>CM040762.1:2470052-2922552 GCA_022829145.1 Albula goreensis
ATACTGAGATGGCCAAGGGGCTTCTCATCAATACTCATTATGACTGGGTAATGACATGAATGAAAATGGAATTGTCCAATGAGAAGGGGGGGTTCTGGGTTGCCGTGGCGATCCATAGGTGGCAAATCATCCTCATCAGCAGGTCATATTGACTTTAGGCTGGCCATTACACATCAGGGCTGTGCTGACTATAAGCTAGAGAAGCGTCACTGGTCCAGGAGCTTCTCAGAACGCTGTGACTGGGAGACTCACAGAGCGCGTGCGGGAAACAAGCTCAGCTTGTGGCCGCTTTGGGAAGTTTACACACAAACCCACAGGTGTCTGTCACAGGCTTTCACAGTGGCTAATCGTTGTCATTTATTATTCGCCGGATTTAGTTTGAGCTTCATTACATCCTATACCTGCTTTCCCGGGCATGCATAGACAGGTAGAAACTCCAGGTGTCTACAGTGTTTTGCTTTTATAGTTTTCTTTTTTTTTCCTGGGGTGAAAGACAGTACAAGATCCCATTACACAGTCTTAAGGCGTCGACAGAAAGTTGGCACATTCACATTCATGTCATAACACCTTATAAATCATTGAGAGGCAGGTGTGTGTGTTTTTTGTGAAAGGTGGCGCAGTGCTGGCAGTGTAAAATGCAGTCAGAACCTCCTCAGCCAATAGGAAGGGCCGCCTCGTCTTCCCACTTCTTCCTGTCTGAACTCCGGTCTGCAGTCAGCCCCACTTTCCTCCCTCTGCAGAGCAAATGCCTACATCCAGGAATCAGCAGACCCTCACATCCAGAGCGGCTTACAGTACTGCATATTACACACTATCCATTTAGCTCACATCCAGAGCAGCTTACAGCACTGCATATTACACACTATCCATTTAGCTCACATCCAGAGCGGCTTACGGCACTGCATATTACACACTATCCATTTAGCTCACATCCAGAGTGGCTTACGGTACTGCATATTACACACTATCCATTTAGCTCACATCCAGAGCGGCTTACGGTACTGCATATTACACACTATCCATTTAGCTCACATCCAGAGCAGCTTACAGCACTGTGTATTACACACTATCCATTTAGCTCACATCCAGAGCGGCTTACGGTATTGCATACTACACACGATCCATTTATACAGCTGGATAGTTCCTGAAGCAACTCCGGTGAAGTGTCTTCCTTCAAGGTACAACGAGCAACTGGTCACAGCAAGGGCAGGGTAACGTGCTCTCTAGTGCCCCATCTGGCCAATGAGGAGTCTGCGTATGGGCTGCTTTGACTGCGCAGCCCATATGCAGTAACTGTGGAGAAAGGGGTTTGAAAATAAGCGGCTGGCTGATTCTTTGCACTCGCATTTTCGCAGAACGCAGCTTGCCTGTCCTGCGTTGAAACAGGCTGGAGCGCTTCATCATCGTACACCATCGGAGAAAGCATGGCCCCCTCGTTCTGAAACTATTTCCTTAAGCTCACACGAGACTACCCCCACCCACCTCCCCTTCTGGACTGTCTTTGGACCATGGTGAGACGTTGCTGAGATACTTTACAGGGGAATAAAAAACAGGGTTACAGATGATGGCAGTCTTTGGATCAAACAGTTTAGACTTGAAAACCTTCCTGTAGGATGCTAAGTCACTGGGGTCCGCCCCTCTTCCCATTTCGACCGGCTGCGGTGAATCCCAGACGTCTCACTAAATTACATTTAGGACACAAAGTCCTGGAGCATGTTCTATCCACTTTTACCTCCACCCCCCACCCCCGTTATTATTTTACTTTAAAAAAAAAAAAAGAAAGAAAGGAAGAAAGAAAAATCCCAGACTGAGACAGAAAATGTAATTGTTCAATTTTTTAAAGGCACTCAATTAAGGCTACAACTCTGCGAATCAATAATTTAGGCCTATTCCACTGCAAACATTTCCACTCCTGTAAGTTTCAAGACGAGCTTCAACAAAATGTTTTCCATTAAGGTGGCCGCAAACGTTGGGGGTGGGGGGTACAAGTTCTCAGATCCCCCCCACCACTTCAGTATCCACCCTCCCTCCCCCAAAGGTCAGCTATTGAGCAGAAATACGCTGGATTTTGGTCGGTTCTGCTTTTTTGCATCAGGGCAACTGCAGAACAGACTCTAATTTAAAACAACATCAACAAAACAGACACATATGTATCAAGACATTTATAGAGGAGGGGAGGGAACATTACTTCCAGGAAAAAAAAATAAACAGTCATGTTGGAGCGCCCCCTACTGAATCAATACAGCCTGTTTCAATAGATTAAAAGTCCAGAGCGCCCCCTGTAGACTGTATACAGCATTTTACCAGAGTCTTTTCAGACATCCCATATTTACTCATTTCTTGACTTTTTGTTAAGTTTTTTTTTTCATTTTGTTTTGTTTCTCTCTCTCTCACTGGAAATGAAAATAGTAAGTAAACTTGCACTCTGCCTGGCCCCTCTTGAACATGGAGATGAGAGAAACGTGAAATAAAAATATACATTTCCAAATCAGCTCAAACTTCATTGAAGAATCTACACTCCTGGTGCACAGCAGCGGAACTAGAAGAGGGCCAAGAGACATCACTCATTTTGTGGGCTGTAGCGTTGGTGGAAAACAGTTTTGTGTCACCTCAACAGTTACTTTTTTTCAGAAAGAGAAAAATAACACAATAAACCAGCAGTTAATTTACTCCACACACACCAAAAATGAAACAGCTACGGTGGTCTCTAATGTTAAAAGAATAAGGGCCGCGAGGTCCCTCCTGCCTCGGTTTCAGCCTCACGCCGCGGCGCTAATATAGCTGTCCATCAGCGTCGGTCGCCAGGGAAATCAAACCGACAGCAGTAGGAGGAACACAAAAGGGAACACGGCCCGGCAACTCCAAGGTGATCAATGCGGATGTGAGTCCCAGAGTCGCACCGGGGGCGGGATCAAAACCACCCCTCACACTTCTGCCTGTTTGTTTTATTCATTATTAATCATTAATTATTCCCTTTTGGAACTCCTGGATTGAGCTATTGGTCCTCCAGCCCCATCACACTCATGATTCCTCCAGTCCAGGGTGCCACCTGACCCTCTTTTCTCCACCCACCGTTGGGACTGGTTATATGTAGAGATAGGACTGGGGTGAGGTGTTAGCATGGGTGTGACTGGTTATATGTAGAGATAGGACTGGGATGGGGTGTTAGCATGGGTGTGACTGGTTATATGTAGAGATAGGACTGGGATGGGGTGTTAGCATGGGTGTGACTGGTTATATGTAGAGATAGGACTGGGATGGGGTGTTAGCATGGGTGAGACTGGTTATATGTAGAGATAGGACTGGGATGGGGTGTTAGCATGGCTGTGACTGGTTATATGTAGAGATAGGACTGGGATGGGGTGTTAGCATGGGTGTGACTGGTTATATGTAGAGATAGGACTGGGATGGGGTGTTAGCATGGGTGTGACTGGTTATATGTAGAGATAGGACTGGGATGGGGTGTTAGCATGGGTGTGACTGGTTATATGTAGAGATAGGACTGGGATGGGGTGTTAGCATGGGTGTGACTGGTTATATGTAGAGATAGGACTGGGATGGGGTGTTAGCATGGGTGTGACTGGTTATATGTAGAGATAGGACTGGGATGGGGTGTTAGCATGGGTGTGACTGGTTATATGTAGAGATAGGACTGGGATGGGGCGTTAGCATGGGTGTGACTGGTTATATGTAGAGATAGGACTGGGATGGGGTGTTAGCATGGGTGTGACTGGTCATATGTAGAGATAGGACTGGGATGGGGTGTTAGCATGGGTGTGACTGGTTATATGTAGAGATAGGACTGGGATGGGGTGTTAGCATGGGTGTGACTGGTCATATGTAGAGATAGGACTGGGATGGGGTGTTAGCATGGGTGTGACTGGTTATATGTAGAGATAGGACTGGGATGGGGTGTTAGCATGGGTGTGACTGGTTATATGTAGAGATAGGACTGGGATGGGGTGTTAGCATGGGTGTGACTGGTTATATGTAGAGATAGGACTGGGATGGGGTTTTAGCATGGGTGTGACTGGTCATATGTACAGATAGGACTGGGATGGCGTGTTAGCATGGGTGTGACTGGTTATATGTAGAGATAGGACTGGGATGGGGTGTTAGCATGGGTGTGACTGGTTATATGTAGAGATAGGACTGGGATGGGGTGTTAGCATGGGTGTGACTGGTTATATGTAGAGATAGGACTGGGATGGGGTGTTAGCATGGGTGTGACTGGTTATATGTAGAGATAGGACTGGGATGGGGTTTTAGCATGGGTGTGACTGGTCATATGTAGAGATAGGACTGGGATGGGGTGTTAGCATGGGTGTGACTGGTTATATGTAGAGATAGGACTGGGATGGGGTGTTAGCATGGGTGTGACTGGTTATATGTAGAGATAGGACTGGGATGGGGTGTTAGCATGGGTGTGACTGGTCATATGTAGAGATAGGACTGGGATGGGGTGTTAGCATGGGTGTGACTGGTTATATGTAGAGATAGGACTGGGATGGGGTGTTAGCATGGGTGTGACTGGTCATATGTAGAGATAGGACTGGGATGGGGTGTTAGCATGGGTGTGACTGGTTATATGTAGAGATAGGACTGGGATGGGGTGTTAGCATGGGTGTGACTGGTTATATGTAGAGATAGGACTGGGATGGGGTTTTAGCATGGGTGTGACTGGTCATATGTAGAGATAGGACTGGGATGGCGTGTTAGCATGGGTGTGACTGGTTATATGTAGAGATAGGACTGGGATGGGGTGTTAGCATGGGTGTGACTGGTTATATGTAGAGATAGGACTGGGATGGGGTGTTAGCATGGGTGTGACTGGTTATATGTAGAGATAGGACTGGGATGGGGTGTTAGCATGGGTGTGACTGGTTATATGTAGAGATAGGACTGGGATGGGGTTTTAGCATGGGTGTGACTGGTCATATGTAGAGATAGGACTGGGATGGGGTGTTAGCATGGGTGTGACTGGTTATATGTAGAGATAGGACTGGGATGGGGTTTTAGCATGGGTGTGACTGGTTATATGTAGAGATAGGACTGGGATGGGGTGTTAGCATGGGTGTGACTGGTTATATGTAGAGATAGGACTGGGATGGCGTGTTAGCATGGGTGTGACTGTCATATGTAGAGATAGGACTGGGATGGGGTGTTAGCATGGGTGTGACTGTCATATGTAGAGATAGGACTGGGATGGGGTGTTAGCATGGGTGTGACTGTCATATGTAGAGATAGGACTGGGATGGGGTGTTAGCATGGATGTGACTGGTTATATGTAGAGATAGGACTGGGATGGGGTGTTAGCATGGGTGTGACTGGTTATATGTAGAGATAGGACTGGGATGGCGTGTTAGCATGGGTGTGACTGGTTATATGTAGAGATAGGACTGGGATGGGGTGTTAGCATGGGTGTGACTGGTCATATGTAGAGATAGGACTGGGATGGCGTGTTAGCATGGGTGTGACTGGTTATATGTAGAGATAGGACTGAGATGGGGTGTTAGCATGGGTGTGACTGGTTATATGTAGAGATAGGACTGGGATGGGGTGTTAGCATGGGTGTGACTGGTTATATGTAGAGATAGGACTGGGATGGCGTGTTAGCATGGGTGTGACTGGTTATATGTAGAGATAGGACTGGGATGGGGTGTTAGCATGGGCGTAGGACCAGCATCATAAGATGCTTGTCATTGTTTCTACCCCATAATAACCTTACCTCTACCCTTTCCCTCCATTTTTCAAATGGTTCCGAAGGTCAATATGTAGTGGCTCCCCTCCCCATTTACCCAACCTGTCTGCAACTCAGTGGAACTCACCCTCCCTTCCCCAATCTGGCAACCGTGGGTGGAGCTGGAAGGGAGGAAACACAAAGAGTCGCTCAGAGGAAACTTAAGCGAGCAGGCAACCCCCGCGCCCGCGCGCACACGCTCAGTCCCTCTCGCTCAAAGCGCAGATCTAAAGGCACCATGTATAATTCAGGCCACTCGAAGCTAGAGAGATCCATGGAGGAGGGAGGGAGGGAGGGAAGGGAGGAGGAGTGGAGGAGAGGAGTGTGAAGGAGTGCAGTACAGTGTACAGTGAAAAACGGCTGTATTTTTCATCAGATTCAAAAGGACGACGGTGTTGGGTTCAAGGGGAAATAAATAAATGAGTTAAATAAAATAAATTCAGAGTGCGGAGCTGTGCTCAGGGTTGGGGGTGGGGTTGGTGGGGGGTTAACTGCAGACAGAGGGCGGTCTGGTGCGTATGGGCTGGTTCCCACAGCCTTCCCAGCCCCAAGCCTCGTGCCCCACCACACCCCCAGCCCCAGCTCCCCTCCGGCCCAGGCCGGGAGCAAAAATGACGGGGGGAAGGGGGGATCCTTTCACAGGTTCGGTTAGAGGCACAGGGGTATGAATGATTCAGGCAGAACAGGACAGTAAGCTCACACGGGGGAGAAAGAGGAAAAGCGAGAGAGAGAGAGGGTGGGAAAACGGTAGAGAGGGAGGGAGGGAGAGGGAGGAAGAGAGGAAAAGAGAGAGAGAGGAGAGAGAGAGGGGTGGGAAAGAGGTGGAGAGAGAGATGGAGAGAGAGAAAGAGGCTGTCTTTCTTCACATTTTTTCTCCTTGTCTTTCAGGGAGGGGGTTGTGGTTTGGTGAACAATTTCATCTAAATTCTAAAAAGCACTACACCAAGTGTTTTAAAAAGTACAAGAATTGTTTTTTTTTCAGGGCTTTGGAAATGGTTCCTCACAGTAACTCAAGTATGAACACATCTGTAAGAGTATTTGGGCCATAAAAAAAAATCATTTTTTCATTATCAAAAATATGTTTCTGACCTCTGACCAAAAACGTTCTCCCATGTGTCATGATGGTAATTCCTGCATATTTCACAGATGATAACCATAGTCAGTGGGTGATTTGAGGGGCGATGCCATCCCCTTGTTAGCAAAATGACCAAAATGCACCCCCCTTGTTAACCTGCCATCCCCATTTTACATGAGTGAGTGCTGGTTGGTGGTGTGGGTGTGGCTGTTAAAAATGAACAAATCACCTACTGGTCATATTGATTATTGTCTGTAAAGTTATTGGAGAAATGAGGGGGAAGTACTCTTCAAAATCATTCCATGAACTCCTACACCACCTCTCTCTGCTTCTTTTGAAAGAGTATGTTTTCAAGCAAAATCCAAAAGCCAAAAAGCATTTGGCTTTGGTGGGCTTTTAGCATCTATGCACATAGTATAGAGTACATAAGTACATAAAGTACAGCTATATATATATATATATGAAACAGTAACTCATATATTTTAGCTCATACACGGCAGCAGAAGAATTGTTAGCATGCTGTATTTGTACCACAGTAAGCATAAAAGTGCTCATTTCAGACTTGCTGGTTATTTTTGCTAACGCTGCAATGAAGTGTGGAAGTCAATATCTCTGTGAAGGCCATTCCAAATAGGGAGTGCAAAAATGTCCGTTAGCCGCCCACAAAATGGCCACCCTGCCTGCTCCCTCAGCCCCGTCCACATTTTTCACAGGCCTAATGAACGTCCACACGCTCGGAAATGAGTCCGCCAAAGAGGTCTTTCTGTGAGAGAAGCAAAAATCCTGGAGAAAGACAGTTATTTTGGTTCAGCTGAACGTGCTAAGCATTCACAGATCAGCTAATAAGTAAATAAGCTTCTCTCTTTTTCAAACTGGTCGCATGTGACTCGGTTCTGTCCAACTAAAGGCGCTCCCAGAGGTTCGACCTGCAGTCCTCTCCTGGCTCTCGGTTCTCTCTGAAAAACCCTCATTAGTCTTTCGCCCGACTCGGATCCGACGCACGCGTTAAACGGTAATTGTCAGGTAAACGCGGCTGTGCGGGGAGCAGCTGGCACACCCTGAGGACATGCCTGCCTGAGTGTTTTCCTCTCTGTTTGCGCAGATACTGAAAGGTGGGCTGCAGCGAGCTGTAATTATCAGGCTGGCATATTAAGACTTAATGAATTTCATTCTGTGATTAAACTCCAGCAGCCTTTAACATGCATTTGCTCGTTAGTCACTTTAAATAGGAGCAATGGCAATGGGACCAACCCATGTCCAAAATGATGGATTTGATTCAATCTTTTGGCCTCTGGTCCAGCTGATTGGAAGGTCTGTTTCACAGTCGTGGTATAAATGGGAGTCCAGCGGTGATATAGGAGTCCAGGGGAATAGCTGGAATAGTGATGTCTCCCAACAGTCTGTAACTTTAAAAACAGAACAGCTTCATCACATCCGTAATTCAAGCAAATTGAAATAAAAGAAAGTGGGAAATTGCGGTCAAAACATTTGTGCTTTCAAATTACTGTATGTAACAAATGAATGAAAAATACCAGAATGAAGAGGATCAAGAGGTCCTTGTAAGCATTCAGCTAATGCTGTTACCACAGTTTACATTTTAAGTTATTTCTACACAGGATTTGACATTTTCAAAGGTTCACGCTTTCATTTCAAACCTGCAACCTCCGAGTTACAAGCCTGACTCCCTAAACAGAGCACGGCACTGCTGCCCTGCACTTAGGTCACTGTGCACAGGATGGAGGTCCCTCACTCAGTGGAGGTTAAACTGTGGTCGTTGTCATGACTCCCTAGGGAGTGATGTCATAGAACCCACAAATACTCTGGGCTAGATTCAGTCGAACATACTTTTTCTCTCTAACGACGTTTGCAATTCAGTCAAAATGGACTTTTGTCTCTTTGAGGGTATATGCTATTCTATTTTTTAACAAAAAGAATTCATTTTGCAAAGCACATTTTGCTTGTCTCCAGTAAAATATAACACACTCAAAGAAAATGATGTTGTAATGTAAGGTCTGTTTTGATTGAGTTGCATAAGGAGGCTAAGGCCGTTTGATTGAATCCTGGCCACTGAGAGGTTGCCAGGTGCTTCCGGGCCTCCCCTTCGATGAGCTCCAGCACAGATCCTCAGCACTGTAATTACAGCGTGTGTAAGTGAAAGCTAACGGCACCAGGGGAAAATAAATGCAATCCAAGTCAATATTCTGTGTTGTGGTTAAAGTATGAATGCATTACATTTCTACAAACGCCACAGGGCCGTGACCTCATGTCTCTTCTACAATCGTTTAGGGGTTAATTACTCTGTGCAAATGTCCGTGCGTGTGTGTGTGTGTGTGTGTGTTCACTCATGCATATATCTGTATGTATTTAAAGTTAATCTCTTACGGAAAGGTTCAGCTGTGGAACCGTGTGTGGGTACATGCATGTATGTGTGCACATGCCTGTGTATGTGTGGGTATGCATGTGTTGGATAATGCGTGTGTGTGAGTGTGTGTGTTTGTGTGTCAGAGAATATGTGCATATTTATGTATGTGTGTCTGTATGTGTGCCTGGGAATTTGTGAGTGTGTGTGTGTGTGTGTGTGTGTGTGTGTGTGTGTGTGTGTGTGTGTGTGTGTGTGTGTGTGTGTAAGAATTTGTCATTTGTGTATATTTATGTATGTGCATATGTATGCCTGTGTGTGTGTGTGTGTGTGTGTGTGTGTGTGTGTGTGTGTGTGTGTGTGTGTGTGTGTGTGTGTGTGTTGTGTTGTGTGTGTGTGTGAGACAGAGAGCTTTGTGAGAGATGTGTAGCATAATGTAGGGAGCTAAGCTTATAACTCAGAGGTTGCAGGTTTAATTCCCCAGATGGGCACTTCCGCTGTACCCTGAGTAAGGTGCCTCACTAAAGCAGCCTCAGTAACCGCAAGCATACTGTCTAATCCACTCTCAGAGCATCTGCTAAACGAATCAAACGGAGATGTAAGACACGCGTGAGAGAGCGCCGCGCCGCGCCTCTCCGTCCCAGTGGCTCAGTGCCCCCCTGTCATTCCGCACGTCGCCCAGTCCCTCGGCCTGTCAGAGGAGCCATCTCCCTGTTGCCGTGGGTGACAGCAGGTTATTGGCCTGTTCCTCTGCTGTCTAATTACGAACATGATCCCCTGTAAACATAACGGTTTCATCAAACATGAGTAAACAACTCCTCCAGCGTCCCACTCCTTCACTACAGTGACTGCACACTGCATTATGACATAACATAAAAGGGTAACATTTTACATTATGTCTCACCTATACCTGTTAACCTATACCTATAAATAATTCATAGCTGCTTCAATTTGTTACTACTTCAGTTACAGCAGCCTATAACATAGTAACTGTGAGAAAAATTAGATAACATTTAAGATGAAGTCAGTGGTGTTCTTAATCACACATGTGAAACAAGGATAACAAACATGTAACAAGTCTAGCCTTGTTTCACATGATTTAATTAAGAACAGTGGAGTCTCTTGTTCTGTATTGCTTAAACTGCAGTTACATATTAATAGCCTGCTGTTACTATGTAATTAAATCATTAGTTATGATGTAATTACATAAGTATTGGTGCATTTTAATGTCAAGCGTTACCATGAAAGGGAGGCCGGGTCATGTAGACTGCCAGCATGGGGCTACATTCAATCTAGTGTACTTAGTCTCTGTACGGACATACAATTAGATCAAACTCAACATCCTACTGTTTGAGTATGGTATATTTTATTAGATACAAGCAAATATGAACATTAGAAAGTGTTGTTTTCACTGTAAAGTACAAAGGTGTGTTCCAATAAGAATAAAGTTAGTTCTTGTGCAATTGCACATTCCCTTGAAGACATTATGTGCTCCCAATTGAATCTTGCCCCTTTCAAAAAGTTTTAACTTCTTCAGTTGAGTGTGGGTTAGTGGCTCTGAGACTAATAATGTTTCCTAAATAAACATAAACATCTAATGCAATGCATTATAATATAACATCAGCTAGCGGAAAGTTGTCTTTTTTATTGACAATTTTGTGTTTTACGACACCGACGATACACTAAAGTGTTATTACCTGCACTGACTGCTTTTAATTTCTGCCGCCATAAAATGAAAAAACTTTTTTGTTTTGTTCGATTTTCCCGTTCTATGTCCACAAGTGCATCTGGCAATAACTGGAACAAAAGTAAAATGTCACGCAAGAAATCGAAATGCACCCCATACCTCCGCCTCTTCACATAGCTGTGGTTCATAGTTATAGACAATCTGAATTTGAAAAGAAACCTTCCTTTTAAAATCTATTAAAATTTCCATTGATTAGCTGTCTCTGTAAGAGGTACTCTCTGCGGCCGGCGGCCAGTAAATACTTCTCTTTTTTTAATCACCAGTGCGGCCTCTTTTAAGCACAGTGTGACAGCGGACAAGTATAAATGAAATGGCGGTGAAATGCTTTTAGTTAAGAATCGCGGGCCTGGACGGGCGGTAGAGGAAGCAGAGTCAGATGAGGAGAAGTCGATGGGAGACAGATAAAGGCTCGCTCAGGCCCATGCGGCGCAGAATTGATACGTGTCGCCTCGTTAAAAAGGGCTGGTTCCGCAAGATTATAAATCTCCGGGAGCTCGTTTTGGCCCGGGACGTTTGATGCATATGTAAGTCAGGCCCAGTGAGGTGACTGTCTAATCCGTGCTCTCGGCACGTCCAGCCAGACGACCCTCCCTTGGGGGTCCATTTCTCAGACGTATTGATTTTTTTATTTATTTTTTTTTCCACAGAAAACTTTAAATCAATGTCAATTTAGATGTAATGCGTCAGGTTAAACGATAATCGAAAGGTAAACAGCCACTGCCATTTCTCTTTCTTGGAAAAGAAACTCAGGTGCCCTTGCATGACAAATTAAAATCTCTGGTCTGGTGCGACACGAAGGATCAACAAAGAAACGTGAAACTTCACACCTCAAAACTGAGAAAGGAGGGAAGTATTACTGTGAATGAGTTTTCTCCTCTTCCTGTTTGCACTTACCAGAGTGTTTTGGAGTGCTGAACCCATAATTAATATTATAATAAGAGTAGAATTTGCATTAAATTCTATTAAAAGGGAACAACTTGTATTGAAATCTAAAAGGTAAAGAGGGTATTATTGTGAATGAATTTTCTCCTGTTTCTGTTCACACTCAGCAGAGTGTTTTTGGAGTGCTGAACCCAAAATTAATATTATAAGAAATATATTACAAGCATAGAGTTTGTATTATAATACCAGGCTGTAAATCATGCTAATATATATATAAAATATATATATATACACACACACACACACATAATTAAGTGCTGAAAAACAGCATAACTCAGCAGATGTTGCAGCCCTAAAGCAGGGTTCAGTGTGACGCAGAGGTACTTCCACTGCGAGAGGACGGCTATGAAGACAAGGCAGGGATTAAAGCAGCCAGTTCAGATATAAGGTAGGAGATAAAGGAGAGGGATCTGGCTGAATAGGGAGAGGAAGAATATGTCAAACTTCGGTGTGGGGGAAGCTGGGCGGTGTCTCGGCTGCCATGCCTCTGGTCAGGCCCTCACTGCTACAATACGCGCTGACCCCAGATGGTGAAGGGGGACAGTCTCACACTCACTTGAGAACTGACCTTCTCAATTCCAAGGCTTCTGTGATGAATCGCCTCGGTTTAACCTCTGCCCGAGAGGTGCTTACATGAGGTTAGCAAGGGCTTGCCTTCTGTAGCTGGAAGCACAAATCATAGCTTTGAGGAGCTAGGCTTGCAACTATGAGGTTGCAGGTTCAATTCCTGGGAAGCAGGGCATAGCCTCTCATACCCTCAGGTGAGTACTTTGAACCTTGAACCACAGCTTTAGTATGTATCCAACTACAGGTAAGCAAAGACCTGTTCATGCTAATTGGCTAAAAGGGTGCGTGGCAGTGGGAGTTGCCTGGTCGCAGCTATGACAAATTCAGGCTTGTTAATTGGTAAATTATTGTATGCTCCACTAAAAACACAATTTATTGCAAAATATTTCTCAATCATTGTTCTCATCTCCCACCTCCACCTCAAGGAAACTTTTTTTTGATTTAAATTTGAGATGAAATTGAGCCAGAATTGAGAAATAGGCTACACCTGAAACTGTAACAGTGAGGAAAACTGGTAGTTGTTTTTGTTCTCAATTCTTATCCAAAAACAGACCCCTTCCCTGGTCTTTTTTATCCATTGATCCAAACTCTTCCGTATTCGAGTCAGATGTAACCATCCAGATTCCAAAGCCGGTCCACAAGCAGTCTTCTCCATTGCCCTGGAGATTATCTCTCCGTGGAAAACTTCGCTGAGGGAATCGAAAGTCGCCCGGGGAGCTACCAAGGCGGAAAAGACGCGTTTGATTATTACGGGCGAAGTGTGATCGTGTCCTGGTAAAAAAAGCAAACACTGCCTCCAAGCACCCTGGTAGAATGCACTTATTTAGGTCAATGAGCAAGTGTTTTTTTTTTTTTTTCTCGGGAGAACTCCCACACCACGTTAGTTAACGGATGAATGACAATCAATCCCTTATTTAACGTTTTCTCCGGCGGCTCGGTCCGTTGAGGATAATGCGCCTGTTTCAGTCTCCGTGCTCCCGGTCGTAGGTCCCCCCCGGGGAAACGTTCAGCGCAGGGCTGGAGACAGCATGTACAAGCATCTCCCATTTATAGCCCCACTCCAGTCAAACTCACCACCTCATTTTAATCCTGCAGATCCCACAGCATACTACAGGCACAAGGAGCGCTGATGTGGGAGTGGAAAAGTAACACCCTTTCATTTGCTCAGAAGCTTTATAAACAGGTAAACATTCTCTCTACAGCATGTAAGAACGTACGTCACAGCGTGTAGGACGTAGCTTCAGGAGGAAGTCATAAAATCAACTGTTATGTCCAAAATATTCATAATGACCTGTTGGGTTCTGGTAGCCCAAACCCTGGTCTTAGAGGGTTCCAGGGTTTGTTGGTTTTCATGGTTTCTCAACGCTTTATTGGCCAGTCAGATCTATTGATTACATAATGAAGTGACTCACCTGGCTTCTCAGCTGTAATTTGGTTGCAGATTTTTGAGGTGGAACCAAAACCCAGCCACATCCAGCAGACCCCCTGGATGACACGTGATGAATCGGGTATCAGGGTGAGTACGCCTGCTGCTCCCAGCAAATACAGTCATAATGACACCCTGCTAATCACGGCGATGGCAATGAGTATAAGGACGACATTAACCCGTCATCATCATCACTGTCAGTATCACTGCTGTCATATGAAAAACATCAACAGTAACAAGTTTATCTGCGAGAGTCACGAATCTCCTGAGTCACAAATCATATGAGGCACAACTCAAATGGGTGGAGAATCGTGCTGTAAATTGCCGTCAGCAGTGATTGGGAATTAGTAAAAAAACAGGTGATCATGTTCCTGAGTTGGAGGAAGAGTTTCACCACTCCAGCTCTCAATATTAAGGCTCAGCTGGAGGTTGGATGGTTAAAAAAACCAGACGTGGATGCAGTGCTTCAGGATTGGGGTTGCGTACCACCAGTGTAGAGAGCATCCAGCACTGAGTGAAGCCTGGACTTGAACACTGCAGGGGTCTCTGCCTCTACTACATGACAGGATGTTACATTGGTAGCTCTCTGTGTTAAATAATACTTCCTGATATCGATTAATAACAAGTTTCCATTAGGCTGTATCTCAGTCCAATGTAGTCGAGTAGTTCAGATCATTTTTCCCAACAAAACATCGCTGGAACTAATGCTAATTCTGGCTGTTCTTCCCAATGGCACCCAAAGCACTTAAAATCACTTCGCGTTTGTCAACGTCTTCGGCTTTTCTGGACACGATTCATCAGCTGGATTAGATTACGCCCACGGTACTGGGGTGGAATATGTTTGCAGGCCGTGATTCGGTGTCAGAATCATTTTGGGAATTCAAAAGCCGATGTTGCGCAGAGACAGGATTCCTTCTTTCTGGAAATTAAAACATTCTGTCTGCACAATGAATGAAGCCAATCATAAAAAGGATGTAATTGGATAAGACACACACACACACACACACACACACACACAATACACACTCACACACTTTCACACACACAAATACACACTCACATTTATAAACTATTTTACACACACAAATAAAGACTTTCACGTACAGAAGCGCACACACACAAAGACACACACACACACATACACACACTTTCACACACCCACAGACACACACACATATACACACTTTCACACACACACACACACACACACACACACACACACACACACACACACACACAGATGTATACACAAACATGACCAAAACATATAAACATATAAAGAAATTGCTTAGCTCATGTTTACAGCTATGTAATTACAATTATTATCTCCTGTTCAAACTTGTTTGTGAACAAGTTTGGAGGTGGGCATACTGGAACACCAAAGCCTGTACGCAATAATGGCAATAAGGCTAACAAGTTAGTATACTGTATATCCCCAGAAGTTTAGGTGGGTATACTCTATTATTTATCCTCAACTACACCATTGATAGTGTGTTCCTCCATAGTATATACTAAACATAACAGAAAGAGCACACGTCTCAGCATGCAAGTATGCAGTATGCTTTAATTCAATCACATTTGGAACAACCGTGAATTTACCTCATTTTTATGATCATAAACAATATGACAGGCAGAGTAGTTTAGATAACTGAATTGATACTGATGAATCAGTATCACACACATTTCCACTTTAACCAATAGCTGTAAGGGTTAGCAGTGGTGGCTAAATTGATTGGAAAGATCCCTGTGAACAAGTAGCTCTGCACAGATATGGCTATCGCTATTGTGTGGAGGTCAAGAGTAAAATACCATCTGATTGGTTTGTATAATACAGTGATGGACAGGAAATCATTTTAAAAGAGTGCAGGAAAAGTGTGATATGTCATGTTGCCCCATTCGCTCATGACTCGCGCTAGCTCTCCGCTGTGCCGATAACCCCTATGGCTGTATGCAGCGCAGAAAGGAGGGCAGAATAACCCCCTGTTTAACAGTGTTTAATGGGTGTCAACATGAGGTCAAACACAAAGACCCAACCCGTGTAGGAGTGCTGTACGTGTCAAATCATCCGACGCTTGACTAATCCCGCCCCCTCTTTGTCACCTCTCAACATCACATCTAATTATTGGCTGAGGGTCACAGGGTGGGCGGGATCCCATTCATTACTTAGCACTTAATTGCTCTGTAATGGAGGTTTTCTCCATCGCTCCTCACCTGGTTTTCTGCTTTGGTCTAAATCATTTGCTTGTTTTAGAGTCAAAAGAAAAAACAGCACACAGTACAGCCCTCCATTATCAATTATGATCACTCCCGGAATATAATAATGTCATTTCACCTGTGCAGGGCCATATACTTTCAGAGGTATTGCACATGTATGACAGTCCATACAAACTGCTCTGCTGTGAGCTGCCTAACATCAGGGCAGGATAAAACCAAAACAACGTTTATTTTACATTAATTGTTTTTGTCTCTGTTCTTGTTATTATTTGTCCTGTTCTCATTACTATTTGAGTCAGTATGATTCATGCAAGCAATTTTCCTCATATTACGATACAGCACTGCACTTATTCTTGTTTAACTCTTTCTCAGAAGCAGATGGGCTCCCCCTCTGAGCCGGGTTCTGCTCAGGGTTTCTTCCTGTTTGTCAGGGAGTTTTTCCTCGCCACTGTTGCCTTGGTTTGCTCCAAGGGGGTTTCAGGCCTGGAATTAATCGGTAAACTACTTTGTGACAGCTTGTTATAAAAAGCTCCATACAAATAACATTGAGTTAAACTGAACACAAAGTGGGAGGTGATGATTTGGGTGGATGAGTGGCTACGCTCTGAAACAGACGCAAGGCACCCGTAATCCTTTCTCTGGACGATGACACTCGATCACATCCTTTACAAACACTACAGGTGCAGACAACCTGACTGAAAACAACGACCACGATCCCCTTCTCCATAGCACTCCCTGGCGATTTGCAAAATGTTCGCAGTAGTCATAGCAGTTCAAAGAACGGATGGAGGGAACGTGTTCTTAAAGGCGTCTGCTTTAGTCTGTGCCAACGCACAAGGCATTTTTAAAATAAACACTTGCTCAAGAGCGTAAACTTTTTTGTTGTTTTTGATTCATAAAAGTAATTTTAGATGTCTGCTTTAGTCTGTGCCAGCGCACAACGCATTTTTAAATCAAAGACTTGCTCAAGAGCGGAAACTGTTTTTTTTTTTGTTTTTGATTCTTGAAAGTAATTTTAGACCTGACCTTTTGAATCTATGTACTCCAAATAACTTTATTTCCCTAAGACAGCCTGGGAGTTGTTCAGTTGACTGAGACCTGTGATAAGTCATGCTAACAAGGCAAATGCATTATAGCAAGGCTATGCTTTATATATAAACACACATAACTTCCAGAATTCAATAGGCCTATTATCACTTATATTACATTTCCTAGGAGTCAACATTCAGACATAATGGAGGATGATGTGGTATTGTTTGAATGTGAATGACATGTTTCTCCAGTGTGAGGTTTTGTTGTGTCATAGGCAGGGTTCAGATCATTGTCTCAGATCCAGATTTAGTATCCCCATTCTCAGAAACTTAACCTGTATCTCAGGTAATTCAGAGCTGGAGACAGAGTAGGGCAGGTGAGTTTCTGAGGAGGTGAGGCTCGCGTGGAGACATCGACTTGTCGAGCGGTCAGCGCCACGATCTGCAGGTGTCGCCCCTGTGACTTTGTGAAAGATAACGGGGGGTTTCGCCAGCTCGACTCAACAACCAACGCCTCTGCAGAGGAGACTGCAAATTAGGCCTCCTCTCTCCCAATCTAGCCAAGCGAGACAGAATTAAATCTGATCTGCGGTCGCCGCATCTTTTAACGCAGTCCTGCGAGCGCCGGCCTCTCCGGCTGCTTATCGCGTCTTAATTGGATTACACATTAAGGCAGATGCTGTCAGAGGCGGAACGCAATTAGGACCACGGCGATAGGAGCTCTCGCATCTCGCTATTAATTGAGTCCCCCCCCCCCCACCTCCCACCTCCACGCACAAACACACTTTTTAAAATGTAAAATAAAACAACAGTTTAGTATGGGAAGCACATAGCATGTTTTCAGAGGTTTGAATAAAATACATCCTAAGCCAGGAGTTCTGTTTATTCTGGTCCAGGAGAATTGTAGTGTGTGACTATGTTTTTTTTTCACTTTAAAGGGCTATTTGACTCATCCTCGCGTTTTTTATCTATGAATCACATCCTGTAATTACAAGGTGCTGCTGAGCAGCCATCCAATACCCGGAACTTGCATGTCACCGAAAATATGAGTACTTTTTACAAAAGTACATTTTCTGACTTCCTCCTACAACTATTCCCCATGCAAATGTAACATGGTGTGTAGTTCTCCTGTCCATTATTGAGTAAATAAATGAGGAGGTGTGTCTTCTCCAAACAGATCTCCAGTGTCTGCTTTTTTCAGTTTTCAGTTTTATGAGTGGTTCTTTTGATCCAGTAAGCTCTGAGTTACAGCAGGCACAGTGGCCCCATAGGACCAGGGTTCGAGACCCCTGTTCTATAATGTTTATGGGAGGAACATGATCTTTCTACCTTTCTCCCCACCGTTTTAGTCATTGCCCCCACCCGCCCCCATCAGGCTGAAACACACAGCTGCAGCATAAAGGTCTGTCCCCTCGCTGCAGTCCCCTCACCAGCCTTTAGGGGGTGCAGAAGAGCATGCACACCACCAGAACCACATACTTTTCTCTCAGTTTCAGATTTTTACAGCCTGCATAGGCATGGGTTGTATGTAAGCTTATTGGTGCCATCCAATTTCTGAGGGTGGATTTGATTGGTCCAGAAAATTGTCCAGAGGACCAATGAAAGAAATTTCCAGCTCTGAAGGGCTGCTTGAATGAGATCACCAGAAGTCGGAGGTTGCAACTTGCCATCCATTTAAACACAAAGAAGTTGGGCAGCATTATGGCACATTGGAGGCAGCAAACTGCCAGGCTCACAGTTATGATGTCATAATTATGAGTCCAACCAGTGAAGCTAGGTGACTTTTAGAAACTCTGTAAAATCAGCTCTAACTGGAATATTATTTTTCGCTGACCCTTCTGATTCTGCTTGCCCATGTGATACAGAAGACATATCGGTCTGAATGTAAGAGCATGAAGGACAGTATTCCACTCAGAAGGAGTAGGTCCCGCAGTAAAGATCAAAATAATTCACTTTTTAATGGGATGTGCCAGGTTTTTAACATAGAAGCTTATGTAAAAGTCCTCCGCAACATGCTGCAAGTGCTGTGGTTAGAAAGCTTGCTCAATGCTCAGAAGAAAATATTTTGTAATGTCCGACCAAATATTTAGCCCGGCCGTTGTTTTGTAATATGCAGTAGTACCTAGGGTCCGGTTTTTTAAAAGGCAATATTTAAAAAGGTTCTTGCCAGTTCATTCCAATCGTTTATTCTTGTTTTACCCATGTGAATGCAGTCTTTCGCTAATATTATGCTCAAAGCCGTCTCCCAAAGGGGCCTTCGCCATGACCGTTATGCTGGAGCGCTGCTGCCCCCATGTGGCCAGTCTTGGTATTGTAATTCCGGCGGCGGCAGAGTACAAAGCGAGAGTCCCCTTTGCTCGGCATTGCGTCACAGTGCTTCCCCTCCCCAGCCGGAGCTCTCTGGTCAGGACTGATATCGCCGAGGCCGAGATAAAAAAGAAATGTGTTGCTATGGTGACATTCTCATTAAAAAAAGCCGGCTGGGAGAAGTTCACAGTGGCATTCAGGGAGAGAGACTACGGTTCAACTCCTGTTTTATTTCTTTCTTTATTTATTTATTTTTGCAGGGAGATCTTATGACGCAGAAGCCTTAAGCCCATAGCCGACTGTGGGAAGCCATGCCATACAGCTTAAGAAGGACACTGAGGATTCTTCCACCTGCCCTGAGAAAAAGACAGGCTTTTCTTACCAGGACAGAGGACAAAATCAGAGTAATTCACCAATTAAACTCTTTGACAGGGCTGTTCTTCTCCACGTCCTGAAGGTGGCAGTGTCCGCATGTGTCTGTTGCTCCAGCCATCCGCTGCACCACTGGATGTCCGTGTTTAACCAGCCTCCCGGGCCCAGGAGACCGGATGCTTAAACTCAGCTGGTGCTGGAACCATTTAACAGTTAAATTACCCCCAAGTGTCACATCATTTTGTCAGCACCAGCACGCATACTGCACTGCAGTCATAGAAACTAAACATTTTTCAGTGAGGAAAACACACACGCGACATCAACATGATGGTAACACCACCTGTAACGGGTGGAGCAACAACTGACTGTCGATCACTGACTTTGCTGGCCCGTAGAAAGGGGAGGACCACATGTTAAAAAGCTGTTATTTTTACACCATTCACCTGATTTGGATGTGAACACCCTCGAATTGAAGCTGAAAGTCTACATGAAACTCATATTCATAATTTAATCTCAACTCCAATATGCTGTGGTAGACAGCTAAAATAACTAACTTTTTCGACGTCCAAATATTCATATTCCTAACTGTAACCTTTACATTACACTTTTGGCCTCCCTGAGCTTGCATGGGCGACAGCCGATAACCGTCAAAAGAGTTAGTGCAGTTTGTCAAAGAGTTCACTTTTTCCGCCCCTCCGACAATTACGAGCAATTGCATGGCAATAAAACCTAAAGGTGCTGTTTTAATATGCAAATGCTGCTTTGTGGATCTTTCAGAATTTTCCCCAGGAGCAAGGGAGAAAATTAACTCCCACCCCACTCTTCCCGTGTCACGCGGAAATAAAAAATTCAAAAGCATATTCAGAGATTTGATGTGACTTAATTCACTAGAGTAGAATACATCAACCATCTTTTTCTGCTCATTGTAGCTCCTAAAGAACATATCTTTTATAAACGCTGTATGAAAACGGTGATGTTTAGTCTTTCTCATTTTTCAGGATGTGAGGAATAGCAGGACTCAGATATCAGATAAAGGCGTAAGAAACGTGGACATGAGTGGGATGCTTTGTTCTGACAAGGAAAATAACTCTACATGTCCTGTAAATTTCTGCAAAATTGGTTCGATAGAGGATTCAATAGCGCTGCCACAGTGCTCAGGCAGTAGAAGAACACGCAAGAGACTGAAAAAATGAAAAGCTGGGTTTCTAAAACACCGCATTTTTTCGGTCCGCGTGTCAAAGCGATCGCTTTTCAACGGGTCGCTAGTGCCCCCCAGTGGCAGTAAGTAGAAGCGACAGCGCAAAGGAGTGCAGCTCATGAAACGAGCGCAATGACGGCCGTTAATCAAATTGACTATGTTGAAGCCTGGCACAAATGCGTGTGACGCCTGCATTCTCCGTTTAAATTTCCCACAGGATGCTGTTAGTAGGGGAAATGATGGCTGCTGTTTTTCAGTAAATATTTCCTCAACTCCAAAGAACAGCTCCCAGGAGCCACTCAGCAGCCGTCGCAGTAAAGGGTAAATTGTTACCACTACAGCACAATCAGTTCTGTACACAAGGATGCGATTGTCATGACTAACCAGGAAATACTGATTTCAGACTCCGAATTTCTGTTGAGCTGCCAAATTCTTGATTTACTGCTGAACATAATGAGAAAACATGTTTAAATACACTTTGACCCATGTAACCCAGAACTCTGAACGTCTCACATACCTTCCACTATATACTGAGACAAGTACTAGAGCATTAATAAGGTGTGCGTTAATGTTACTATATTACTAATAATACTATGTTACTAATATTTACTAAAACCGTCGGTTTTCGTCGGTTGTGGCAATGGCCGCTTGGTATGGTGTCCACCTGACGCGTTATATTGTATGCATGGGATTTAAACTGTGTTTTCCATTTGAAAAAAAAAAAAAAAAATGTACTCCATGTGACTATTTGCCCTTCAGACATCAAGTTTAGAAATCCAGATACAAATCAAATTAAGGGAAAAAAAGATTTGAGCCTGTTCACTTTGGCTGTGTAAAAACCAGGTGTAGGGGAACTCTTTACACAGACAAAGTTAACTACTTTTTTCACAAAATCAGTGGGGTCGGTGTGTATTCGTGCTTTTCTTCGAACCAATTAAATTAGCCGAGCACGCTAATGCCAGTGATCTCATATATTAGACCACAGTGAAATGATTCATGCGCAAACACAAACGTTTTCAGATGACAATTATGAGTTCATCAAAAAAAAAAATATCGTAACTGCCAAACCATAAATGATCTGTCCAATAAGATAATTAAATGCAGAAATTGGACAGCATGAAATTCCGAGAGACACAGCCGTTCTTGCCCAAGCGCTGTATAAACGGCGAGCGTGTGTCACACTTCTGCGCGACAACAGGCTCTCCAGCTTGATCAGGTCGATTTTGGATGTTCAAAGCATGTTCGTTTTGGGAAACTTTGCGCTGCACGGTGAGTCAGGGTTAATCAAACAGGTTTAAAACAGTCTGACATGTCCACTTTTTGGCGCCACACCAGAAGTGAGCCGGACAGGAGACCTGTCTCTATCAGGGAAAGGCAGGTGCAGGTCTGTTTCATAGCTTACCACTGTTTAAAAAAAAAAAAAACAAAAACCATGCAACCAATTAAAGGTCATAACCATGATCAGCTGAACGATGTCTTGTAGTTCCGGCCAAAAAATCCCACAACAGCCTCTTTCGTTTAACAGCTGTACACCCCCGCTTTGACCAAATGGAGTCTGTTTGGGCTGTGTAGAGACAGGTGCGTGACACAGTCCATCTTACTCACCCACGCGTGGCCTCTATTTCACAGCTTGTTTACATTGGTAACAATGTGAAACGAGATACAAGGCTTTTTAGAGTTACTTGAGCAACAATTTCTGCAACCATTACACTGTTATGGACACCTCTTGCCCAGTGTTTGACATGTGGAAAGCTATAAAGGACATTTAAGCAGAGATCTGAACCAGAGGACATCGTTAACAGACCCTTTCTACCCTACCTCGGTACATGGCACGGAATTATCATGTCCTGATTGCAGATCATTCTGTTCGTACCACTAAAAGTCATGAAAGGTCCACTACCTTTTTGTATAAAATTTTCACCAATGTAAACAAGCATTTTTCCCTCATGTGAAACAGGATGCACCTCCTCTAGATCTGGGGTTCCTCCCTCCCCAGGTCCCACGGGCCGAGAGCCACCTGGGTTTCTCTATTACTCAGCACTCAACTGATCAACTCAACATGACAGCGCACAGCTAACTCACCTCACCCGTTTCCTGCACCTACATTTATCAGAATGTCCAGTGAAAACAAAACCCAGAGGACCCTGTTGCCCACCGGGGCCATGACTGAGAAACACACGGCAGCACAGGACCAAAGAACGACGACCAAGTTTGAAAGGACACCTGAAGACAGCCGGAGTTAAAAGCTTGGTTTCTTTAATGCAAGAATCATAATTACACATTAACAACCATTCAATGGTTTGTACTTTTTTCCTTTTTTTTTTTTTTTTTCTTTACAATATGTACCACGTTTCATACCAGCACCTAAATGTTAAGTATATACATTAGATATTCTTAACTACTGACGAAAAAAATGGTGTCTAGGAGATTGCTTTAGAGGGAAAATATTTGAGATCAGTGTTATTCTGGGACACTACGTGGTGAGGCCAGAGAATGGAGAGTGCACTGGGTGTGCTCGGTATTAAGTGCATGAGAGCAGTAGCTTCTCGCTCACCACGTCACACGATTACCAGCTGCTTCCGACGAGACAAATATTAAATTTGGAAAACTCCAATATTAATTTGCAATTATTTTAATCTTTTTTAAATTTTCTTGCAAACTACGATTTTCAAAAAAAAAAAAAAAAAAAAAAAAAAAAAAAAGCTGGGATCTACACCCCAAAAAAAAAAAAAAAAAAAAAAAAAAGTGTGCTGCAGAAGAATATGGTACTGAAGAGTGAGTCTGCAACAGGAGAAACACTGATGAACACCACTGCAGGGGCTAACACTCTCCAGCACAAACGAAAAACAAGGACACAAAAACCAGGAAACAAAAACAAAAAAAGATATATATATATAAAGTGTAATATCAGATTATTGTACCCATTCATTACACTGTGAATATTGGTAACTTCAGCCGTTAAAACGTGGAAATGTTCACCAGTGATGACCTTCCTAAGGGTTAACAGACATCCTCGCAGATCAGTCAGTAACAGCAAGTCATTATTATTGGCCAAGAGGAGGCATCTAATACAATGGGAAAATCAATGGCAAAACATTGTCTTCAATAACTGAGGGGGGGAACAAAAGAGAAACTAAAATTATGGGGCGCTTCTCGTATTTGTTGAGGCCCCCTCTTTTACACTTTTTTGGGGGAGGGGGGTAAGAAGATGATCTGAGGACTGAGTGGCTTTTTTATTAAGCAGCACAGTGAGTTGACAGAAGGGGATGGGGAAGGAGGGGGGAGTTTGTTTCCGTGGGGAGGGATTTCAGGGGCGGACTCCGGTTCAGATCATTCTGTTGCGTTTATGGGTGGGGGAGTCTGTGATGACGTCGCACTGAACGGATGCCCGCTTGCGCGTGCCGCCGTTGTTGTTGTCTAAGTGGAGGGCCATCTCCTCCGAGATGAAAGTGTTCAAGTCCACGTCGTGCAGGCCGTTTCTCCTCCGGCCCGGGTTCGAGCTGCCGCTCACATGGGTGGGGGACCCGGGGGTGCCCGACCGCACACTGATGCTTGCCATCGCCCCGCTCAGACCTGAAACACACCGGGGTGAGGGGGGGTGACATGGTCGGTCTTCAATGATGTCATCACAAGCACAGCTCCTACACCAGGGGTGTCAAACTCCAGTGCTGGAGGGTCACAGTGTCTGCAGCTTTTTGTGGTCTCACTTTAGGCCTTTACAGCCACGTTCTTCAGCCAATCAATGATTTAAAGGAATCAATTAATGCTGAGAAAGCAGCATAAACAAGACACTGCAGTCCTCTTTGCCTGGAGTCTGACACGTATGTTCTACAGACTAGAGCAGCCTGTAAAACATAGCACTGGAGCACTGATCTTAGTGAGATACAGGGTCTGTATGGTCGGTTTTAGGTTACTCAGAACACAAATGATCAAACAAAAACAGCCCGTATCTCAGATCACTTTGTTTCTTTGATTTAAACTGTCAGCCGATGTAAAACTGAGAAACAAAACAAACAAACCAGCAACACTCTGTAGCTCTACAAGGCCAGTACCGAAACCTCGGGTTCCAAGGTCAGGGGTGTTTTAGTGGGTTCCCTGAAATGAGTAGCCAGCTAAGGCACAGGAACCAGGGTGCGTGGATTCTTCTAACACTAATGACACCAAAAAGGAGCGGACGCCGTGACAAAGCTAAGACCACAGACTGAAACCCCTGACCCTCATCAGGGGTGCTGGGTCATTACTTTAGTCCCTGACTGACCAAAGAGTCACAAAGTGTTCAACTGTTTGTGAATGACAGGAAAGCACTAAATCTGCACACACTGTGGCCGGCCTGCAGATCCCCTGCCCTTTCTCATGCACAGAGGGTTTGGGCTGAAACATCCCATTAATAAAATGATCATTTAGAGGCTACATAAACATGCAGACTGAATAACAGTACAGCATCTACTAAGATTATTACATAAAGATAATTCAAGCCACTGCATTTCAGTGACGGCTTGCATTTCAGCCAGACTAATGTAAATTAAGACAAACTTATCAATGCTCACTGCATAAATCAATGCGCTGTCACAAAAAAAAAAAAAAAAAAACAAAGACCCTGGTTTTGTCAAACTGGGGGAAAGAAATGTGCCCTAAAACTCTGGTGTTTAACACTCAACTCACCATGCGACAGGTGAGCCAGCAGCACCAAGACCCAGACTGACATGAAATGCACAAGGCTCTGGACGTAAAGACCCCGCCTATTCCAGGAAGTAACCTCACACTAGCAACAGAGACCCCGCCTATTCCAGGAAGTGCCCGCCCACAAACACTAGCCCAACTCAATCCCAAAGTACCTCCCCACCAATGGGAACACAAGGCCATACAGGAAGTCCCAGGGCTTCACTCCAGCAGACCAACGGTGGCCAGGACTAGCTTCAGTACCTCAGATATTTGAGCCAATCATTTTTACGTTGTGCCGATTGATTTTAGAGGATTGGTGAGCCTCACTCTGCCTCACAGCTCAGGACCCATTCGACTGCAGCTGAAGATCACCAGCACAGTTAGCAAGACCGACAACCATGAAACCCAATTTGTCTTTTTGTGTTTTCCCGACATGGTCTTTTTCCAGTTCAGTAGAGGACACTGCCAGAATAAGGACTGCTCACAGTTACACAGTGACAAGAACAATCTGTGCACTCACACCCAGTTCCCACTAAGCAGAGAGATCACACTGTCTGTATTTTAAGAAAATGGCTGGATGATTACCTCCAATCCAGCTGGCCCCTAAGAGGTCTCTGGCACCGTACAAACACACAACATCCAGTCACAACGTTGTGCTGCTTTATTGCATTTCCTTGCATGGCTATTAAGTAAAATTGGGACTGACACCATGACGACCGGCTTCAGCTTCTGTTGGTGGCAGTTTTAAGTACAACAATACACAGTACACAATTACACCTACATATACATTTACAAACGCTCATTTCTTCATACACAAATACGCCGAGACCTACAAAGCAGAACACCTAAAGGCCCATCTTTCAGGTCCATTATAGACCAGCCCCTCACTGCAAAGCAGCAGGATGTCCAATGTACCTCAAGTGGCAATACGACAGGGGTGAGTCATGATGTCACACTGCGCATAGAATACTGAAGAGCAATACAAATCAGGGCGCATGCTGATGACCAACGGACCGCTAATAGTGACCAGTGATAGGTGGATACAGTCTGGCTGTAGTTCCTGGGTCCCTGGGTACTGCACAGGAAGTAATGTCAAGTAAAAACTGACAGACAGAGCTTTTCTATCAGTTTTTCATCCTGCATGGCAGTGTCACAACTGTTAGTGTGAATACACAAATAGAGGCAAAAACAAGAGCTAAAAAAGGCCAGCATTATGGAAAAACAAAGAGGAATTTTCTTCACGTAAATAGCCAAAACATGCTAGCTGACGTACACCCACAAAAGTGTGAAGAGGCACACTAGGTGGTTGAGGACACTCCTGCGGTGTTTTATGGGCTGTGTTTCCCCCGGCAGTGGGAGTGCGGTGGTGTTATGCGAGTGGTCTTACCGTGCAGTGCTATGGCTTCTCTAAAAGGCTGCAGGTCTGTCTCTACGGAGGAGCTGCTTTCCGTGGAGGGCGCCCGGTTGGGCGACACGACAGTCAGTTTGGGCGGGGCTCGAGAAGTCCGTGGCGGGGGGGCCTTCCCGCAAAGGAAACTGATCAAGTCCTCCCTACGGATGGTCCTCCGCCTCTTTTTCACCCACGCCAGTACGTCCTTGTTGCGGCGCTGATAGCCGATCTGAATTCCTAGGTCGTAGCTCCTTTGGTGGGCTTCCACGCTCTCTGTTGTGGACGAAGGGGAGGGTGGGAGTGGGGGTGTGGAAGGGGACAGAAATCAGACAGCAGAGCCTACACAGAGCACTGCATCCCCACCCACCCTTCACCAGACCACCGTCCTTGGAGTACAACCCATTAGCACAAGCTAGCCTTTTAAAAATGTGTACATGTGTGGCTGCAACGCAGATGTAAACCATCCCTGCATCACCAACCCAACATTATCCTGCGGCATACTGAAGCTATAAAATACAACCACAAAGCAGAAATGTAGCGGTCTCCTTCTTTGTAGCATGTAAGCTAGTCAGTGGAATTCATGTTTTAAGTACCCTTGATTCCACTCTCCAATCCAGCATTCAGAGACTACCATCTCCCTAAGAAAGGGCCTGTCCTGTCTAAGGTCAGGAAGTCTGGAAATCTGGGTCAACAAGCACAGACTGAGTGCAGCGGTGTAGTACAGAGGCCAGGAAACTAGGCACCAAGTACATAACCTGCATTGCTTTGGTAAGTATTCAGCAGTATAAAAGTAGATTTTGTGTAAAAGGAATAAATTCTGAGCAGAACTGGTTACCCTTGATAAGAACACCTGCTAAAGGCTGTGGCCTGCAGACAGGCCTCATGTTCAGCTCATTGCTTCATTCATCACATCACTATTACCTGCACTCAGGTACGCACAGGAATTTTCAATGCATTTAAATCACAGGTGGACGAGTGCCCCCCATGACAGCAATGCACTGTGGTACACTACACTGACAGTGCAGCTGGTAAAAAGTTTGCTCTGTTGTCTTTCAAAAAAGTTCAGCAGACTTGAACTTCTGACAGAACATGCTGTGGTGTAAAAGTAGGGCAACCAATAAGATAAACCCTATTCTACTGACATCACTGAATTCCTCTTGAAAATAAAGAGTAATTTGATTACATTCACTTTTATGTTTTGTCTCTGTAACACCTAGAAATACACCCGATTCACTGTGGTTTTGCATACCAAACCACTGACTACTGTGTCTGCTTATACAGTGAATTTCTGTATGTACAGGCCTGCAGTCAGGAAAACCATAACATCGACTTCTTGCATCTCTATGACTCATTAGATCCTCGCATTGGAATATGCAATACATGCATCAGAATTTGAGAGTGCAAACACACGCAAGCACACAAACAAACATGAAAATAGAACATACTCTGACATGGTAATTCTTTTCCCCAGCAATGTGAAAATGATAGGGTGACATTCCAAAAATCATTGTCTTGTCCATTTATAACTCAATGCAACGGGTGACACTGGAGACGGCATGTCTTTTTAAAGACAAGATGGTCTCATGTTTGTTCTGTAAGGGTACACTAAACTTATGATTCATCCATACCCAAATGAACATGTACAATACTCTCACAAGAATCATTACACACACACACATAAATACATGCACACACACACAAACAGTTCACATACCATGAAGTAACAGTTGGGTTTAACAGAACCAATTTTACTGATGCACTGGACCAACTCAGAAATACCCATGACACATGGTGCCTTTACTACACAAATACTGGTACAAAAAGATCACACTGTCAACCATATGAAGTGTTCTGGAGTACCACAGTCCCATTACCAGTTTAGGATTTCATATTCAGCAATGTATGAGTCACCCAATATTACCAAGAACAATCTCAGGACAACTACCATTTTAACTTAGTCAGCGACAATTTCTCTTTAAAATCCTCTCCAGCTGGTTCCACTTTAAATCATCCACACTGCCTAACAACTGACCAAGTACATCCAAGAAAACCCTTACCAAGACATATAAAATTGCGACCTAAAGGTAATACCACGCTACCACAAAAGTGTGCTAATGTGATAAAAGTATTAACTTTAATTTGGGAGAGTGTGATGGAAGACCAGCTCCAAAGACAAAATGTCTTCAACTCAGCGTGGTGCACGTTGAAGCTACTAGGCCCAAAAATGAAGAGTCATCCGACTGCTCGAGTCTGGAGGCACAATTCTACACATCTCAGTAAAACAATCACATTATCCGCTCCCAAATGACCAAGTCAGAATAACCAAGGGAAAAAGACGAGTTTTACCTTTATAAAGATTGGTGACAGCTGTTGCAGCATTTTGAAAAGGTACCCAAAGCGACAGTCCCTGTTGCTGGCAAACGCGGTCTACAGAGAAGGAGGTGGGCGGTAAAAGGTTATTCAAGTTAGAACAATTTACTTGAAATGTGCAGAGCAGTTATCAAAACAACCTTATGACTTCGCCATTTTCCATGACTAAGATAGCAGTGCAAGCGAGCTACCAAATGCTGACAATGTTGAGCTTTACTACATAACTTGCACTGCGCTGTGTAGTGTGCAGCTAGCAAATGCATTTGCAAATGACTGAATATGTAGTTTTCAAACTTTGCTGGCTATTTGGCAACTTCATGTTCCGCCACAGTTTCCATTACTCGTCGCTAGTGAAGTTAGCGAGCTATGACTACCTCACGCCATTTTGTTTACAGTAGTGCTAGCTATGTTAGCGCTAGCTACCTAGCTAGCTAAAAAACAAAACACCGCAACGTTACACTGCTAGCTAGCGACTGGAAGTTAGCATAATAGCTAACAAATATTACCCAGTTGATCCAGAAAACATTGAACAATTAGTAGGGTAGAGTTGGACAATCAGCTATAGTTGTTATATTTTCTGTCTGTTTAAACTCGCAATACGCCTGTGGTATGTAGCCAGACTGACAAGCTATACTGTTAGCCAATTTAAGCTACTACAATAAAACTGTATTCTGATAAATTTCCTTCGCCATTTTGTTTTGCAAAGCAATTAAACATGATTTAATACATTTTGGTAACTGATGCCATCGCTTTCCCAAAGCAAGCTATTCAACTTTTGTGCATAAATGATCAAAAGACTGGATCAGTGCAATATTGTATTTAAAATAGTAGTAGTTTATGGCAAATTGTCAGTTGTTTTTACCCAGAGACCTCCTCCCTGCACTTCGCCATTTTGTTCCTCTTTGCATAGCTTAGCGAGTTAGCCAGCTAGCTAGCTACAACGAAAGGCATCACCGAAACTGTCATTTTCAGTCCTAGCTGGTGCCTTGCTAACGTTAGCTACCCAGCGCTACTTGGCGTGCCGAGTACGCCAGCTAGCAGGTTAGGCATGGTCAACAACCGCCCGCAACGTGACTGACGTTGGCTGACAAGCTAGTCACTGATGTGTGCGTCTGCAGTCAAAAAGAAACTGTTTTCTGTGAATGTTTGTGAGACAATGTGGAATGATGATTCCTATATCCATCGCCATTTTGTTTGGCTAACTAGCTAAACCATTAGCTAGCTAGCGACAAGTATTAAGCTAACAAACGTTAGCCAGCTAACCAACGACCCCAAGTCGGTTCTTCCCAAGCTTGCTAGTAGATTGGCTAGTTAACGGTTTCAGGTACATCAAAGAGCCAGCACTGTCGTCTTACATTTTTGTAAACTGTCTGGGTAGCCAGTTAAGATCCGAATCAACACAAGTTCGCGTTAGTTAAGTAAGATAGCCGCTACATATCGACGCCGTTTTCAACTAATTAGCTCCCTAGCGAACAAAATATTCTTCCGTACTGACTCTGACGCCTGATATGCTAGCTAGTTAGCGGTTTAGCGAAGTTACTCGGACCTTTGTAGAGCTGTGCGACAGCGGTGGCAGAATTCTGGAAGAGATGCCATAGTTTCTGTTGGCTCTGATCGGCCTCTTCCTCGCTGGGTTCCTCCTGTTCGGCCTCGGCTAAACACTGCCGCTCCCATTTCGAGAACCAGTGTTCGGGGCCGTGTTCCTGGATCTCCGCTTCCCCCTCCTCCTTTTTATCCTCCATTAGTACACTTAGTGTCTTTTGGTTTATGACAAAGTGCTTTTTCTTGTAGAGGGGAATAAAGCCTCGCTAGGGTGGTAGGAATCTCCGTCACGTATTCATCAATGGTATGGCTGTTATTTTCACATAAACAATACGAACAGTTCAGCCCTCTTTCTGATTCCCAAACAAACTGAACCTATTACGCCACTGACCTGAAAATATATTGAAAGCAGATTACCCTGCTGGTCTTATAGATAACTGGTGATTGGCTAGTTCAGCTCAAATGGTGCGGGTTTTGAATTTTACAGCGACATTTCATTGGTCGGAATAAACATCTGTCAACAACCGCCACAATGGAACCCCATGAAGCAAGTTAGGCAGAGAAGCTTGAGGGGCCAGCCACCACAGCGCAGACTCCCCGCTGCCTTAACTTTTGTTTGGTGACAGGCGTGAGGTACTGAGGTTGCCACTTACACGGTCCGAAAGACATGTACCGGTATGTCATATGTAACCAGACATCATGCGGATGAGACGACTATCGATTGTCACCTAAGGGATGACTTTGTTGTGCTTTAAATTGAGAATGAACCGAGCTATGTCTTAGGCTGGTCGCGGCTTTAGGACCCGATGGAATCTCATCAACAAGGCCTTATCAGACGACCAAAAAACAAAAACAGGTTTCACGGGCGTTGTCAACATGTTGATCGACATTGTTGGTTTCAAATTTAAATGTTTACTCCTCCATCTTTTCTAACAGTGGCCTTGATTCAAGTCTGGGGATGTCCACCAAAACAAAAACTCATGTAACCTTTAAAATTATGAATGACATGATCTGATAAGAAAATGTGAGCATGTTTTTTTCCTGCATTTTGCATGCTGGCTCTCTGTCATTCTGCTGCAGCCAATGTCACCTGACCATGGAAAGCTGATAAACTAGCGGCGCTTACAAAACATTAATATAGTGAATGCCTACAAAAGGGATCCAAACTTACTCCCACCCTTGGATTTTATGAAGGTGTACAAGAGAGTGGTGGAGTAGATGAGGGTCAAGTCTCTCTTTTTGTTTTCGCTCTCTGGTTTGGTAGCTTGCGGCTCAGTTAAAAAGCTCAGATTTGTTTCCCTGTCGTAGCTCAGTGTCTGTGGTCCAGGCTGGTCCTCAGATTTAAGCGGTTTTTGTTTTGTTTGTGACTGCCTCTGGCAGTCCTTCTTATTGAGTCTGCCCAGAGATTTTAGCCGGGCGGTTTTCTGACATGGCTGCCCAAGGCTTGCTCTGAGGGGTCTGATGCCAGGGCGCTGTGTAAAGATGCTTTGTGACAATGTCCTTGTGCTAAAAGCCACACAAAAATCCCTGAACTGAGGTGAACTCAAATGAAGACTGTTCAGTGCCATAGCCCTGCAATGCTGGAGTGCTCCCTGCAGTAGAAATGGGAAGGCTCGAGTACTGGCAAAGACACTGTACAAATAAAGATTAGAATTGAAATGACTGTAATTATTATTATTGTCATTGCTATACGCTTTATTCATAATCGGCTGTCAGTCCAAGTTGTGCCCTCTGATCAGCTGTTCTCAGTACCATGGCAACAGCAGCGCAAGCCTGGACACGGCCCGTCTGCGTTACGGACTGTGTGCTGAGAGCTGGCAGTGAGTCAGCATGCTGAGTCAATATTATTCCTCTGAACGAGTCAGTGATTGACAGCTTATAGTAGCTCTGTTCACCATAGAGCAAATGAACCCACCTCCCTGCCATCACTACAGTCCTGTGTGCTGAATCTGTCCATGTGTGGAGGAAGCTCCTTTGAAGGGGACATGAAACCCACACCGTCAGATATATGTTTATTTTACCTACCTCTAGATACAACTAAGAAGTACATTTTCTTTTGCCATGACTGCCTGGGGAATTAAAGTGGATAAAGTTTGCATGTAAGGCCATAACTACCATTGAGGACATGGAGATCATGTCTGTGGTATTTTTTAATGATTTTTTTGTTGTTTTAAATCATGGGTAAAGTGATGAACCGAGAAACAGAATAGGCTGCTTGTGAAACCAGGATATGATGTTTGCCCTCAACGAAATCTCTTCTTTAGTTCAGATATTAGTTGTTGCTCTCAGGGGAATAACTATGGCCAGTCCCTTTTCTCAGACTTATAAACTCTGTTTTAAAACCCTGGTTACAACCCTGTTTGCAAGGGATTGTGCAGACAATTTGACGAATGGGATACTTTGCTGATGAAATGCAGAAAACGTTTCTGTTGGAATTTGACCAGGAAACTGGGTAAACAGTTATCAGATTTTTATGACCTTAATGAGCAAACACCTTAGTTTAATATCTCACCTGAAGGAGGAGGTCTGCTGGCACTCCTGATCTGAAAGCACTCCTGCACAGAACTATGAACCCCAATTGTGCCCCCTATTGGCCAAACAACACCTTGCAGCAGCTTAGTTTTTCTAACTGGACTGCTGCAGATTTTCTTGACTGAACTTTGGTGCTAGAGAAATCAGATTAAAAGGAAAGAAGCTCACGTATTAATGAGACACTGAGATGAAGCGCGCATAAGTGAAATAACCACCCCATTTCCTGGGGTGATACAAGTACTCAATCATGTAGTTTGACATGCTTACAGGTTGAACATTAAGCTGTTTATTTATTTAAACACCTGGTAGAATGCCTAATCCACTTGTATTTATGTTGTCTGTAGCACTTCAGAACTCAGCCCCATACATTATCTGCATTTAGCTGCTGATCTGAAATCCCCCTCTGCAAACATCCATTCACAGCTGTGCCGGACTCTGAACCCCCTCTAACCTGTGTACAATTTTCCCAAATCAGGTTCATTCAACAGATTACACCTCTGGCACAATTTTAATAGCTCAATGTTTCATCTGGGAGGAGCAGTGCAGCAATGAGAGAATTACACCAAAAATCACAGGAACCAAAAGCTAATGGCGAGAATAACACAGCGGGCCCCAGGAAATAAATCCTGAAAAGTTAATAAAAGAGGAGGCCGAAAGGCTGCGATCGGTAGACGTCCAGCGCAGACCAGCAGCTCAGGCCCCTGGTGCACTGCAAGGCTTTATCCAATTACAGTGGGCTGCAAGCGCAGGCCGTGCAGCTAAACAGGAGATCTAAAATGCAATGAAAGATACTGGGGAGGTCAGCAAAGGTGAAACACATAATATGCAACACAAAGGAGAGGAAGTCTCCAAAGCAGCAATGATAATCGTGGAGGTTGCAAAACTTATATTTTGTCATTTGAATCAAAGTTTCATCAATATTATTTATTTAATTGGTAATGTACATGTGAAGTACATGACCCCACTTCTGCCAAAAGCTTGGCTATTCAAGAGATTATGCAATGTAGGACAGCAACATTTGTTCATATGTCTATAAAAATCCAAGAATACATTTCTAAAATATAGCACATATCAGATTTTTAGTTATATGCCATTTGTCATTGATTTTTACATGTCAATATGTTCTTAGACTATTTTCTGAATTCTGATATATGGAAAAAGAATATTGGTAACTGCTTTTGAACAGATGATATACAAACATAAGAAATGTGTGCAGAAATTAGCATTTATTTATACATTTCCAAAATGCTCATTTTCTGTTGCACATGTTTAACTGCAATATTTAAACTTAGACTTGAGTTTTAAAGATGTAACTCTAGTATTTTACAGCATGTGTTTATGCTCATGTCTCTGAAAATACTCACAGACACACACACACACACACACACACACACACACACGCACACCTGGAAAATCTGAATGTGACATATAACTATGGTTTATTGTGCTCACACTGCTATTTCATTTGGCCTGATTCTGGCCCATTATATTTCACCTCAGACCATAATGAGAGTAAAAAATGGAGGGTGAGCAGTCTGGATGTCATTCAGTACAGCATGAATTAGTCCGTTGCCATTCATCAAACCTGCAGCTGACGCTCCATAGTAGATTAATCTAGAGGCCCTGCTCAGGCAGAACGGAAACCCCACTGATTCCTTTTCTCTGATGCATGTGTAAAACAGATTAACCTGAAGAAAGAGGGAATTCAAAAAAAACCCACAATGTTCTGCACAAAGTGGCCATTTGTGCTGCTGCCGCCAACGTGTGACAAGTAATGTGTGGGTCAGGTGACTTAATCAGGACACCCACCAGTTCCAATGAGGGACATAAAAGATGAACGGTGCGCTTCCGAGGAGTGATTTCCTATCTCAACCTGAACACCATTTTGTAAGTGTAGGATTATGAATAATTTGACAGTAACATGGCATGGATTTGAGCCAGCAGAAAGGCTTAACGGTTTCAGCACCTGTGTCGAATTCAGTGGGAAGCATTCAAAACCAAAAATATCAGTTACATAAGGTGTCTCTTAAGTGTGAGCTGCATTTTCTGTAAGGCAGGGGTCCCCAGTCTTTCCCACCAAAGGGCCAAGCTGAATTTTGGACTTAACACTAGGGGCTGAAACAAACTGGACAGATGAGCTTCACCTAGTGACACAGATCCACTGATGATAATATTATAGTGACAGATTATTATTATTATTATTATTATTATTATTTTCAATATTTATGAATGTGATTAATATGGTGTGTGGTTGGCAGGCCAGACCAAAATTTTCAAAAGGCCTGATTTGTCTATTATTTGGGATGTTTACTTGTTAAAATATTCTCTCCATTGAGAATGTTTTTTTTTTTGCAGTTTTCATTCTCTGTTTTGGCTAGAAGCTGGATTTGGATTTGCTGACTTAATAAACACAACACCCTCAGCTCTGCAGCACAGTAATGCTGGATATCCCCAAACACAACACCCTCAGCTCTGCAGCACAGTAACGCTGGATATCCCCAAACACAACACCCTCAGCTCTGCAGCACAGTAACACTGGATATCCCCAAACACAACACCCGCTCCCCAAACACAACACCCTCAGCTCTGCAGCACAGTAACGCTGGATATCCCCAAACACAACACCCTCAGCTCTGCAGCACAGTAATGCTGGATATCCCCAAACACAACACCCTCAGCTCTGCAGCACAGTAACGCTGGATATGCCCAAACACAACACCCTGCTCTGCATATCTGGATATCCCCAAACACAACACCCTCAGCTCTGCACACAACACCACCCTCAGCTCTGCAGCACAGTAACGCTGGATATCCCCAAACACAACACCCTCAGCTCTGCAGCACAGTAACGCTGGATATCCCCAAACACAACACCCTCAGCTCTGCAGCACAGTAACGCTGGATATCCCCAAACACAACACCCTCAGCTCTGCAGCACAGTAATGCTGGATATCCCCAAACACAACACCCTCAGCTCTGCAGCACAGTAACATATCCCCAAACACAACACCCTGCTCTGCATAATCCCCAAACACAACACCCTCAGCTCTGCAGCACAGTAACGCTGGATATCCCCAAACACACACCCTCAGCTCTGCAGCACAGTAATGCTGGATATCCCCAAACACAACACCCTCAGCTCTGCAGCACAGTAACGCTGGATATCCCCAAACACAACACCCTCAGCTCTGCAGCACAGTAACGCTGGATATCCCCAAACACAACACCCTCAGCTCTGCAGCACAGTAACGCTGGATATCCCCAAACACAGTAACGCAACACCAACACCCTCAGCTCTGCAGCACAGTAACGCTGGATATCCCCAAACACAACACCCTCAGCTCTGCAACACCCTCAGCTCTGCAGCACAGTAACATATCCCCAAACACAACACCCTCAGCTCTGCAGCACAGTATCCTGGATATCCCCAAACACAACACCCTCAGCTCTGCAGCACAGTAACGCTGGATATCCCCAAACACAACACCCTCAGCTCTGCAGCACAGTAATGCTGGATATCCCCAAACACAACACCCTCAGCTCTGCAGCACAGTAACGCTGGATATCCCCAAACACAACCCTCACCTCAGCTCTGCAGCACAGCTAACACAGCTGGATATCCCCAAACACAACACCCTCAGCTCTGCAGCACAGTAACGCTGGATATCCCCAAACACAACACCCTCAGCTCTGCAGCACAGTAACGCTGGATATCCCCAAACACAACACCCTCAGCTCTGCAGCACAGTACGCTGGATATCCCCAAACACAACACCCTCAGCTCTGCAGCACAGTAACGCTGGATATCCCCAAAGCTTCCTTACATGATGAATACATTAGTGCAGCTGAGCGAGCAAAAACCTTTCAGCTCAGAAAAGAAACAGCACTGTATTATGATAAATAACATCAGCAGAATACAAATGCAAAATCAACTTTAAAAAGCATGAATTACAACACAATCAAAACCACATTCTCTTATGGAAAAATTAAAACATTATTTTTTATGCAAAAGATAAAATACCTTGTTTTTTTATTTCAAGTTATATTTTTGCAAGTGGATAATTGGCCCCGAGTCTATATGCATGCACCCAGCTCCCCACAATGCACCTCTCTGTGACAGCCTCAAGTCAAAGCAGCATTCCTTAGCCGTCCTGTATGATAAAAATGTCCTTTTGAAAATCTATTTCATGACCATATTCAGCTAACCACACTTTGCATGTACATGACTCATAAGATTCACTTTTTCATAAATGAATTTTTTCATTTCATAAATGGTGGTAATAATTTTGAACAAGCCCACTGCTCATATTCTCACACTGTTCAACAAAGCCACGGTCAAAGGGGAAAATACCAAAGGTAAAAACAAAGCTTTATTGCAAAGCTATTTTTCACACGTTTGAGGTGTGAGGAAAACCACCAACAGTCATCCTACAACAGCGTAATACTCAGTGTGCGGTCTGATATACCAGCCATTCATAAATCAGCCGAGTGTCTGCAGGGTATTTATTGATAGTTTGGTACAGTATAAACCCTAGTATGCTTACAAAGGCATACATACTTCCATGAACTAAGAGATATGCTCACAGGTATAGTTAAATCTATTGGGATCTATTTATTTAGCAATATACTATATAAACCTTAAAGCACAGAAATGTAAAAAAATAAATAAATAATAAAACTGTAAGTGAACTTGATTGATATATATTTTTTTAATCATCATTATTTTCATTGCTGCCAGGCGCTTGATTGTGCAGGCTGAGGAAGCTGAGCTCTGCTCGTTTTTGGAGGGGAGCTTTGTAGTGCGGCGCTCTCCAGTGTCAGCAGATGGAGTCCATTTGGACAGGGCGAAGCAGCGTCCTCAGCCCTGCAGAGGCAGCTAATGGGGCCGTCGTCTGACACACGCCAAAAGTCACATCCACCTTCATGGATCTCAGGGGACAGCATGCCCTCGAAACTGTCAGAATGAGGGGTCGCACATCAAAACCACCTCCCTGGTCTGGGTGTAGGCAAAAAAAGCAGGCTCAGACTACAGGTTCATTATATGGGTGTGCAGGTTTTCACAGTAAAACAGAAAGCGAGTGCTTGTACAAGTGTACCAGGCTATAACCCGCACATTACCCTGTGCGGGTGATCTCTTTTGTTTTATTGTTATAGCTTTTTCACGCTGCACCTGTTGGAAATTCTGTTTGGATGTCCAAAACCCTGTCACCAAATATGTTGCATGTTTCCAACATTTTACATTTCAGACAAGTAACTGATGGTATTTCCTACAGCTCCTTACAAATCTTACATTTTTAAATCCATTTATATAACTGAATACTTTTACTAAAGCAATTCTGTTGAAGTACCTTCCTGTAGTACATTATGGCAATGCCTCATGTAGGATGTGAACCTGCAACCACTGCGTCACAAGCCGTTCCCTACCTGCTATTTGACATTTCTGCCCAGTATCTAATGTTGTTCATGTCCTGACTTGCCCAGATACTGGCTGCTGAAGCATATGTAGCCATAGCTCAGACTGATTATTAAGACTGCAGTACAGTGATGGATTATTTGCTCTATTCTGTCAGTTTTTTAAAGCTCTGTTGGGTAGTTCTTGCACTAGGTGACATTGTGCAACAGAAAATTAATGCTGCACCTTTAAATACTTGTTTCTCATCAGGGTTGCTGTCTGATTCATTCCACTCTTGTCATGGCATATATGAAGAAGATAAAAGAACAAAAGGATATAATTTCAGATGTTTGTGTTTTAAGGAACTAGAAACACTGTGGTATGATTTTTACCTCTCACTTCCCACTCCAGGTACTTGTCTGAGTCAAGCATGCAAGCTTGTAAGGTTGTACCTGTAACAACATCAAAGCACATGAATATTCTGAAATCTGCAGCTTTGAATATTAGAGTGTTGAGTCAAAGAAAAAAGTTCATATTTGCATGTGAAGTCACAATCCTTGGGCGCTAACTGAAAAGTATGTGAAATCCAAATAGAGATTTTGAAAGGACCACGAACAAGATCATTCACCAAATAAATAATGTCATTATGAACACACTTCTTAAACAGGCATTGCGCTGTGGTTATCTGTCCAAAGCCGTGCATTGAAAGAACATTCTGATGGCAATGGCAATTATTAGTTACTCCTAACTTCTTTTTCACAGTAGCATAACCACCTTTACCAGTGGAACATGTGCTAATGTGATCAGTCGGCAAAAAATATAATCTTTGCAAGCTATTAAACACATTTCATTTTACACAACGCAATAATTAATTAGACTGCACGGCTGACGGTATTAGAAAACAAAAACCTTGCGGGGACTACATATATATTATATCCCTGGCCCGGGACAATTCCAACATGTTATGCACCGGCGTTCTGTGAAATGCCGGGTTCTACTCATTTACTACGCTGTGCACTGTTCCTGTCATAGAGAATTAGATTTGTGGCATCCTTGCTGTTGCTTGCAAGTGTCAGTCAATGCTTGACAATTAACGAATACCCATATCTGTACCTTTTAGCATTTTAAAGCACTATGTCAGGAAATAGCTTAATAACATACCAGGCCTACCAAATTTTTAGCATTATACCTTGCTATAAATCAAGACCTGCAAGTAGTGCAAAAATAGCACTTATAAATCAATAGAAAAAATGCTGTAGGAAAAATATAATGACATGCTGAAACGGAGGGGTCAAAAAACGCGTGCCAATTCCTGACTGACTCGGCTGTGTGTGCGCCAGTGTTTAGATCTTCATGCGGATGTGACATTTCAGAGAAGAGCGCGACCGCCATTTTGAGTTTTACCTCTACCAGAACATCACAAACCGAGGGAGAGGGTGAGAGGCACACTGTGACCGGGTTAAAAATTATTTTGCGCATCGAATAAGCTTGTTTCATAAATAAGGGCAGCAACAGTATTTAATTGCATAAATGAATGCGTTGGTTTCGTATTTAAATATAACGGGAAAAGACTCGGGCATCTCTATCACCTTAAACTTCTAAATTAGTGCGATTCCAAATTAGAAGCGGGTTTGAATGGATAGCCTTTTTCTTCGCTTTCCCCCAGAAGAGGGACAATCGGAGGAGCACACGGACTGGAAATATTGCAGGGGAATTTGTATTTAAATTTGCACTATATATTGTGATCTCCAGAATTTAAAAATTATACAGTTTTAGTTCATGATAGAGCTAGCAACCTAGCGTTAGCTGGCTTGTACACTGTGTTGTTCTCCGGCTGCAGGTCGTGGTGTGACTGACTGCTATTTCTCTTACCTCGCCTCCTGCCCCATATTTCCTGGGGTAAAAAACGGATTGATTTTTCCTAACTGGCATCCCGGTTTTGGAGCCGTAGTCATCCACTACCGTCGGTGAATTGTAGCCCCCTCAAGGCGCCGAGATTGGGCGAATAGCGAGCAAATACGTGCGCGTTTCTCTGCCTGCTCCCCCACCGACTTCCCTCCCTCAATCCCCGGCGCTGACAGCTGAAAAAGCCGAGGTCGTTTTAGAACAGGCCCAGCCGCTAAGGCTAGACCTGTGTTCTCCACCTCCGCATTCCCAGTCCCCTCATCCTCAGCCTCCTCGGCCCCGGCTCCCCACGGATCCAGCGTCGGAAAAGGTCGAGGGGAAAGAAGACTACACGCATCAACACATCACGTTAGCTGCCAACATGAACAACCACCATCACACTCAGCAGCAGCAGCAGAAAGCCGGCGAGCAGCAGCTCAGCGAGCCCGAGGATATGGAGATGGAAGGTGAGCGAAGGCCGCTTGCGTGATGGATATGTGATCTAGCGATACAATACCCTAAATCAGACATGTCGGTGCCTTTTAAATGGGGTAGGCCGTGTGCTGCGTTTTTATTTGCAGATATGTAATGTTCTTGACGTTAACATGCCGTAGATAGATACTAGTTGGGCATCTTGCACGCATTCTGTGATGCCGACACTGCGATTTTGCTGAGGATGACTGGTAGCTATCTAGTGATGGCTAATTCGGATAATAGATCGCAAACTAGACTCTTACTCAGCATTTTTATAAACTGGTAGCAGGGAAACGTCTATTAAAATGTAGTTAACGTAAACGTCCATTTCCAGCAAACCGTTATCTCCTTACAGCCGACAGATAACTATTGGTAGTTTATAAGCCTGCTAACTTTTTGCACTCTAATATATGCAGTTGGATTGCGTTGTTTAGCTTGCAGCTATCTATCGATCTTTAAGAATATAATAACGTTTACTACACAGCCTTTCACAGTTAGCTGGTCATTAACTATCTTGAGGCATAAAACTATTCGTCCGGAGCTAACCATTTGTGAACATGCCAATGTGAAAAATATAGCCTAGCCAGATAGCTCTGCGACAGAAGATTAATCCAGTTCTAGCAGTGCAACGTTAATTAGGATATTTCGGCAGCCTGCCCTCCTCAACTAACGTTTCAAACAGAAAGGTATAGTTGGCTAGCTAATGTGAACTGGGGAAACATGACATTTGATGTTAACTAGTGGCCGTGCTGGTTAGTTATTCTTCAAAGGTTTGAACAGTGGCGCAAAATACAGCTACCTAGCTAGCTAATGTAGCTAACGTTACTTGTTTGTTTGTAAACAACAACCATGGTTCCAAACATCCATCTGTATACAGCCAACGGTAAATTTTCTGTTCATAATTACTGGATTTAACTTGATGGGTACAGTTAGCTTTATAACCAATAAGTGGTGCAAAAGGGGGGAAATATCCAGTGAGAATGGGTGACTGGCTAACTATTATTTACAGGCCTAGTCGACTGCCACAGATACGATAGCTAGCTAGCTAGCGTTAGCTACTCAGGGGGGGAGTGTACGGCGATTCCTCTCCAAGATGGTGGATTATATTTTGCAACAATCAAATTTTAAGGCCTCTCAACATCGTTCAACCAGCTAGGTCCGGTTTTTAACCAAGGCTTTTGACAGCCGTGGTCTACATCACCCGTCAGAAATATTGCTTGTGAGACGGCTTGGAACGCACACCAGAAAGATTGAACATTTTTTATTCCCTCAGCTCGTTGCGTCAGTTTGACTAGCTAGCCAGCTAGCTGGCTACCCGCCTTCATAGTGTTAATAATGATGTTAACAATGCACGAATAAAATGTACACAAGTTTAAATGTAAGGGTATACTGTGGAGACATGGTGTACCGTTAGGTAGTGGGGCCGATTGATTTTTGGGGCACAGGTTAAGCGAGTTGGTGAGCAGGGTTATTTAAGCTAGCTGGTTAGCTAAGTATGGCTTATGATTAGGTTGCGGCAAGGCCCGCGTGTGGAGCTTGCTCAGACACAGCGCGGGGATTTGCTGCTTCATTGTATAAAGAAACAACGCGTGGAGCTCGCCATTTTTAATTATCCATTTTTTATTTTTGTGATATGCGCGTTCGGCTGAGGAAGAAAAACAGCATTTGATGTGTCCTCACACGCACACACGTAAAGTTTCATCGGCGTGTATTTTTGAGTTATGATTAGACAAGGGGGAAAGGCTATTGTCCATTTAGTGCAAGTCATCCAAGGCGTTTAAATGCAGCCGCAGCTTGCCTCGCTAGCTAATTTATTTATTGAGACAGGTCAGTTTTCAGGCCCGCTGTCTTGGGCTAATAGCCGTGGAGACATTGTGAAACAAATATGCAGGTGTTTAATTAGTTTGATTTAAACTCCTATTCAGACTGATCAGTTTTGCAATTCAGCAGATAATCAAAAATTATTGCACAGTAAACACTGCAGGGACCTCCTCGCCTTTATGGTTGGTGTAATTATGTCATATCGCAGTCTTCACATCAATCAGGCAAAAATATTTACATATGTTGACTTGGAGGGTAAAATAGCTGATGTTTCCAGTACTTCTGTCACCGTTATAGGAGCTCCCGTTATACCATACATTAGGGAATGTTTATTTACGCTCAGTCCATTTTTATTTCTGGCATGTCCACATGAATGCCAGCACAACAGTGCAGCCTGTAAAACTGAAGTCAGTCTTCTATTGTGACATTTAACCCACACTCCAAGTCCTTGTGATTTAGAGAAACCTAAGGTTTGTGACCACTGAGCCTGCTCTCTCTGAATGAAATAAATAGGTCCATTTATTAACTCCCTAGTTTGCGTGAAGGTACATGTCCAGGCATAGGAGGCTAGGTTGAGACTGATTTTGTCTAAGTTCCTCATTTCCTAACCTACAGGCCAGGCAAATGGTTGTCAGGGACCAGATCGCTGTTTCGTTGGCCTCCCATTCACTGTCACCCTCTGGACTGCCCTGTGCAATAACTCCACAAATCATCACATTGTACTGTCTGTCAGACTTAGCATCAGCACCTCGCATCGACCAGCTTCTGCTGTACACCACTAATCATTCTCCCCCAGTGTTTTTACTTCTGTATTTGTTAGCTTTTGGCTTGTGTAGCTCTGGCTGTGGGAGCATCCAGCATTTACTCACCAGGGTAAATGGCTCCCCATAACTAACTGCAGTGTCATGCTCTTGTTACTAGATGTCAAAAAGGCACAAAGGAATGGTGGTCCAGCAAAACCGTGGTTACAGAATCTAATTTAATGCCCTCTCAATCCATAACTGTTAAGGACCAGTAGAGAATTCACAGTAATGATTGGTTGTAATGGTTTTACAATTCAGATTTTAATGCCAAATTAGTGTATTCAGAAGTATTAAAATTAGATAGATAATGTAGACACATTTTCTTTGGACACACTTTTCCGAACTGAAATGAAACAAAAATGATCCAACATGGTTCTCTGATCCAAAATATTGCTGAGTGCAACACAACAGAAAGAGGTTCAAAGCAGTCAATACACAGCTTCAGCTTTGCATGCAGTCTACATGACTCCTTTCAGTATGGAAATGCAGCTATTTCACAACATATTGACACTAAAAACACCTCATCTAACAGATAAATGATCTCTGGCTTTTGCTGAAGCAATGTTTATTCAGCAAATTTAAAGGACGACGAGGCTTCCGCTGTTTTGGCTGGCTGCGCAGTTAAGACTGTCACATGACAGGAAGTGACATCGCCAGGGTCCCTGAATCATGTCCCCAGGGAACTTTGGGTCCGGTCTGTGGAGAGAATCAGTAGGCCCCGTTAGCTCCATATACCGTCCATGTCTTTTAATCCACTTGGCAAATTGAGGTCAATCTATTCCATAAGGGGCAGTCTTGTAGCAGGTCATGTTTATAGGAGCTTTTTCCTACGTCCCGTTTTAGCCCTTATAACAGCCGTTAGAGGACACCTGAAACGGTTTCCACAAAGAGCCAGACACATTTCGTAACTGTTGTTTATCAGGGCTTGTTTATTAACATGGGCATCTGGTAAAGCAAATGTGTTATGCCAGTTGATCGCAGGCATTTTATCCCCTCTGTGTCGTGTCCAGCAGTTTTGCGGTAAAACGTCAGATTGCTTCCAGATTCGCCTTTTTGTCAGATGATGATAGAGAGGCAGGTGACTTCATTTGGACCGGCTGCAGTGGATTTGGCTGACGAAAGACGCCGATTTATTTATTTATTTATTTTGTTATTATTTCCATTTCCAGGAACAATTTTGACCACTGTTAACATGTAGTACTCTGTTCTCCACTTGTTTGCACCAAGCCATTACTTTTAAATTAGGCCTTACATTGGCAGCAGTGGGGTGCCATCACCACAGAAAGCCAACAGCCTCCACAAAGAAACATTCACGTTAATTTAGAGCTAAAATTCAGAGTTACAGGGAACACAGAGTCCTTCACCCAAAGTGATCAGCCCTTTTTTCTCGCAATTATCATTTAACTGGAATGTCTGGGGCTGCGAATAAAATGTCACGGAACATGACATAAGCATTTGGAAAGGAATTGTGGGTAGTGGATTCAGCTGGGTTAGCATCTCGCACCGAGCAAGTGGCAGTTCAGTTCAGAGGCAGGATCTGTAAACGCTTGGCGCGGCCAAACAAGCCGCTTTTCGTCCAAACAGGAGTGTCACCGGAAGGTTCTGTTTTTCTCTTCTGCAGCGGGTGACACCGATGATCCTCCAAGAATCACTCCGAATCCAGTCATCAACGGCAACCTAGCCATGGCGGACGGCCACAACAACACGGAAGAAGACATGGAGGACGGTACTGCTCTGTCTCCTCCTTATTTTTTCGAGAATTCTTTATGACAGATCTTTGGGATTGTGACCCGTTTTATTTTCCTGATTAATTTGGTAACACAGATTTTCAGACCTTGAATTTCTTTGGGAACCCCTTATGTTTGGCTTTGCTGCTGCTCTGTCTCTCTTGTTAGCCCTAAGAGCTAAGCTAACTAGAAGGAAAAGCTCTTCACCTCATACCCAAGTCCTCTGACTCTGGTTGAGATGTTTAGGGTCTGAAAACACGTTTTTCCCTAAATTAATCAGAAAAATCTCACCTCAGAGGGACAGACAGACCGTTTTGGGAGGGGTGGGGGGCACCAATGACAGCGCACCCCAGCAATGGCGGTATGGCGCTAGCGAGCGTTAGCTGGACAGACTCCGTTTTTACCGAGCATGCTCCCTAGGGTCCGGCCACGTCCCGAGCAGCTGTGCCAACGGGAACAGCCTCGGCAGGACAGCCCCGTTACAGTCAGATTAACGTGGTGCTTCACCAAAAAAACAATGCAAGTGTAATCACTTTCAAAGAAACGTGTGCATGACACCTTCCAAAAAAACAGCTTCCCATGGTTTGCTTTGTCCTCAGTAATGCTGAATCTTAAATTAAAAAAAAAAAAAAAAGTCTGGCATGGTCTGCAAATTGCACATTCATGCATACTAAAAATGTACTTTAACCTTTTTCAGGTGTGCCATGCATTATGTTGAAAAGAGGCAGAATACATAAAAAACCTGTATCAATTATAGATTATTGAAAATGTAATAAATATACCTACCCAAGGGGTGAATATTCAGAACTCTGAATCCAGAAAATGCCGGTAGGTTAATCTATGAACCAGGGACCAAAATCAACACCAGCCTAGGGCCAAGGCCTGGTTCATAAGGTGGAGGTAAAACATTTTCGAAGTTAGCCTTGTATACATGGACTGGCTGGGTATTGTTTCCATTTATCGCAATTTTGGCTGGTTGTTGGAAAAAAAAATTCCAAACTTCTGTTTGTAAAGTGTTAGATTGTCACTGTGTCTCACACCGCCTCACACTGCCGGTTTTGGTAACCCGTCTCACACCGAATTTGTTGTTCCTGCGGCGACGCAGACACCAGCTGGCGGTCGGAGGCCACGTTCCGCTTCGTCGTGGAGCGCTTCAGCCGGCTGGGCGAGTCGGTGCTCAGCCCATCCTGCTTCGTCCGGAACCTTCCGTGGAAGATCATGGTGATGCCGCGCTTCTATCCGGACCGGCCGCACCAGAAGAGCGTCGGCTTCTTCCTGCAGTGTAACGCCGAGTCCGACTCCACGTAAGAGCCCCACCCTAACTCCAGCCTGCACACATACACACACACACACTCACTCACACACACATACACACACACACACACACACACACCCTGAGGCTCGCCTTTACTGCAGGCATCCCAGGGCTCCTTATTCTAAGGATCCAAGCTCACTCATGGCACAGCATGTAGAGCAGTGCGTACCGTCTTGAGTGATTTTGCTCGTCTGTAATTAGTTTTGTTTACGTGATGTCACTTTCATACAAATGAATTGCAATAACTTTGCGGTTGCAACTCTTAACTTTCAAGATGCTCAGAGTGACCTTGGCATAGATTTCACAAGGATATGGGTTTGTAAAAAATGCCACACCAATCATTTCAATTACTGTGCTTTTTTAATATCATTGTGCCTGTAGCTTGTGCGTGTGTGTATGGATAACTGTTTTTTTATGGATAAGGCTTCCTTCAAATTGATTGGTGCCCTCAGATTTCTGAGGGTGGATTTAATTGGCTCCGAGGCAGTCCACGGGTGGGCGGTCCTGGAGAGCTACAGTGTGTGTTAGTTGTGTTGTTAGTCAGCATTTAACTGATCAGTGGGATAGTTGGTTAAACAGTTAACATACTGTTTTAATTTCTTCTGAACTAGTTTCTGATTTTTGAAGGTTAAAACAAGGAAAACAACCGCATGCTGTAGCTTTCCAGCACCAGGGCTGCCTGCTCCTGGAATTAGATGGTCTCTCATGTCACCTGCCATGTCTGTGGTGGGAATTCTTCAGAAGTTGGGCAGAGTTTTACATCAGAGTGATGAGCTGCTCTGGCTCATGGTTATGACCTCATAGATGTGCACCTGAAAAGTGAAGCTTCCCGCAGAGCAACTTCAAGTTCTGTCTTTGAAAAAGGGGAATTTATGTAGTTCTTTGAAAATTGTTGGATGGTTGCCATTAATGGTTTTATCAAAGTTTTTCCTTCCCTTTGAATAAGTTCAGCTGATATCATCATTAAAGGACTTATAACTTTCCAAAAAATCATTAAGTATCAGAAATTTGGCCTGGGGGTAAGAGTTAAGCTGACTGTTCTCTTGAGAAGGCAGCAGTGTTTATGAGCTGAATTACAGACACCTTTCACATCCAGCCCTAAGTTTTCCCTGCGTCATGTTTCTGTCACCAAGGCACCCAAAGCACAATTATAACTGACAGAGCATCGTCTGAGATTGTGCTTCGAGGTGCCCTGTGAACACGGGCCCGGGTGTATAAACGGATCAGTGTAAGTCCGCCTAAGCCACTGCGGATAGGATTGTCCGCCAGGTGTATCAATAATGTACCTTTTAAGTGACACTGAGGCCTCCCTGCACAGGTGTGTGGATGCGTATGTGTGCTCAGGTGTTAACCGAATACGTTCTAGCCACGGTACTTTCTCAAGGCCTCGGATAGTTTGGCCGTCATCGTGGCACGTCAGTGGCAGCCCAGAGTGAACCCGTTTAGGAGTTCTGGCCCATCCCAATAGGTCTGAAGGCCTCCGCTGAATCTGATAACACAGAGATCCTCAACCCTGCTTTGAACAGATGAAAGTGGTTAGAAGGTGCTGGCTTTTGTTTCTGCTGGACACTCGTTAGATCAGTTAAAGCATTTTATTACAGTTAATTCAGCTCACCTGGTGTCCTGGCGCAGAATTGGTCATTGTTTCTTAAGGTAAAAACAGAGGCCAGCACACCTTGTGGCCCAAGAGCGCCGCAGTTTGAATACCCCGATGACGCTTGTGTGTCACCAAAGCTCCGTAAACAGGAGAGAGTAAAGTGCATGCATGATGGTTTATGTGGGCTTTGGGAATGTTCTGGCTCTTTTTGCCTAAAGAAAGGCCTTAGCGTGGGGCTGGGTTCCAGGCGGTGACGCCCTCTCTCTCCCTCTCTTGACGTCCGCAGCTCTTGGTCCTGTCACGCCCAGGCCATGCTGAAGATCATCAACTACAAAGACGACGAGAAGTCCTTCAGCCGCAGGATCAGCCACCTGTTCTTCCACAAGGAGAACGACTGGGGCTTCTCCAACTTCATGTCCTGGAGCGTAAGCATTTCGCCGTTAGCTTTCACCCACTGACCAACTTCCTGCTTCCGTATGAGCAAGACTGTGCAGAGCGTTGCTGTTTGTTGGGGATGGATGAGGATTGGACGGGTGGGAGGGGCTGGGCTCACCCACATAGGTCTGATTGGTCAAATCCCATTGGGCATGCTCTAACGGATGTAAAACCTAAGTGCTACACCAGCTGATTACTCTAATTGGCTCATTAACCAGGCTGAAGAGTTGTGCTAATTAGTCAGTTGGTTTGGTGCATCAGTAGAACAGATGCATTGTAGCACTTCTCTCTGACTCCTGGGTTTTTACTCTCTAGAGAGATGACTGCCCTGAACAGTCGAATACACAGTGAACATAAAGCTGCGTACATTGAAAATGTGTAAAATAAAGCTGAAAAGCCTCGTCTTGGGTTCGGTGGTCCAAGACAGTCCACGGGGTTCTCAAATTCGAGATGCTCTGAAATGACCACCCTACAGCTGAGGCTCCCAGCCTCTGCACCGTGCTTAGTGTTTGACTGTAGTCTGGTCTCATGCCCACTCCATGCAGCTGTGTTTGAAGAAGAGAGGTTCATGAACCCCAGAGTGGGCAGGGCTAAAATCCAGTCGCTGACCTCATGGGCAGGTTAGTGTCCGCTAACAGAAGGCTGTGTGTGAGTTCGGCCCCTTGTGCTCTGGTTTTCAGGATGTGACCGATCCGGAGAGGGGCTTCATTGAAGACGACAAGGTCTCCTTTGAGGTCTACGTTCAGGCGGACGCCCCACACGGAGTGGCGTAAGTGTGCAGCTTGTCTACACCTTTCCTTCTGTTGAGTGTTTTATCTGTCTCTTTCGGGTCACGGCAAAAAGGCATTGCTACAATGTTAGAAACAAGTGTTTGATGCTTGTCTGGCACCTGTCATAAGGTGTACAAGGAAATAAAAGTAGAACGGCAAAAACACAGTGATTAAACTGCAAGAAATATCAACAAAATAAACAAGTGACATTCTGAAACGCAAGAAAATTGTAAGTTTTTGTTCATTCCGAAGTATACCTAGCTTTGAAAGTTGTGTCATAATGCTCCTTCGGTTGGATGAATTAAACTATTGTCACCTCATTTTTTAAAAACGGAGATCAGTTTCCATTTTCAGAGCTCTGAACGGTAACTCTCCTTCTCAGAGGGCCGTTGTCTTTGGCATATTTCACAGTCTGTTTGGTTTTTGTTGTGGCACCGTCCATTGCATCAAACACTGTTGGTGTTCCCCACATAGTGCTCTTTTGCAATAGTGCGTAGACATTTCCCTGGGTCTGGCATGTCAATAAAAAGTGTGACTCATTTCCCCATTCTGCATCAATGTTCAGACAAAGAGCTTCGCGTTGATGAAGTGTAGCTGTCTGCGTTACTTCCCTGTTCAGTTGACTGGTCAGTCCGTAGCTTTGAGGCTCAGGTCTTGTGTGTGTTATGCGTATGTAAAGCGATGACTGTAGGGCCAGTGGATTCTCTGTCCAGAGAAGGCAGGAAGTTTCCTGTCAGGTCTTTTTACCGCGGCTCTTGAGCAGGGGTGAGCCGTAGTGGTGTGTATAAAAACTGAGCGTGACGCCGATGAGGTATAACTGCGTACGCTGCTTCCGGGTTCATACCCAGGTCAGAAACGGGTTCGGACAGTGACATAACAGGAAGTGTTTTCCCTCACTGTCCTGCACAGGAAGTGAGCAAACACAGCCAGTGTCTGGGTAAAACACAACCAGGCAGCATCAGAGCTCAAGATGAAATAATAATAATACACTAGAGGAAGTGCAGCTGCTCAAATGACAGGTGGAATGTTATGTATCGATTAAAGACTCACTTTGCCAATATTGTGTGCAATGTGATTTGCGTTCTTGCTTAGCTAGCCATCACATTACTGAATGTTTACACTGGGCTCTGACGCCGTCTCGCTGCATGTCATTTAGCCTCTGGCTGCTTTGCAGAGAGAAACACTCCTACCTGCTATTATGTCTCTGTCCGAGCCTTTACACTTCTGACCTAGTTCATTGATCGGCTTGCATCTCTCAGGTTTTTCTGCACACGTGTGATAATTGTTGGGGCATTCTCATCTTTCATGGAGAGAGGCACCAAGCGCTGTGCGTGACGCCTCTAGAGGCATGTTCTCAAGCTATAGTAGCGGCCTGCTGTAGAGCCCACTGTAAAACTTGCCACCCTGCCAAGACATGGCCTGGTAATCGTCTGCTGGTTGTTGGTGGGACTTCACGGAGAGTAACCTCTGTGTGTGTGTGTGTGTGTGTGTTTGTGTGTGTGTGTGTGTGTGTTTGTGTGTGTGTGTGTGTGTGTGTGTGTGTGTGTGTGTGTGTGTGTGTGTGTGTGTGTGTGTGTGTGTGTGTGTGTGTGTTTCTGCAGGTGGGACTCAAAGAAACACACCGGCTACGTTGGTCTGAAGAACCAGGGAGCCACCTGTTACATGAACAGCCTGTTACAGACGCTGTTCTTCACTAACCAGCTCCGTCGGGTGAGTCAGCGCGGAGTGTGACTGAGCTCGGCCGCTTCGCTAGGCCTCTTTACCGTTTTATATAAATAGATGTGAGATTACACAGAGGCTCAGTGCAGACTCTTAACGGCAGGTTCAAACGTACAGTGTCTGTTAGACTCCACCATGCCGTTCTTGAGTATGTCTCCGTACTCCAGTTCCAGTGGTATTTATGCCTCTATCCATCTACACCCTTCCTTCTGTCACTCTCTGGTACTCTTCTCCTTCCTGCCCTCTCCCTCCCTCCCTCCCTTTCATTTCTCACTTTCTCTTGCTACCCCTCCCTCGCTTCCTGTCTTCCCTCCTTTCTCTCCCTCTCCCTCTCCCCTCTCACTCTCCCTCCCTCCCTTTCATTTTTCACTTTCTCTCTCTACCCCTCCCTCGCTTCCTGTGTCTTCCTTCCTTTCTCTCTACCCCTCTCTCTCATCACTCTCTCTTTCTCTTCCTCTCTCTCCTCTCTCTTCCATCCCTCTCCCCTCCCCCCTCTCTCCCCTTCCTCTCCTATCTCCCCTCTCTCCCCTTCCTCTCCCTCTCTCCCTCCCTCCCTCCCTCTCTCTCAGGCGGTGTACATGATGCCCACAGAGGGGGATGACTCCTCTAAGAGCGTTCCTCTGGCCCTGCAGAGGGTGTTCTACGAGCTCCAGCACAGCGACAAGCCCGTGGGGACCAAGAAACTGACCAAGTCCTTCGGGTACGCTCCCCTAGAGGCCCTCGTAAGCCCTAGAGAAGGTCACACTCATATGCACTTAGGCATGTAGCAGATCTGTCTGTCCAACACTTTACATTTTTACACTTTATTTATACAGTCTGATGTTTTATACTGAAGTGATTCAGGTGAAGGACTATGCTCCTGGGTACAACATCAGTGCCCTGCCCCGGGAACAAACCTGCAGTCATTTGAGCTATACGTCTTCACTGTGACACAGTGAAAATCAGTATTTCCTGATTACGAGAGAGAAATCACACTCGTGTCCAGAAGCGGCGCTGGTCCCTGTGGTTTGCCCCGGAAGCCTGCGCTGCGGGCCTGATGTGAGAGTGAGAGCTTTTGTTTTGCGGTTGGACTCTGAGGGTGTAAACGGCGGTTTCTCTTTGAAGGTGGGAGACTCTGGACAGCTTCATGCAGCACGATGTCCAGGAGCTGTGCAGGGTGGTGAGTGTGCGCTCGTATTCATATTCCGCTCCATATTCCATACTTACTGCGTGGGTCCAGCCCAAACGTGTGTGTGTGTGTGTGTGTGTGTGTGTGTGTGTGTGTGTGTGTGTGTGTGTGTGTGTGTGTGTGTGTGTGTGTGTGTGTGTGTGTGTGTGTGTGTGTCTGTGTGTGTGTGTGTGTGTGTGTGTGTGTGATTAATGTCATCCTTACATTTTAGTGGACATGATCTAATGGTTACACCACAGCAATACTGCATGTTGCTCAGTTACCAGATTGTCTCTGTGATGTATCAAAATTATGACAAAAATGTTAATTGGGATTGTTTTGGTTTTATAATTGGGAAATGTACAACTGCAATATTGGGGAAAATGAAACCTTTTTTGGGAGATTTTATGGGTTTCCATAAATATTTTGCGAAGACTGCGCATATGAAGCAAAGGTTGATGTTTGTGCGTGTGAAGTGTGAAGCAGAGCTGCAGGGAGCCTCTTTTTGTGTTTTTCAGCTTCTCGACAACGTGGAGAACAAGATGAAAGGGACATGCGTGGAGGGGACCATCCCCAAGCTGTTCAGAGGAAAGATGGTGGTGCGTTCAGACTTCAGCTTCTTCCTCCTTTCCTTCCGAAACTCTGTCTTTTTCTTCTGTTCTTTTTGTTGTTGTCGTCATCGTCGTTGGTTTTTCACTGTGCTGTGTGTGAGTGTCTCGGTTCCTTTTCCCCCTAAGTTGTTTCTATTAAGTTGTGTTGATTTTGTTTTATTTCCTTGCAGTCCTATATCCAGTGTAAACATGTAGACTATAGATCTGAGCGAATAGAAGATTACTACGACATCCAGCTGAGCATTAAAGGCAAGAAAAACAGTAAGTATGGACATCGCTCTCGTCTCTCCTCTTCCCTCCCTCCCTCCCTCCCTCCTCCTCAAATGCTATGGGCCGTTCTCACGGCTGTTCCAGAACAACGGGTTCTGCTTGTCGCTTGCAGGGATGTCAGTTTTGCCTACCGCTTGTCATTCTCCAGTCCACACCAATACAAATCATCTCCAATGCAAAGCAACAGCTTGGAATGGTTTTGTTTTTTTCTGCCTGAATTGACTGTATTTTGATAATAACCCGTTAGGTCTGTGTATCTTTTGTAGTATGTTTTACAAGAAGACTTTCTGTCCTTCAAAGAGAACCACTTCTGGTGCACCCTCCTATCGCTGTGCAGGAGGAGTATTTAATGTGAAATTGCTTCCCTAAAAGTTTGTCATCTGAATTAATCACCAAAACTCATCTCTTCACGCATGTCTAAATTAATTTCAGTTCATTTGCGCATTATCCTACAGAATAGTCTTTCCCATAGAGACACCTGTATCGTCCTCCGCTGTCATTCATGAGCCTGAATTATAAGCTAAAACATCAGATTCTCCCGTAGACCAGCCACAGAAAAGCCCTCCCGTCCTCCCCAGGTCTTGAGTTTATGGAGCAGCTTTGTGTCTCCCTTTTGTCCTGGTGAGTAACTGGCATTGTCCCTCCCCTGCAGTTTTCGAGTCCTTCAAAGACTACGTGGCGGTGGAGCAGCTGGACGGTGACAACAAGTACGATGCAGGAGAGCACGGCCTGCAGGTGGGTTTCCTCCAATCTGGCAACCCGGTGTAGTGTAGTGGCAGAAAATGGGGCTGGGATTGTACCTTACAGGTGTCAGGTTTGACTCCCAAGGTGGGGAACCACTTTGCACCCTTGAGCTTGATTCCTCAACTGGATCATTTAAGTAAAATACCCAAAAAAAAAAAAAAGAATATTGTGTGAAATTTGTACTGGATAAGGATGTCTCCTAAATGCCTGTAATGTAAGTGCAAGGTAAGCCTTGGAGTAGTGGTTACTGTAGTGGTTACTTATGCAGTCAGACACAGCGTGATTCGCGTGTGGCGTGTATGACGGTTGTTTTAAAAAACACATTGTAAAGTGTCGCGGTCGATCTCGCACACAGGAAGCGGAGAAGGGTGTGAAGTTCCTGACCTTCCCCCCGATCCTGCACCTGCAGCTGATGCGCTTCATGTATGATCCGCAGACCGACCAGAACATCAAGATCAACGACAGGTGAGTCCGCCGCCTAAACGGCGTGTGTGTGTGTGATGACACCAAAAATGGGCGGAGCTGAAGTTTGCTGTCCATCACTGACATCACAATCACTGTTTCAACCAATCAAAAGGTTTGCCCTTTGTAACAAAACCAGCGATTTGCAAAAGCAGTGAGTTACAGGTAACACATGATAGCTTTACCTATTTTATTTCATGATACCCCATTCTCTCATCACTAAGTTAAGTCCGACATATGGCCAGATATTGAGTGAACTGAAGGTACTCTTACCTGAGCGTATGGGAACAGCAGTTACTTACATTGCAGTTTGTGGATGTGACACACATGACCCTCTCCCTCCTCTTAAGATTCAACCTATTACACATTAACATTACAAATAAAGACAAGTCCATGATTGGTTATATCCCAGGAGTGGGTGGGGTTTATCACTGGTCTGCGCTGCGATTGGCAGGCTTGTAGAGGAAAGAAGTAAGGCCTAGCACATGAGGCTGTGCGCTGACTGACTCTGAAGTCAAACATGAGTGTGGCTGACATCCTCCTTCCTGTGTGTGTTCTGCCTTTCTTCCACTCTTCCACCTTTTTCCCACCCTTCTCCCACCTTTCTCCTGTATTTCCTTTTGTTTCTCCCACATTTCTCCCCTGCTTCTCCCTCCTTTCCTCCCCCCCAGGTTCGAGTTCCCAGAGCAGTTGCCCCTGGACGAGTTCCTGCAGAAGCCGGACGTGAAGGACCCCGCAAACTACATCCTCCACGCCGTGCTGGTGCACAGCGGGGACAACCACGGAGGCCACTACGTCGTCTATCTCAACCCAAAAGGAGACGGCAAAGTGAGTGTCAAGGAGCCAATAGTGAGAAAACCCTTTTCTACTTTTCTGGGCGTGGGGGCGGGGCGGAGGGAGGGGGGCGGGAATTTGATTGTTCATATTGCCAGTCAGGGTTCCCACGATCCTCAAAAAGGTTTGAAAACGTCTAATTTGTAGAGTCATAGAATATGCTTGGACATCCCACTGCCCTTGTCATGGCAAGGGACACTGGAAGAATAATTGGTTTTAGAAAACAAGAGCAGAAGTTCATCAATATTTCGTGGTGATTTGACTCGCTGTCAAGTCTTGTGTCATCACTGAGTGGATAGTGTTATCAAATCAGACTTGTAGGTCCTCACAGGCACATTAATTCCAGTCCCTTTACGCAGTGCAGGGTGGTGTGTGTGACTTTTTTTATATGAAGTATTTTGAAAGCAATCAGCTTCTTAATGTGTGCCCACCAAACCAAAATAGCTCCATAGTCCCAAACTATCCCAGAATACCACACCAAAAATGTCCTACATTCGTCTTTAAAATATCATTAAATTGAATGGAAAATGTGACTCTGACTCGAGTGGGAACCCTGATTGGTTGGTTAATGTGTCTTTTTTTGCCGGCCTGTAGGGAAGAGACAATCCAGGGCAGTAATACTCAGTCATACTGACAGTTCCTTCAGAATTATGATTTGTTGAGGATTGACTAAAACAGATGCCTTCTAAAACAGGACCCTAATGGCCAGTGGTTTGAGCGTGCGCTCCAAGTATATTTTTTCTGTGTTGGCAAAATTTTTAATTGAGCCAGTTGTGTTTCACATGCGTTAACTGATAAATTGAGTCTGTGTACACTGCTCAGTTATGCAAAGAAAAATGTAAATTCCATTTGAGATTTGTAATGGTGCTTTCAATGGAAATTTTAAATATCTTATAGTAAATTATCAAAGTGGGTCAGCTGACAAAAGAAATACCATTGTGCAGTTTTGGAGGAAGTAAATTCCAGATGAGGTTAACATGACAGACTGTGTTAAGTGTGCTGATTATGGCCCAGCTAAACCCTGACTGCCTAAAACTCCTCTGTAGTATAACCATAGGATGGTTTTGCTAAGGAGGACCCACCTCCTGTACCTCAGTATCCCCATCAGTTCCTGTATCGTCTCTTGCTCTACTGGCACAGTGTTCGCTGCAGCAGTAGCTCTCAAACTCTGCCCTGCAGGGACTGGTGGATCTGTAGGGCCTTAAACAGTGAAAAAGTGTTGACCCTTTGCCACCGAAACCAAACCAGTCATTCAAGAATAAAGAATTCAGAAGAAAAAGCGCGTGACAGAAAGAGTAGTATGGTGAAAGACGTTAATGGGGAATTAAATGTGCTTGGCAACTTCATTTGATCCAGCTGATCGAAACGAAAACTAGTGAGCACGGGGTTCTGCCTGGACCGAGTTTGAGAACAGCTGTGCCACAGCGTCCTGTTAACAGCAGCTTGTATTCCCTCCTCTGGTTTTGTGTTAATGTTTTAGCTCCGGCTCAGAGCCCTCATTCCAGTTTACTCTGTGTCCGTCCACAGCTCTCCACTGTACTGTTTGTGTGACGAGGTCATTTTATATCTGAGATGTGATTATGTCTTTCTCGTAGGTGTGCAGCAACGTCTCGACTTCCATAATTACACCACTAAAATACTCATTTCATTGATTTTTTTTTCCTCATTGTGTCTTTATTCCCTGGCTGAGTTGTTTTAAATTGTCATTGAAATTGTGATCCCACTTAGCGAATGTGCACTGATTACCATAAAAATGTTTACTCCTGTGTAATATTTTGTTGTGGATTTTGCCGATATTGTGTAATATTTTGTTGTGATTCTGTTGTGTATGTCATTGTGTTTTAATAAGCTGCACCAAGTAGTTTTAAATATTCTGTTGCTGGCTCTGATAATTGAGTGCAGAATTTTTTTTTTTTTTATTATTTATGTATTTTTACATAGTAATGATAACTTGGCATTTTGCCAATTTTTTTAAAAAAATGTTGCTAAATCTGCTCTGAAAGTTAACAAGAATGTGTTAAGCATAAGTTACTCTTGAGTTTTAGTGAGTTGGTTGTATCTGATTTTTTTTTCTCCCTCTGTCTCTCTCTCTTTTGCTCTTCAGTGGTGTAAATTCGATGACGACGTGGTGTCCAGGTGTACGAAAGAGGAGGCGATTGAGCATAACTACGGTGGCCATGACGACGACCTTTCCGTGCGCCACTGTACAAACGCATACATGTTGGTGTACATCAGAGAATCCAAACTCAGTAAGAGCCTCCTCCCCTTTACAGTAATGTTTTTCTGTTTAAAAAAAGTCTGTATGCAAGATGGAGTAAAGCCTGGTGTTCTGGTACCACTTTGGTTTTTATTGCAAGGAAATATTTTACTTGTGCGCGGGTGATGTTTCCAGACAACAGTGGTTATTTAATTTCAAAACCCAGAGTAAGGTGTTTGTGGGAACGATGTGTTTGTCGTTTCTCCAGTAACAGTTTAACGTTGTGGGTGTTTGGGTTTTTGGCTCTGTAAAGGACAGGGAGAGCGCTTGCTGGTGTTTTGCGAAGCTGAGTGTATGGTGTTGGGAAATATCTGTGCAGGTGTTGATTGCAGTTTTGTCCTCCCACCAGGTGAGGTGCTGCAGCCTGTCACAGACATGGACATCCCCCAGCAGCTGGTGGAGAGGCTGCAGGAGGAGAAGAGGGTGGAGGCGCAGAAGAGGAAGGAGCGCCAGGAGGCACATCTGTACATGCAAGTACAGGTGAGTGAGCTAGGCTACACCACAGGTACAGGTGTGCGAGCACAGCTAGGCTACCCCACAGGTACAGGTGTGCGAGCACAGCTAGGCTACACCACAGGTACAGGTGAGCGAGCACAGCTAGGCTACCCCACAGGTACAGGTGTGCGAGCACAGCTAGGCTACCCCACAGGTACAGGTGAGCGAGCACAGCTAGGCTACACCACAGGTACAAAAAAACCTTGAACCTTTATAAAGATAACTTTTCAGGAATTGAGGATTAAGCAGTTTTATTGTTATGTTACACAAGTATCAGAGGGTGTTTTAAATAAATATGAGACACAGAGCCATGCAGCATTACTCAGCACACAGCAGGGGGTGCAGACTTTCTGCAATCTCAGAAATGGATCTGCGCGCTTTGTTTCCTTCCCAACAGATCGTAACAGAAGACCAGTTCTGCGGTCACCAGGGCAACGACATGTACGACGAGGAGAAGGTGAAGTACACGGTGTTCAAGGTGCTGAAGAGCTCCACGCTGGCCGAGTTCGTCCAGAACCTGTCCCAGACCATGGTGAGTATGTCCGGAGCAGCTGCGCAGTCACACTCGCACGTCTGCGCAGTCACACACTCGCGTGTCTGCGCAGTCGCACACACCTGTGCCCTACCTGCTCCCCCGTTTCATTACAGATTGTATAGAGTTCATCAGACTCATCTCATGGTAATCGAGTGGAGGACACTATATCGATTCTGACGTTCCAGAGTATCCATCAAGTGTACCGTATTCTAACGTGGTCTTTCATTTGTAAGACGCACTGGACTGAGTGTGTGTGTGCGTATCAGCAGAAAGAGACATCCTGTAGCAGCAGAGGGTACAAAAGCAAGAGTAGAGAGTAGAGCAACTGTGGAATTTAGCTCTGAGGAAAAGTGAGATTTTTTTTTCTTACTCTCTCTCCCTCTCTCTCTCTCTCTCTCAAACTACACTGAAATTCTCATCAGCTATTTCACATGGCCGGTACCCTGCCCACTCCCTGGTGGGTCCTGGCAGGCCGCATTTGGGCCGGTTCCGATCCGTATAAAGCTCTCAGGCCCCTGGGGAGGGGAGCTAAATGAGTGGAGCAGAGTCAGTGGGTTAGCGTAGCGGGTTAATGGAGAGCCGGGCCGCAGAGAGAGAGAGAGGCGACAGATAGACAGACAGACTTCCTCGGGACATCCTGACTGCTGCGCTCTCTCTCTCTCTCTCTCTCATAAGCTGATTGGCCTACTTGGATTATATTTCCTCAGGCCTCTCTGCTGCACGTCCACAAGGCCGGTTTCAGGCAGCGTGATGAGCGTGCACGTGAATGTGCACCTGTTCATGTGTGCATGTCTGGAAGAGTGTAAATGCCAACATAGATGAAACATGAGCTAATTCAAATTCACGTATTATCTATCTTGTGTATTAATGAGGGAGTTTTTTTTAGCTGTGGCAAGTGTGTGTGTATTGTGTGTTGGTGAATGAGTTTTGTTTAGCTGTGGCATGTGTGTGTGTGTATGTATTGTGTTTGTGTATTGGTGAGTGAGTTTTATCTAGCTGTGGTGTGTATTGTATTGTGTGTGTGTGTGTATTGTATTGGTGAGTGAGTTTTATCTAGCTGTGGTGTGTGTATTGTATTGTGTGTGTATTGGTGAGTGAGTTTTATCTAGCTGTGGTGTGTGTGTATTGTATTAGTGAGTGAGTTTTATCTAGCTGTGGTGTGTGTGTATTGTATTTTTGTATTGTGTTTGTGTATTGGTGAGTGAGTTTTATCTAGCTGTGGTGTGTGTGTATTGTATTAGTGAGTGAGTTTTATCTAGCTGTGGTGTGTGTGTATTGTATTTTTGTATTGTGTTTGTGTATTGGTGAGTGAGTTTTATCTAGCTGTGGTGTGTGTGTATTGTATTAGTGAGTGAGTTTTATCTAGCTGTGGTGTGTGTGTATTGTATTTTTGTATTGTGTTTGTGTATTGGTGAGTGAGTTTTATCTAGCTGTGGTGTGTGAGTATTGTATTTTTGTATTGTGTTTGTGTATTGGTGAGTGAGTTTTATCTAGCTGTGGTGTGTGTATTGTGTGTGTATTGGTGAGTGAGTTTTATCTAGCTGTGGTGTGTGTGTATTGTATTGGTGAGTGAGTTTTATCTAGCTGTGGTGTGTGTATTGTTTTGTATTGGTGAGTGAGTTTTGTATGGCTGTGGTGTGTGTGTGTTTGTGTGTGTGTGTGTGTATTGTATTGGTGAGTGAGTTTTATCTAGCTGTGGTGTGTGTATTGTATTGTATTGGTGAGTGAGTTTTATCTAGCTGTGGTGTGTGTATTGTTTTGTATTGGTGAGTGAGTTTTATATGGCTGTGGTGTGTGTATTGTTTTGTATTGGTGAGTGAGTTTTATATGGCTGTGGTGTGTGTGTGTGTATTGTGTGTGTGTGTATTGTATTGTATTGTATTGGTGAGTGAGTTTTATCTAGCTGTGGTATTGATTTGCTGCAGGGTTTCCCACAGGACCAGATCAGACTTTGGCCCATGCAGGCCCGGAGTAACGGCACAAAGAGGCCGGCCATGTTGGATTATGAGGCGGACTGCAGCAAGTCTGTGAGTACGCGCCCGCCTGCATGTACCCCAGCGCACTTCCCATAATCCTCTGCTGCTCCCATAATCCCCCTCTCCCCCCTGTAAGGTGAGGATTAGCCACAGTTCTCTCTGGCTGAGTCATATTCCCTCTCCGTCCGCTGTACAGGCTGTGGTTCTGACTGGTTGCTCCTGATTAATCAAGAAACACTGATATTTCAGACCCTGAATGTCTCCGGATACAACCCCCTTTTATCACTGAGTATTGTTTCTCACTATCGGCTGTCAAAGAGCAAAAGCTCTTGGTGTGAATGAGAGAGAGCGTGCGGCAGTGTGCATGTGTATGTGTTTGATATACCCATCCACACTGGGTCTGCTTGAGACATTTGGGATCTGAAGGTCTGTATTTCGTGAGTAATCCAGAAATGGAGGGAAGTCGCTTCCCTGACCGAAGACTTATTTACGCTGTCCTGCATGAGGCCCTGTTTAGTTCTGTTTGTAGCCGCTGGTTATTGATGGGGAGCAGTGTGTGACGGTGGTGTGTGTGTGCGTGTGCGCGCGTTTCCGAGCAGATGATCGACCTGAGTGACAACGAGAACCCCTGGACAATATTCCTGGAGACGGTCGACCCAGAGCTGGCGGCCAGCGGTGCCACGTTACCCAAGTTCGACAAAGACCGTGAGTTAAACCTCCCGTCACGGGCATTTGACACTGTGGGCTATTTTGCCATGATGAAATACTCCACATAATCACTCCAGGCATCTTTTTATCTCTAAGTACATCTTTTATAAAAAAAAGAGCCTTTTCACCACATAAAGAGAAGCATCTATGCTCAAAACGAGACAGTCCACATCTCCACCAGAGGAACTGTATGTAGACTCAGAAAGCCCTTTAGCAGAATACTGTACATCTCTCACCAAATGCCGATCTCTGCGCTATAACTTCCTGTATACCCAGTGAAATATCTCCACAGTCGTGTAAACGCTGTCGAAATTGGTAATTATTAATGTCCATTTCGCAAAAACCGCGTGCCATGCAGTGCAGAAAGCCCCCCTGTGTTTGTCCCTGCTTCACACCACAGGGGCCTTCAGAATTTTATCAGTTCATTTATTTCCTTCTTTTCAACGGCTGATTTCTTCGTCTTCAAAAATGCCTTCCCAGACCTATGTGGCGAATTTTCTGTAATAATAAAACTTTTCCTCCTCAATGTAGGTTTTTTGAGAACTTATTTCTGACAAACAGGATTGAGGCAACCCCCCCTCCCCGCTTGCTGTTTACATTAATAAATGTTGCGGCTGCAACTTCAGGTTATTGATCTTCCATGAAACGGTCCCTGATTTTGCTCAAAGAAATACTGATTAGTTAAAAGCAAGAGAGTGGAAACAGGACTAACGGACAGAGTGACATCACACATGGATTCAGTAACCGTAGGAACAGAGTAGCCATGTCACATGTCACACAGCATGTGGGGAACTGTCCAAATGGCCAAAATACTCATGCTTTCACCATCATGTTTTCGACTTGGGTCATTGTGAAATGCCATGTTTAACTTGGAGGACGTGATGTATCTGAAAAACATGAGGATGAGTCGAGCGTGCCTTTGGCACAGGTGTGACCGCCCCGGAAAGTTCCGGCGTCTTTACTTTTGTGAAAAATTGATGGCGGCAGTGTATTTTATTGTATAGTATTGTCTTCCCCTTGCAGATGACGTGATGCTGTTCTTGAAGATGTACGACCCTAAAACGAGAAGCTTAAATTATTGTGGACATATCTACACCCCTATATCCTGTAAAATACGTGAGTAGCTTGCAGCCCTTAATTCGGGTCTTTATTTTTTGGCTGATCCGATGTTTGTTTCATCAGCTCGTCCTCTGAAATGCCTGTTGCGAACGATGTCGTCTTTTCCCTCTTAAACAGGAGACTTGCTGCCAGTTATGTGTGACCGAGCAGGATTTCAGCAAGGAACTAGCCTTATCCTCTATGAGGTGCGTATTTTCAACTCCGCTTTATTGCACTTTTTATATATGTTTTTACAGCAGAAATTGACACAGAGCAGCTTGACACCGTTCCAAGGCCTGAAAGCCCCTCGGGTTAAGCCTGGGGTAACAGTGACAGGGAGTAAGCAGAGGAGACCTGGAGCAGAACCCGGCTCAGAGGGGGGGTCCATCTGCTTCTGGCCACCACCAAAGCAGATGGGTTCCCCCCCTCTGAGCCGGGTTCAGAAACAGGAACGAGCCTTACACTGTGTGCGGTGTGTGTTTCAGCAAGGAACTATGAGGTTTGTTTGAGTGATTCCTGTACAGGGTTGAGGCTGCCTAGCTTGTTGCTTGTCATGTACACCTGTGTCTGAGCTGAGGGGGTAGCCTTTAGTTGGCTGCATCAGTGGTGCTGATTGCTGTTCTTTTTTTTGTGTATTTTAGGAAGTTAAACCGAATTTAACAGAGCGTATTCAGGACTACGACGTCTCCCTGGACAAAGCTTTGGACGAGCTGATGGACGGAGACATAATCGTGTTCCAGAAGTAAGCGTCTCTCCTCCCAGAACAAGCACGGTCGGGTGAGGACAGAGCGACGTTTTGTTTATTTTTTATTTTTTTTTCTGTCGCTCAAAGGGACGACCCAGAAAACGACACCAGCGAGCTACCGACCGCGAAAGACTACTTCAGAGATCTGTACCACCGTGTGGACGTCATCTTCTGTGACAAAACCATCCACAACGACCCCGGCTTCGTGGTCACCCTCTCCAACAGAATGAACTACTTCCAGGTCAGAGGTCATGCCCGCTTGCATCAGGATGTGTAGAGTGTGGTTCAACCAAACACCTGCAGGTCCATAAAATATACAGTACTCTTATAATGAGGACATTTTATCACGTATGTCCTCCATCGTATACTATATTCCCATGTGTATATTTTCTCTCCTAATAGACTAAAACTGTTCTAGTCATGCCTCCTCTTTTCAAACATGCTGCATGTGTATCCAGCGTATTCAGTTGTGTGTTGCCTCTCTGGCCCTCGGCATGTGACACTTCCTGTCGGTTTTTAACCAGTTTCCTGTCTTGCGTGGGCTCTCTCCTGCAGGTGGCGAAGACCGTGGCCCAGAGGCTAAACACAGACCCCATGCTCCTGCAGTTCTTCAAATCGCAGGGGTACGTTCCGCTCCCTCAGAGATAACGCCGTGGTGTGCTCTTCTGTAAGTCCCCGTGGATAAGAGCGTATGTAAACGTGACTCCGCCCACTGTCGCACACAGGTACAGAGACGGCCCAGGTAACCCCCTCAGGCACAACTATGAAGGCACGCTCCGAGACCTGCTGCAGTTCTTCAAGCCCCGACAGCCTAAGAAGCTGTACTACCAACAGGTAGAGTACCCCCCATGACAGCCCCAACACACTGTGCTACCAACAGTAGAGTACCCCCATGACAGCCCCAACACACTGTACTACCAACAGGTAGAGTACCTCCCCATGACAGCCCCAACACACTGTGCTACCAACAGGTAGAGTACCTCCCATGACAGCCCCAACACACTGTGCTACCAACAGGTAGAGTACCCCCATGACAGCCCCAACACACTGTGCTACCAACAGGTAGAGTACCCCCATGACAGCCCCAACACACTGTGCTACCAACAGGTAGAGTACGCCCCCATGACAGCCCCAACACACTGTGCTACCAACAGTAGAGTACCCCCCCCCATGACAGCCCCAACACACTGTGCTACCAACAGGTAGAGTACGCCCCCATGACAGCCCCAACACACTGTGCTACCAACAGGTAGAGTACCCCCATGACAGCCCCAACACACTGTGCTACCAACAGGTAGAGTACGCCCCCATGACAGCCCCAACACACTGTACTACCAACAGGTAGAGTACCCCCATGACAGCCCCAACACACTGTGCTACCAACAGGTAGAGTACCTCCCCATGACAGCCCCAACACACTGTGCTACCAACAGGTAGAGTACGCCCCATGACAGCCCCAACACACTGTGCTACCAACAGGTAGAGTACGCCCCATGACAGCCCCAACACACTGTGCTACCAACAGGTAGAGTACGCCCCCATGACAGCCCCAACACACTGTGCTACCAACAGGTAGAGTACGCCCCCATGACAGCCCCAACACACTGTGCTACCAACAGTAGAGTACCCCCCCATGACAGCCCCAACACACTGTGCTACCAACAGTAGAGTGTCCTCCCCTCTCTATTTGACTGGTGACGTGGGTTGCTGGGGTGGTGGGCTTAGCAGGGTGGGTTGCTGGGGTAGCAGGAAATGGCGGTGTGTTGGAATGGCGCTTACTCTCAGTCTTTCCCTCCTCAGCTCAAGATGAAGATCACAGACTTCGAGAACAGGAGGAGTTTCAAATCCATATGGCTCAACAGCCAGTTTCGGGAAGAGGTAACCGCCACCCAGACCTTTTCAATATATCTTTAAAAACTAGTTTTTTTTTATTCTTTTGTGATGATTTTGCCAGTGATGCAATTAATGAAGCAGTCAGCTTTGATTGGGTTTGTGTGGATGGGATTGGTGTGAGTAGATACAGAAAAATGAGAGTGGCCCATCCACATGGAATGGATATCAGTGGTTCTGTGTCCGCTTTTGAGTGGGTCCTGCACAGATCACCAGTCCATGTGGATGGGCTGTGTGTCGGGATAGAGAATGACATAACCCATCCATTCTGTATGGAGATCAGCGGATCCACCAGCGTTAGTGGAGCATGCAGGCGTGTAGCAGTGACTCCTGTGCGCGCGTGGCGGTGTCTGACGTGTCATTTCCCCCGCAGGAGATAACACTATACCCTGATAAGCACGGATGCGTGGGGGACCTGCTGGAGGAATGTAAAAAAGCAGTGGAGCTGTCAGACAAAGGCTCAGAGAAGCTCAGGTAAGGCGCACCTGACCGGCAGGTACCGAAGTCCTACCTGCAAAACCTTTTCAGTACTTCCTATGGCCTCTCGTGTGTGTTTGTGTGTGTGGATGTGTAGCTCTGTTTGTGCATTAGTGTTTGTCGTCATCTCATTTTTGGTTTTTAGTTGTGTAAAGAAATCTGCTTTTGTTCCTTGTGTCCAGGCTGTTAGAAATCGTTAGCTACAAAATAATCGGGGTTCACCAAGAGGACGAACTGCTGGAATGTCTATCTCCTGCTGCAAGTCGGACATTCAGAATAGAGGTGAGTGATTCCCCAGTCTCACAGTCTCGAGCCAGGCCAGCGTCCCACTTCTCACAATGTGGTGTAAACTTCCCCAGCTCACAGGGCTGTGCTTCTGTGATAAACCAATGTAATACTGCAATACTAACCCTTACTGCTGTACTACCACAACAAAGTGGGTGTACAGAAAGGTGGACCGCCTCAGCCAATCAAAGCCACCCTCAGAAATCTGTTGGCACCAGTCAGATTGCAGGAAACATGAGCCAGAGAAGCCAGCCTGGCTGGGCTGGGACAGGCCGGGCTGAGCCGACTCGTCGTTCCCATTCCCGCACACGCCCTCATGTTGCCGTGGTCTCTGCCCCCTGCAGGAGATTCCCGTGGACCAGGTGGACCTGGACAAGGACAGCGAGATGCTGATCCCCGTCGCGCACTTCCATAAGGAAGTCTTCGGGACCTTCGGAATCCCGTTCCTGCTGAAGATCCGACAGGTAACGACCGGCACCTCCCGAACCCCCGGGCTGAGGCACCCCTGTGCAGCATGCAGTCACTGGTGGAGTTTATTCCTCTGTGCCTTTTTGCTCCTTTTGTTGGTCCTCTTCGACCTGCAGCAAGCTGTTAGCAGGTGTGCAGATACCTCCCCTTTGTATAAACCCAGAGTGTGATGGCTTTGAAGCCGAGGGCAGCAGCTGTGCTGGCTGGCTGACCCTGTGTATACCGAGAACAGGTACTGCCTCTGCTTGTGTAGACTTCCTGCAACTTCCGCTTTCGTCCTGCAGGGGGAGCCGTTCAGGGAGGTCATGAGAAGAATCCAGACTATGCTCGACATCCAGGAGAAGGAGTTCGAGAAGGTTAGGATTCAATTACCTTCGTCCCTGCGCTGTAATTACAGGGGTCCTATCTTAGGCCTGCTGCCTATGAATGATTTGTGGTTTACCTTCACATTTATCCTTTAATGCGCACAGCTGCTTGGAGCTTAAAGACAATTCACATTTATATTTAATTTAAGGTACATTTTATGTGCGTAGCACTTTTTGCAATAGCATTGTCACCAGAGCAGCTTAGCTTAGCTCCTGGTCCTGAGACCCCCCTATAGCGAGCGTAGAGGTGACTGTGCCAAGGAGAATCTCCCTGGCAGAATCTGTGAAATCCAAAGCCAGGACCCGGCTCAGTGGGGGGGGGGCCATCTGCTCCCGCCCCACACCGGGCAGGCTTAATTAACGTTTAACGTCGTTTGGCTGGCGCTCCCAGTCAGAAGGACTTTTAAAAGTGCATCCAAGAAGCTTTAGGCAAAGAGCAAGTGCCTGTGTCAGAGTTATGACTGTATGAAGTGACTTTAAGCATCACGCATGAAACTGCATTGCGCTGATTGATGATGTCACAGTAGAATACGGTGAATAATGTCCATTCAGGAGAAGTGAGGACACAGGAACAGCGTCACAAATCCGCTTCTCATTTTTGTCTTTGTTTGTTTGTGCTGAACGTGTGTGTGTGTTTTTTTTTTTTTTTTTTTTTTTTTTTTTTATAACCCTTTGTAGTTCAAGTTCGCCATCGTGATGATGGGCCGGCATCAGTACATCAATGAGGAGGAATATGAAGTTAACCTGAAAGACTTTGAGCCACAGCCAGGTACGGATCCCAGCTTCATCATTCGTTTCCAGAGTGTGTGTGCGCACTGTACCCCTGTAATGTCCGCCTGATGAAGCTAATCGGGTGTGGGCTTGGTTAGTGTACGGATGGGAGACCTTCTTTGGAAAACAAGGTTTCTGCTAGAAGATGCGTTGGTGGGTCATTAGGGCGCGCTCTTCCCTCACGACTGGTTATGAAGCAGCACGTCTTGTTAATTCTGCCATTTTTTCATATGTAACAGTGTAACTGCAGTCGTTGGTGTCATTGTCGTTTATTTGTTTGTTCACGTGCCCTCCCCGCAGGTAACATGTCCCACCCTCGGCCGTGGTTGGGGCTGGATCATTTCAACAAGGCGCCGAAGAGAGGTCGCTACACGTACCTGGAGAAAGCCATCAAGATCCACAACTGAGCACCTAGAGTCTCCTAACCGACCTGATTCCCGTTACTAAAGACTTTAACCAAACCTCTGGTGTGCACCGCTTCTAACACCCATCCACCCACCCGCTGGGCCAGCGGCCTCATGCCACCCATGTCCTCAGCAATTGGATTTGCTGCTGATCCTACTTTATTCATTTTTTTCTTTTCCTTTTTTCGGGGGCAGTTCAGTTCGGCTTCTCTGTAACTTAGGCTGCCTGCGTTCGGGTCCGACAGAAATGAATTTGGATTTTTAGAAGATGATAAACACACAGGGCGTGAGAGAGGACAGCGTGAACTTTAGTGTTTGGGTTGTTTATATATTTTTTTTTTTTTTGTTCTTTTTCCCCATTTTTTTGGTTTATTTTTATTTTGTTTTTAAAGAAAAAAAAAATAAGAATTGTTACGGCGAGAAAGCTGCTGCATTTTGGAGGGAGGGGCTAGGGGAGTGGTTACGAGGGTGGGTGGGGCAGGGGGTGGAACAGAGAGACTGCCATTTTGCGAAGAGTTGTTCTTCATCTGACTATCTTGCCAGATGGCGTAAGCTTGCTAGTTGCCTAAACATGGTCATCAACTTTCCCCTTCCCTTAGTGCAACTAGTATATTTTTTTCCATGTTTACACAATTATTTCTCTCTTAGTTTGGTTGGAGGAATTCCGTTTTTTTTTTTTTTTTTTTGGTTTGTTTTTTATTTTTTCCTGCAGATTGTATTATAACAATTAAAATCCACAGCATCCGTTTAAAAAAAAAAAAAAAAAAAAATAATAAAACCAAGCGTCTGTACTTCATCTTGCACGTTGGCACTTAATATCAAAGATTAGAACATTTATCAGCACTTGTTAAATGTGATCTTTGGTTTTAGATTTGATTTTTTTCTCTTTTCGCGTATAACCTTTTTGGGTTCCTTTATCTTCCTTTTCTCGATTGTTTTCCATCTCCTTGAGGCTTCTCCATCAGTTTTTGCTGTGGATTTATACTGAATGCCATCTGACTTGTCTGGTGGCGTGAGTGATTTTTACTGTACTGTGCGTTTGCAAGAAGCTACGGACACTTAGCGGACTGGTTACGGACATAAAACCAGCATTAATAATCAGATACAGACCTCCCCCCTCCCCGTGTTTTTTTTTTTTTTTTTTTTTTTTTTTGGGTTTTTTGGTTTTTTTAAGCACAGAAGGAATGCTCCCTAGCTTAGAGTTGGCTTTGTAAAGAAAAAAAAAATCAAAAATTGTATATTTAAAGAATGAACATGTAAAATTAAACACAAATTTTGTTGGGTACAGAATCATTCAGATGTGCATATTCATTGTGTGTAGTTTTTAATTTTTGGTTTCGATCTTCTCCGTCTTATTTTGTTTTCTTTTAACTAATTGCAATGGTCTGTCTAGTTTAAGTGCAGTACGAAGATGGCCTGCAGATCGCATCTTTATTTTCTCATTTTTTTCTTCTCCCGTCTAATTCCTCCGTGTAGCAGCTGTGTATTACAACTATTCCTGTATATTGCCTTTTTGCTGGGAAATGTATGTTGAATAAAAATTTTCTATAAAATCTTGTGCTTTAGTCGATGAAAGGGAAAAAAAATCCACATGGCCTGCAGAGCCCTCAAAATTCCAACCTTCAGATCAAATGAGAGGAAAAACAAAAAAAACAGGATTTTTTTTTAATTTTTAAAGAACAGTGGGTTTGTTCAGGATTCTGAAGTCCAGCGCTGAGGAGGTTCTAACATGCAGCATAAAAGAAAGAAAAGATTTGGTCATGTGATCTAAAATCTAAGCGTCCACTTTTTATGACATCACCAAACGTGTAACGTGGCTGAATTGACCATCCTCTCTGGTGTGTAAGGTACCTAATAAGGTAAATGGTGACTGGAGATTTTATTCAGTAGACAAAGTGGCGAAAATCGTACAATCTGCGGCAGGCTTTCTAACACACCCAAAATGGAGGAGCTATCAAGACCTCAGAGGAGAGAGTACTTCCTGTTTTCTCAGGAAGTGGGGGTAGGATGTGTGCCCACTCTAAATTTGTGAGGGAAGCACAGATCATGACGGAATTGCTGGTCAGCTCACCTTGTTGCTGAGCTGGGTTTAGGCATAGTGAAGGGGTCAGTTTTCCCAGGGTCACATACTGACCACACCAGTGCCACCAGTGGGAGTGGATTTTTTTTTTAAATCAACTGTGCTGTCACAGACTTCTCCCACGGACATACCTGCGGGACATCCAGCAGTTGGAGTGAGAAACCTGTTTTTTCCCCTTTCTTCCATCCTTGACCGAACTGGTTGGCTCACCACAGCAACCATCTTGCCGGTTGTTGGAGGAGAGGCGTAGGCATGTGACTCCACCAATTCACATGACAAGAATCTCACCTCATGCCCACACCAATCACAGACTGCCTATGTCATCAGAGTAAGGTTATGTCAGCAAACGCTTAGTTCATACTGCTGCAGGTGCCTGGCCTAACTACTACTGGCCACTAGAGGGCGATGAGAACAACAAACTCAACCTCAACTGTTGCCTCACCAAGTGCAGACCTCCAGCCATAAGCAGGGATGGCATGGCTGGGATTTGCACATCAGCCGACAAACATCAGGCACCTCTATCCAGAGGGACGTACACGCTCTGTTTACACACCTCTCTCAGGCAGTTCAGCATACAGGTTAGATACCTTTTATCAAGGTACGACTGCAGTGTCCTACCTGGGAATCAAACCGGCAGCCCCTGAGTTATTGGCCCCAAACCCCGACTTATGCCTCTGTGAGCTGAGTGTGTGGACTGGAGTGTGAGAGGGAGAGGCGTCTGGAAACAGAGGTTCCAGGGATGCTGAAAGAATTCCTAAATTAAATAGACGTCCCAAACTGTGAATGTGTAAAAAATGGCTGGGAGAAGGATAATGCGCATTTTGCCGTTCTCTATACTGTCGTTTTATTGCACTTATTGAATGCATGCTGGGATGCATATACAGTATGTCATTGAGGGTAAACTGCAACACTCAACTTTTTTAAACTACAATAAAAAGAATTAAATCTAATTTAAGTTATATACAAAGTTTAAGTATGAATGTCTTTGGAAAAAAGCCTTCAGGGATGTATCAATGGCTGGGAAGACACTTCTGTTTTTCTGGATTAAGTCATTGAGTATACATTAAAATCATCTTTTTTTTTACAGAATTAACAAGAATACTTCAAGCCAGTCAGGTGCGGTTTGACAACAGGCCTTTTCATTTGTCTATACATAATTTTAGAATAATATATATATTTTTTTATTTTAACAACATAATAAAATGAAGCAGAATCATAAGGAACAACCCACAATACACAGCAGTGATGGGAAAATGAGGTATCACGACTCCATAAAATGAGTGGAAGTAATACAGGCTGCCAGTAACTCACATTTATTTTAGCCAATCCATATGTTTTGTTTTGATGATCAAAGCATTTTGATTGGTGCGAATGAGTCGGTGAATGAATAATAATTGTAGCTCCACCCACTTTTGTTGTCATGGTACCTCATTCTAGAATCCCACTTTACTCCCCTCCCCCTTTCTGTCCAGTGTTCCTTATCCAAGAGCCAAACAAAAGCAAGTCTGCGGAAGAACCTAAGTGTGGCATTATCTCAGCAGTGGCATCCAATACTTTTCCTGATACAAAGTGGGCAATAAGGCGTTAGGGGTGGGCAGACTGGGTCCTGCAGGGCCGGCGGGGGTGCAGGCTTTGGTTTCCAGTGCTTACACTGGTTCAGTTAGCTCAGGGATGCTGCTAGATTTTATCCCCACTGGGACACAATCCCCCAGTGCCCACATTCTCACACCTTCAATTTATGATACATTTTTAGAAACTAGTTATTTTTCCATGGTCATTTACTGGGGTACAACAAATTATTACTGGGGCATGTACCCAAGTAAATAGGGTCTGGTGATGCCCCCTGAGTTAGCTTATTAGCCACATACGCTAATGCTGATACACTAACGCAGATTAGGCCGAGGTCAAGCGTTTCACATGTGCATATGAGAACAATCTTCGGCTTTAATTCATCAGATTATAGGTTTAGCGAAAATATATGACTGGGGATAATTAAATTACTAATTTAACCCTCCACGCCCCCCTCCTCGTTGATGGTGTGTGTGGGGGAGAGCAGTCAGCCGGGCGGTCAGCAGCATTTCTTCTTCTCCACATGCAGTACTCTGTTGCACCTGGGGCAGGTGTGGTAGGCGTCTTTGAAGAATTTCATGAAGAATGGGATCAGGCAGCAGCCAATGATAAACCTTTAAAAGAAAGGAGTGTTTTTTTTTTTTTACCCAGGCATTGCAAATGCAAATACATTTATTCCAAATAAATTAATTGATTTAATTACTGGTTAAACTGTTGACTATTTGATTGTTTTCCTGCACTGGGTGTTTTTAGACTGATCACATTTACAGATCTGTCCCAAAACCAAGCCCACAAACACACCCTGTCCCATCTGAGAGCTGGCAGCCTGATTAGAAGTATGAATCAAAATTTTCTTTGGGTTTTCATGAGTTAAAAAAAAAAATTATGCTGGTATGATTTAGGACATGTTTTGCTCAAAGGTGAGCTGAGACAACCTCAACCAACTGGACTCTTATTATGGTTATGGCTCTGGACTCAGAGCCATGTTTCTGGATTTTTTAAACCGGATCATGATTAAACACAAACTCTCAAATGTGGCCAGTGTGAAAGTGACATCAGGCTGCAGTTCTGATCTCCGCCAGTAGGGGCAGCGGCGCCACACTCACCCGCATAAGATTAAGAGGATGCACATTAGCCAAGCGTAAGTGCCCACTTTGTAGGTAACGTTGGTCATGACCTGCGCCTGGCAGGACGTGCAGGTGGTCATGCCAGGGTTCCGGCCAAGGTTCGACTCGTAGCTCACGTACTTCTGCTTCTGCCCCGCCTCAGTGAAAGCTGGGAAGAGGAGTGGAAGATTTTTTTTTTTGGTAACACTTTGCTTGGCCAATCTGATTATTAAATAGCATTATCCATAAATTAATTAGTATGTATAATTCACTCAAGTATTAGTTAATTTTGGTGAGTGATGATGTGTGTAGCCTGAATCAGGCTGATGCTATTGCCTGCCCTACTGATGACTGGGCCAGGTCATAGGTCATAGGTCACAGGTCACAGGTCACAGGTCACCTGGAAGGCTGATCTCAGAGCTGGGTCAATGGCAGAGACTGAGTTTATAAGCAGATTTGGCCAGCTGCTTATAGGGTAGGCTGTTCGTTTACATTGTGCAGCAAGAGGTAACATTTTGTCGTTGACTTGACAGGTGAATCAGTAAGGTGATTGGTGAGTGAATGGACACCCAATCACTGAAACGAAACCATTTGTTAGATAACGAATGATGCAAAAACAAAACAAGGGACAATAATCCAAACTGCCTTCATGTAAAGTTACTGTTTGGCTACAGAAACCAGAAACCTCATTTCCAAGGCCTTTGTTTGTGTATTGAACGGAAAGTACAATAAACTGCAAACACTGTGGCCCAGTGGGACCTTAATTTGAATTCTGGGCAAGAGCAAATACCAGAGTCCCAAGGCCTGCGTTCTAGGATCAGGTTTCCATTGCCAAAGTCCAAACCTTTTCCATTGTGCCCTAAATGGCTAAACTGATCCCAGATCAGTGTTCATATTTATAAATCACCTCTGGGTAGGAGTGCTGATCTAGGATCAGAATTCCCCTGTTCATATCCTAACCTTATCCATTATGAGATAAAATGTTAAGCTGATCCTAGATCAGCGCGGTCTGCTCAGAGGGCCTAAATGAATACAGGCCCTGGAGGTGCAATTATAAGCTAGAGGGGTCTTAAAGTAGGGGACCCCCGATACTGGTCAAGGAGAGCCAGAAACTCTTCCACAGTGGCGCTGCGCTACTGTTAAGCTTATTACCAATACATGCTGGTTTTCACACCAGCCTCTGCTAAAATCGTTCATTTGTATTGTCTAAATAAGAGACGCTGCTTACATTCAGCACTGTCACAGTTCATATATACCCCTAACAGACATACATGGGTAAATGAGTCATTTAAATAATTAAGGCGGCGGTGATCAGCAGGAATGAAAGCCGGCACAAACACGGTCCCCCGTGGCCCTGGGTCTGTCAGCACTGGCTCTACCGGTTTTTGTTTTCACCTTAAAACGCAGCCAACAGGTCACACCCAAGAAACCAGGCGAGGCACGCTGGCTGTTATTACGAATGGCTGCAATCGATTAATTAAGCGCCAGAAGAGCAGACCAAAACCAGCACACCCTGCGGGTCTCCAGGACCTGGGTTCGAACCCACAGGCTGACTTTATATAAGGTCGTAGCTGCGTTTTAAGGAGGGGAAAAGGTTCGCTAACACTCTATCCGCCCCTCATGCAGCTTCGTGGAGCTGCAACAGTAAACTCTAGTGCTTCTTACGCAGTAGGTTAACCTAAGAATGAACATCTGGGAAAGCAATGTAAATGGAATTAAAAATGGGTTCTGCCAACAGGGATTGACTCAGCTATTCACTTACTAGCGCCAACCCGGAACCCGGAACAACATATTCTGGGAGATATAAATAGAGCAAGATTCTGCAGCTCCGGTCTGACACCAGTTACATCCACAACACCACAGCCTGACTCTTTCACCATTTCAAGAAACCCCACTTGCTTCCCGAAAACGCAACTGTGCCAAATTACTCTCGGTTACAGGTAATGGTTAGGGTGCAGACAGAGACTGGGGTGCTCACTGGTGTGGGTGGTCTGGACATGGTAGGGGTTGTCCGTAATGGTGGTAGGGGGCGGGGTGAACGGGGTGTGGACGTGGTACACCCTTACATCACCCTGTCCTGTAGTCTGCTGTCCTGTAGAGGAAGACAGAGCAAGTTTAGTGCACAGAATGCACAGCAGAAAGACCACAATGCATGGCATTTAAATAAATTCAATAAAATAATGATTTAATTTTCCTTAATTTAGTTTAATTCCTGGAGAAAATAATTTATTATTCTATTTCATTTCTGGCACTAAACCTCTTTCGTATTACTTGAAATTGTTGGTTAATTTCATGTAAACCTTTTGTAGAAACTTCATCCAAAGCTGTGAGGTAGTTCTAGTGCAATGTGCCACATCACAGTCCTGAACTAATGCCCATATTCGTTCACCATTCACTTTCGGCTGAGCAGGAATTGAACATCCCCAGAGGATCGGGTGGGTATACTCTGTATATGTGCATACAGGCTTGACTATACCGCTGATTACTCTCATACAGCACATGCTTTTATCCAGAGCTCCTCACAAAGTACAAAAAATCAGTGTTATCATCAGGAACTTCGCAGGAAAGACGCAGTTGGCAGATCCATTACTAGATGAAGCATAGAAGTAGTTGATCTAACTGATCCATTACTAGATGAATCACATCAGAAGTCCAGTTGATCTAACTGTTTAGATTATCACTGTCACCCAGGTGCAGTAACCAGGGTCAGGTGCAGTATTATCACAGGTCCGTCATGGTGTTAGGTAGTGTGACGGTGCAGTAAGTGCAATGCTCACTTCATCACATCACGTATACGCTCCAGCCATGGTGACTGGTAGTGTGACAGGTGCAGTAAGGTGTCTTACCTGGTGTAAGGTAGTGTGACAGGTGCAGTAAGGTGTCTTACCTGGTGTAAGGTAGTGTGACAGGTGCAGTAAGGTGTCTTACCTGGTGTAAGGTAGTGTGACAGGTGCAGTAAGGTGTCTTACCTGGTGTAAGGTAAGGAGGAGGGGTAGCTGCAGCAGCTTTCTCATCCTCGCCGCCAAGGGTCATTCTCTTATTCTGACAGTTTTCTGAAAATATGGAATCAGACGTTAATCACTGTAAACTGAAGAACTGACTCTATCAGTGAGTTAAGTGGCTCCATCCTGACACAAAATCCCTGACTGGTTCTTTTCTGAATGTAAAAAATTCACCCCTTTTTAGGAATATTTTGCTCAAAACTCCCCATTTTATTACATTATTAACTGTCTGATTTACATGGTCTAGGAAATACAATCATCATTTCTATCGTGCATATTTACAGAGTAATGAGTAAATGTCTGGTGTTGATGTGAAGTGAAGACACACTGTAGACGTGATTCCCTGTGTTAGAGAAGCACAGGCCCACTGCGCTGCAGGCTGCAGGTGTTTGGCAAATGTACCAGAAATTCAGCTCAACTCAGAGCACTGGGAAGTGATATTTGCTGCAGTATAAAAACAAAAATGATAGGATATAAAAAGTATTTTAAAAGATGAATTATGAATTACAAATTATTTTCAAATATGATTTATGCATTGAAAAAATAATAAAATACACAATAAAAATATTGCCTCGTCATACATAGCATATAATCATAAAAGAATATTAATAATGAACATTAACTATTTTATGGAACCAAAAAAATTCGGATATGGGTGTCTGCTAGACAAATTAATAAAGTGAAAAAAATTGTAAAAATGTATGAAATGTGGAGCTGTAAAGATGCTCCACATTCTCTATCAGTAGAGATCGGCTGGAATGCCAGAAGCTTGACAGCCGTAGGACAAGACGACATTGCTGATAAAAATCATATCTCCAAGGCTTAAACTCAGATAGGGACAAAAAAATTATGCGTTGAGGTCATCAGACACCTTTTATTCCTTTTCTCCTTCTTTTGTTTGGGTTTTCTAATGTTCCTGTTATATTATTTCAGACTTCAGGCACAAATATAGGAAGCTCTTATTATATAAGGGCAGTCTGGGCTTCACTCTCCAATCCCGTGCATCTACTTTTTGGCACAGGCCATCTGATTGGCCATCAGGTTTTTGAGGGTGAATTTGGTTGGCTGATGTGTGTTTTCAAGCAAAGGGGCAGCCTGTAGTCTAGTGGCTAAGGTACATGACTGGGACCCCTGAGGCTGGCAGCTCAAACCCTAGTCCAGCCACAGCAAGAACACCACTGCTGTTGGGCCCTTAACCCCACATTGCTCCCAGGGGGATTGGCCCTTGGCTAGCCCAATCAACTGTAAGTCACTTTGGATAAAAGTGTCAGCTAAATAACTAAAAATAAAAAAGAATAAACAGTCCCTTCCAATTGAAGTCCCTTAGAAAATATAGTGATTAGTCAGGTGTAGTAACTAACCATTGGTTTATAAGCAAAGAACATCCCTGAAGTTGGGTGACAGAGAGTTTCTCAGGCACATAGTTATGATGTCATAACCATGAGCCTGACAAGTGACACTAGGGACTGCTTGCTTTGTATGGGAAATCAGCTTGCTCATAACAGATCACCAAGAAAGACGTTGTCACCGTCGGCAAAATTTATTGTGCCTCTCAGACAAGTCACTGCAAGAACTGTGCTGACAAGTTTATTTGTCTGTTTACATGAACTTTTTTCCACGATTGGCCCAAACAGGTCACATGGAGAAACTACAGATGTGGCTCAGTTTGAGGTTCTGCACAAACCAAAACCAGACCAGTGCTGTAGCGCTCCACTGTTATAGTCTGTCTATGGCACAAACCGTGCTGGAAACATTCCAAACAGGCACTATCAGGAACTCTTAATATGGTCCCCAAAACAGGTCTCTGATATGTTTTCCATTGAACTTCAAAGACTGAGTAGATGGGAGGAATTACTTGGAATTTGTTGGCCAAGACCATCTGAAATGAAGAACCACTGCAGTGACATAAACTCAATGGTGAAGCAGGGATAAGAATAGAGATAAATATATAACACAATAATAATGTTTGTTTGTAGAGCACTTTTTAGGGCAGAAGTTCAAAGTGGTGTACACTGACACAATAAAGCAGAATGAAGCGATACACATAATACATTACAAAATACATAACGTGTTCTAAAAACACAGAGAACAATAAACACAAACATAGGTCATAAATGAATTTCTAGTTTCCAGGGTCCATAAAATGCATCACAATTAAATATTAAATAACTGTTTAAAAATATGTCTTTGAATAAGGCCTGGAGATTAAATTAGACTCCAAGGTGCTCAGACTGAGTGTTAAATAGTTGTTTCATGATGTTTGAAATATAAAAACAGACTGGGTAGTGTTAGGTGCTCCCTAAAGTATTTCCTGACTTTACCTGAAGAAAATGTCACAAAATGGAAGCAGAGAGTGGTGATGTGGGAGTTCATGGAACTAGACGGAATAGTAATGACTGATTTAGTAGTAATATCTTATTTGTAACTTCATGAGCGGGATAGCTACGCCATGTCTCTAATACATGTAGGAACATATCACGGCAGGAAGTAGATCATTTCAGGAGGTGAAAAGCCAAACAAATGACTCATGGTCAAAATACGCACACTTTAGCTGGTATGTTAATTTGCTGTCTTGGAACATGGCGTGACACAGCTGACATGCCAGGTTAAGAGGAGTGGGCCTTTTAAATAGCAGCAGGCATGGGTTCGGTGTGTCTCCAGACTATGTGACTGATCCAGTGGGTTAAACCTGTCAGTAATCTTGCTAGTTGTGCCCATGAACTCCTGTTGGGTTTGTTGATGATGGAACAAAAATCCGAACCCAGGATGACACTCTAGAGTTATGTTAAGGCTTTTATCCAGGTAGCTTAATAAGTCTGTCCCACCATATAGAATAAGGTCTCCTCTGCCCAAACTCCTGGAGCATCTCCTATCAGGAAAACCCTGAACAAATCCTAACATTACCCACAATCAGTCAAAGGGATATACTGATCCTGGATCAGAACAACCATTCTAAGATGCTTCATAGATATTGGCCCAGGTTACGTGTTAATATGAGCAGAGGGATTTCAGTTTCTTTAAAGCTAAAAATGTCAGAGTAGTGTGGATGTCCTCTGGATAAGCCATGAAATGAACGAGCCTGCCAGACACATATGTCTCTGTCGGAAACTCCTAAACACTTTATTAATGAGGCTGGTCTAGATGTTCTGACACTCACTGTCTCCCCTCGCTGTTATCTTACTTCTCAGTAATCTATCACCTGTCCCAGACAGGCCACAGAAGTGCATCTTGGGACGTGTGAACATCCCTCCTCGCTATTGGCCGAAAGCCAGAGCCTCCACTCTGTATCTTATGATTCATAAGCTCAGCCAGACAAGATCCCTGTTCTGGATATGAACCAGATTACATGATGTATGACACATATGAAGATATGTTTAATAACAGCTTTTGGCTTGTTCAAATCCCATTAGAACAAATACTTAAAAGCTGTGAAAATAAATTGGTTCACCACAGTATTGCAGAGACTACATAACGACCGTCACCAGAATAAAAACAGATGATATATGACAAGCACATGTGTTTCCCTTGGTCTGTGTGTTTTTCATTACGAGGCTGTCAGCCCAGCTGGTGGTTTCCCAGCTGCATGCCTGTGGCAGCATCAGTATGGCTCTGACAGACGGCTCTGTCACACCAGCACCACTCTCGGGGAAACCCAGCGAGCCCCTCTGCATTGGTTAACACACACACACAGACAGCCAATGGGAGGTAGCATAGAGTTCTTGATCACATCACCATTTCCTATAATGCCATGGGTTAAGTGAAACTGTAATAATTGAGGAACATATCTCAGCTGAGCCTTCAATTCTGAAATGGATAAAAATACTATTCACCCTCCGCCAGTGTAACAGTATTATACATGTAGCTGTAACATTACAGTCAGACTAAAGAATGTGTGAGGGCCATTTACAAAAACATATCATACAGTAACTAATTAACAGAGCCAAGTGGGTTGTCTGAGTGAAATTACACAAATCACGCAACCCTGTCCATACTTAGGTTCTGCTTTGTTTGCATGACTCTGGGACGCGTCTTTTTCCATCTCAAAAGCAGTCGGTTCAACGGGTTTTATTTATACAGTATTATATTTAAAATGGATGATAATACGCAGGGTGTCAAAGGCGTGAGGCACATCGATTCGTCATTCTGTAGGAACCTATAAGTTAACAAAAGCACAAAGGCCAGAGTGTAGAAACACTCCCATTATGTTAAAACGGAATGCTGCCCTGCCGCATTTTTTTTTTTTAAATCACATTCTGTTTTCATTGCGCCCTTTAAGTGTTACACCCCATTAATGGAACACAGAAACGTGCGCTATATGAAATTAAATTAAAAAAGTAAAAGTACTGGGTTTTGAACTGACGCAAACATTATTTAATCTGACAGTTGTATGGATATAAAGCCAGCCGGTACCGTGCCTTCCTGGTGTTACTTACAAAAAGGCACCAAGGATACTTCTCTGCAACTATACACCCGTGGAAAAAAGTTTGTTCGAGCGGACCTGACGTTACTCATACGTACGTATGTACCTAGGCCCGTGTATTATGGAAGCTTTTGACGCACCCAGCAAGACATGTGCCATTGCCGTTAAGACTGCATATGCTTAAGATTGTCAGTTTGCAATAGTCTCTGCCTGAAAGCTCATTTTAAAATTGGCATTTCCAATTGGTATTTGTTAAAATATATTTACTGTAAGCTACGGTATGATCAGATGATGAATTTACCGTACGTTTACCTGAACTGCACTCAAAGAAAAGGGCTCTACAGAGGTTCTTCCCCGTTCTCATTGGGGAACCTTTTTGGTAGAACACTATGTCGCACAATTAACGAACCTTTTCTAATCCTGGACTCCCAATAACACAGGGAACGTTTTCCTTAAACATGGCAAAAGAAAGTTCCTCTATGATTAGGAGAGTGGAGTTAGAGTGGATGGTCCTCCCATGGATGACACTGATATTGTTCAAAAAATAACCCTGAATAAACCTCTATTCGGGGCTTAGTTGCGTCATGGTATCACAGCTCAACACAGCTGGTGATCGCTCTGATCTTCGAGTCTGAGTATGGTACTTCTTATTTCATGTCCTCGCAAACCCAGGTCACTAAGATACAACTTAGGATGCATGATACCTTAGGAAAGACGAAAGGTGAATAAAAATGAACATATGTAAACATTAGCTGTAGAAAACAATAGTCCATGTTTTCTGTTTTCCTTTTCGCGTGTGTGACAAAAGCTTCTAAACAAGTAATTGTCGATTCCGTGTTCACTGAAGCAAAGCAAAATAAAATTACCCTTTTTAAACTACAGTAACTTACTTACTGAGCCACTGTTACCAGAGAAAGGTGTGGTGCCTGGTCGAGATTTTTCTGTCGCTCACCTTAGACAGGTGCATCGAACGTCTATTACGAGGAAATAACCCAGGACCCAACAATTTGACTCAATCACAGTTTACAAGTTCAACGGCCTGAGCTCATGTAGCCTGTGGTCAGATGGCAGCTTGACCAGCTAACTCAATTAGGCCACTTTGTGAGACTACAAAAGAACCGCGGACGGTGGCCTGGACGGCTTCCTAAATCTTATACCTAACGAAAGTTCCATTACAAATTAATCCCCCATCAAAGGATGAAAGTGATTAATGTTTTTCACCAATCACAGTAGCCATGTGCAAGTAATACACGTGTGTTACTTAAATCTAGATAAAATAGTAATCCCAATATTGTATTATGGTATAACGCACTTAATTTTTACAAGATGCAATATTCATTGCATAGATAAAACGTTTACACACAAAACAAACATAAAATGTAAATGCTACGGTATTACAACTTCAAAATGTCAAAAAATAAAAGGAACTCTTACCAGCGCTAACAACCTCGCAGCTCCAATTTGGTCTCAATCGCGACTAAAAAAGTGACTATAGCTTTTCTGACTATAGCTTTTCAAAGCCCGCCCCTTATTATCATAAACGTAGCATACAGTTTCATTCAGGTAAAAATGAATATGCATTGTGATGAGTCACGGGCAGGGTGTGACAAGACAGCACATTTGTCTTTTTGTTCTTTTTTTCCTTGATCGGTTTTTTCTGCATCTTGTCCTTGCGCATGAAGGAATTTAGCGTTTCTGAAGAACCTGTTTCGCCGCGCATATCTTTCACAGTCGTCAGTGAGAGAATGGCTGCTTTTCGATAGTATGGAAGGGGGCCAAATCTTCTTTCCGGCACCAAGACCTTTGACAGTGAATGATCTTGGAATATTACATGCTTTGATTCTTTGAGTTTTATATGGCCATTTGCCATAAATGTTTGCATTGTAATGCGTTTGAGTGTTTGTGTGCATGACTGTGTATGAGAGAGAAAGACTGTGAGGGATTTATACAGTCCTAGACAAAAGTTTGGGCATATTTTCTCATTCAAGTAAATGGGAAAGTGCGTCCAAACTTTCGACTGGTACTGTATGTATGAGTGATTGACTGTATTTGTGTGGTCTCAGAATTATTTCACTGATTGATACAGGGACCCACTCCTATAGCCTAGTGTTGGTGGCTCAAGCACCCAGCCACAAAGAACCATCTGTTGGGCCCTTGAGCAAGGCCCTTAACCAATTGCTCCCAGGGGAGATTGGCCCTTGGTTATTAATCTGTACCCATAAAAGCGGTGAAGTTGTGTAATGTAATGTTGCACACATCCCTCTTCATCAAAACAAAACCAAAATTACCCTGATCCTGTACCCAGGTTTCCACATCCACCTGAGCCAGGTAGATAATAGAAACACCTGTGGGTGAAGGTGGCGCTGCGGTGCGGATGCTGAACAGGTGGCAGCCCCTGGGGGCCTGCGCTGAAGGGGAAGGAGTCAGCGATGCTGCTCGTTAGCTCCTGAGTCAGACATTTCTGTGTTTGTGAAAGAGTGATTTTCTGTTAGGTGGGGTGAGTATACATGCCACTGGAGGCTTTTGCTGTGGAGGCCCAAGACAATGGGACAGAAACATGAGGCATATCTTTAGCCACGAAGACACTTGTGGGTCTGAAGTGATGTAACTGTTATCAGTTTATATTGAGCCAGGGGAGAAGAATCTGCCTGGTACTGAGTCTGGTAACCATGAGCCGAACGAGTTTCCCATTCTGATGCAGTATAATTCTGCCCTGCCTCCTGACCTGCACTTTGCCACTAAACCAAAGGTCAGATGTCACTTACGATGAAGTCTCCTGTCAGAAATATGCACCAATCAGAATACAGGAGGCCCAGATCAGAAAGTTAGCCTGGGATTCAATCAAAATTTGTCCTTAACTTTTACTTATAATTTAATAAGAGTCTTGTGTTTTGTCCCTACATGAACAGTTTGGTGAATTAATTTTCGTGAATGCTGAACTCAGGAAACAATATTGGTGAGGATAAAAATGAACGCTTGAATTTAATTGTGAGCCAAAATTAAGGACACAATTTGATTGAATCCAGGCCTTCAGTCTCTAGGAATCTGGGGTTTAGACTAACATACTTTTGGCTGTGGTATGGTTTTGTCCATTTGTGGTTTTGGTTATGGTAAATACAGTTATGATTTTGTTGTTATAGTTTATTATGAATGTATTACTTGAACTATAGCCGCAGTTCAGCTCGGAGTAGCATGGTTCATTAGCATTGTTCTCTCAGGGATGCTGCATATATTCTCGCTGGTCTGGGAATGTGGTTTGCCAGGTCTGGCTCTGTTACCCTCAGTAATCAAGTGAATGTATTTGTGTTCTCCCACACTGTAAGTCTCTCTGGATTTCAGATGCTGCCAAATGACAGTAATGTAAGATAATATGATGTATGAGTCTAATCTCTTTGTATGTGTGCAGTGGGGAAGTATTCTTCCAAAAATCTCTGAGCAGAGGAACTTTTGACTTCACACCCAGTTCAAGAAACATATTTATCGAACGCTCTTTAATCAGCTGAAATGAATCAGCAAAGGTGGACCTTTCTGCGGCACACACCTAACCACGGTGAAAGCGTACCTAACCAATGCCATTTGTGATGATGTTTAAGCACGTTTCCCACAGTTTATATAACCATGCAAATTATTTTTTTCTCATCAACATGTCAGTATGCATGTAGGATCAGTGCAAGTTCAACTGCATGTTCAGGAAACTCTTGTGTGTAATATATTCGCTCAGGACAAAGGCGTCTGCTAAATGACTGTGGGGTGATGTAATATGGAGTGTGTTTCAGGCTGGTTTTCTCTGTGCCAGCTCAGCAGCCACTATGGGCATCTCTGTTCATCACCTGGGGCCTCCAGCTTCAGTGCCTCTGAGGGTGGAGGACCAACACAGCAGGGAGAGTGGAGGAGGTAAAGAGAGAGAGAGAGAGAGAGAGAGAGAGGGGCAGGGAGGGAAGTCGAGTCGGGTGCGGCCGAAAGCACTGATGGTGCAGCTGTCATTCAGGGCGTGGGCAGACTGGGACGGGTGACTTGCGTGTTTGCTGGCCTCATCACAAAGACAGCCATCAGGCCTGAAAGACTGCATTCCCAGAACCGCCATGTTTTTTTTGTTGTTGTTGTTTCTCCTTCTTCTTTTTGAATTCCAGTGAAGGGTGGTGTCATTTCCGGTCACCTCCAGTGAAAGGGACAGAGAAGCCAAGCTGTGGGTTCCCCTGGCTCCACGTTTTTCATTGTTCTTACATTGTTTCATTGCTCTCCAACCTCTGTGGTGTTACACCGTCAAGCAGTACTAATTAGGGTCATGTGTACGCTGGTCTTTACTCCAACTTCCATTCCACATTAGACAGCCAGATCCATTGTCTGATAAATTAATCCTGCTTGCATAAAACATATATAAAGTTAATTATCTCCATAACAACCGTTGCTTATATTCAGTGCTTCAGCCCAGCTGCCTGAATGAGCTTTAGTGCAGTAGCATGCACGTGCCTGAATGAGCAATTGCACCAATAGAGGTAGAGTTAATTGGCTGGAATGAAAACCAGTGCATACACACTGACTTTGAGTTCTACACCTCTGTTTTATGATGCCGCACAGGGACACTCAAACCCTGCTCCTGGAAGGTCACGGTATGTGCTGGTTTCTGTTCACACCTTTTCACCTTCACCTGTGCATGACTTTCAGCATTTGGAACAATGGCTGCGCCACTTGGCAGCTGGACCGGCGGCGAAACCTCATTGGTTCAGCCACATTTCCGTCTTATCAGATGGGCATTAGTAAATAAACTCATGTTAACCATTCTCACGAACCAGAGAGGAAGCTACCGGGACATTAAACTTGAGTGTGTTCTCAGACAATACAGCCCGACTTACAGTGTCACTGTATGAACAATACTAGACATAGTAAGACATTCCTCGTGTTTGGTATTTTTAAAAATACGTATGATTTGTTATGACACGTTGATCCGTTCATTTATCGCTGGAGTTACACAAGACTGGGTGTCTTGAAAAAGTGTCAGAACTGTCATTGTAATCTAACAACCTAATGCGGCCACACCTTCATTTTGATGGAAGCTGGCCGCTTGGCCGGGGATCAATTAGCAAACAGAATGGCTGGCAGTTTCAGAAGAAGCCTCACCGCAAATTCCGTCCTTCTCCAGTGTCAGATGGTTGAAAACATTTTATGTCAAATTTAAGGATTTAAAAGTTGATGGAGTTTTATCAACATGGGACGTGAAAGTCGAGCTGGACAATTTAATACCAGGCAAAGGGCTCCCCAACTTTTATCATTTTCAAAGATTTATCTGAAATATGAAATATGAGCACGAAGTCAATAAAGGATATTTCCCTGACACACACGCGCAAGATTAGTGTCTATATTTATGACAAAATCACAATGGATATAATGGTCCTTCAGCTCAGTAAGGCTAATATATTGAAATTTAATTTATTCTATCCATAGTTCTTGTGTCAATATGTATCATAAATCTAATTTGTCTGGGAATGAACCTGCTTTGTGCTCTCACATATCAACACTAGGGGGAGCTATATGCATTATTACGCCACCGCTTCTGAAGGGGATTGTGAGTGCGCTTTGTGCTCTCACATATCAATGCATTATTATGCTAAGGGGATTGTGAGCTCTGCTCTCATATCTACACTAGGGGGAGCTATTATTATTCTACCGCTTCTGAAGGGGATTGTGAGTGCGCTTTTTTCTCGGTGTAACAGGTGAGACTACAGAAATGAGTACTTCTCTTTTTAATATGCAACACATTACATGTGTTCATAGATGGTGATGTCTGACAACAGGGCGTAATAAATCAGAAAATGGTGTTGGTGTTGTTAACATGCCAGACTTTTATCAATTAAGCTCTGTATATTGGTCAGGATATTGGCAATTTTAAATACACACAGGCCTACCCCATAATTGGTTGGGTTCTGTAGAGAAACTATAAAAATACTCTAACATCCCATTGTGTTTCCATCACAGAACTGCATTATTGATTTGCTTTTCGGCAGTTGCTCTTATCTCGGGTGATTTACTTGCGGCCGTGTGGCGTCCAGCAACACAAAGAGGATATTTACCGAAGCAATTTCACCAAAGTGTGTTTTCTCAAGGGCGCGATATCAGAGCCCCGCACCAGCCAATTGAACTTGCAGTTGTCTGTTTACAAGCCAAGTGCATTTATCTTTGCACAGCACAGCACACGTACTCACCCTGTGATGGTCAAACTACAGCACTGAAAATAGTGCCAGTTTGGATTCTAAAGGTTATTTTATTGTTATCCCATTTACCTACAGCACAGCTCAGATCAAGTCTGAAATGTGAGCTCACTGTAACCATCGTTTATTTTAAGAGAACTCTTCTCCTATCCCTTGTAAAATATGTATATTATGGTCTGTCAGTCTTCTTTGAGGAGAGATGTTTGAGTGGATAACTGCCTAGCAGGGTCATTTTTACTCTAGGGGTCCCTCTGGCCAAATAAAAATACCGTACCCCCCCACATCCCCCACCCCCCAGGCCCCTCATCCCCCTCACAGAAAAAGCACTGTGATCATTGCTTTGAAAGGCAGGGGTAGTTATGTGGGGGCAAGGGGTCAGCAGTTAGCCAACGACCCCAATCAGTGTTCAACTCTCAGTCATCTGGGTGGCCGGTGCGCGCACAAACCTGCTCTTTCTGTTTGCGTGAGTGTGTGTGCATGTGTGTGTGTGTGTGCGTGTGCGTGCGTGCGTGCGTGTGCGTGTGTGTGTGTGTGTGTGCGTGTGTTGTGTGTGTGTGTGTGTGTGTGTGTGCATGTGTGTGTGTGTGTGGTTTGAGCCTTTTTCCTATGACAAAGCAGTTTCTGAAATATCCAGTGGATTCACTGGCTTTTATGTTGCGGGGCAGAGTCTAGTCTCACATTTCAAAGCTGAGTTCTATTATTATACAAAAGAGGAAATACAAGAAATACAACTATCTCTAACTTATATGCACTATAGTAAATAAAACAAGCACACTGTCTCTGAGATGTAAAAACCTTTTCACAGTTACAAAAACCTGGGGTCGACTGCCCATATACAGGTTTGTGTATTCTGAACATTAATCTCTGTTCTGCATTAGTTATTGCACAATTTGCTTTGGAAAAAATGGGTTTTTAGCATAGTTATTGTATTGCAGTTACATTTACAATACTGTGACACCAGCGCATTGTCCACTTAAAGCTGCAGTGTAGAATGTTTATCCCCATTTGAGTATTTATGGTATGGCAGAGTTAGTGCTTCAGAGGGTCTCCTTTTGCCTTCCTCACATTCCACGCTCAGACATCTGGCAGCCCTTCAATGGAAAATCTGTTATTGTGAGTATATTTACAGTGGTTTGGGGTATCTGCTAAAACCATCAGACTTGGGGCTACTTCCTCCCCTGCCCCCGTCTCCCCTCCCTCGGACCCCCACTCTTCCCCCCTCCTGAGATGAACGCGCCCCTTTTTGGAGCCCGGCGCGTTGGGGAGGTCCAGCCCCCCCCTGCCCCCTGAGCGTGGCTAAATATAAAAGCCCCTTCCCATCAGCTTCCTGTCAGCTTCTGCACCTCAGCACCGGACGGAGGGAGCGAGCACATGCACCCCTCCGAAATGAGCGGCCCCAAAGCGTGCACTGGCCTCCCCTTGGTCCTCAGCATCCTCTTCCTCGCCGCCTGCGCCCAGACCGCCGATGCGCAGGAGTCGGCTCCGGTCCTGCCCAGGAGGCCGTTCTTCGAGAGGCTGGGGCGGCTGGAGGAGCAGGTGGGTGTCACCATGGAATAAGGCAGAAATACTGTGGGAATGTAGTGGGAATACAGATAAGTTCAGAAGGAATATAACGGGGATGCACAGTGCATTGTGGGAATATAACTAAGTGTATGTATTGGGAAAACAGTGAGATTCCAGAGAGCTCAAGCAGATAGCATGCCTTATATGACATAGTAATGTAGTATAGGCGGAAGAACATACAGTGTATTATAGTTTGTTATCTCAAGAAGTGCTATAATGCAGTCAGTAATGTGGAGCAGTGGTAAGGCCATTTTCATCAGAACCACTTCACAGCTACCTCTGCCTGCAAGGGGAGAATAATGGCATTTCCCCCTCAACCAATCAAAGCTGAGTATTAAACCAGGCAATGGTATAAGGTATTGTGTAATGTGGCATCATAAATTACAATATAATTATCAATGGTATAGGTTATTACTCACCAGGTTTTCCTTTTGTAAAGCAGCTTGAGTTTATTTAGGTTTTCTGGAACAGTATTGGAATGTTTCATTCATACTAAGGCTAGTGCAGCTGAATCATTTCAAACCGTGGTGTCAGCTTCTTCTGCTTGCTCTGAGAATACGTTCACTTTGGTTTTATTTGTACAGCACTTTTTTTTACAAATTATATTGTCACAAAGCCACTTCACACCTGCCTGGCCTGAGACCCACTCAGAGCACACCTGGGGAAAAAGGGGTACAGAGAAACTCCCTGACTAACAGGAAGAAACGTTGAGCAGAACGCAGCTCAGAGGGGGAGCCCATCTGCTTCAGGCAGGCACCGGGCAGTCTTAATGAGTTTAAATATGGGAGTACATTAGGCGAAGTAAGGGAGGAAATCTGTGGTGGACAATTTTAGTCAGATAAGATAAAAATGGGCAAAAGGCAGAATGTCTTTGATAAAGAAACCCAGGACGGGCTGGGGGCACAGACTGGGTGGGTTAGTGGAGGGTGGCATGGAGGTCCAGTCCAGTCTCTGGCACAGACAGGGGGGAGAGGTACAGCAGCTGGAGAGCTGAGTGGACAGTAGGTCAGAGCCAGTCTGAGGCACTCTCCAAGAGTCCCCCCTGCTGTCTGAAAGCAGGGTTTACTCTACCTCGTGCGGGTTCTCTGCCTCTGTCTGACCTCTTGCGGGTTCTCTGCCTCTGTGTGACCCCGTGCGGGTTCTCTGCCTCTGTGTGACCCCGTGCGGGTTCTCTGCCTCTGTCTGACCTCGTGCGGGCTGCCTCTGTGTGACCTCGTGCGGGTTCTCTGCTTCTGTGTGACCCCGTGCGGGTTCTCTGCCTCTGTGTGACCTCGTGCGGGTTCTCTGCCTCTGTCTGACCTCGTGCGGGTTCTCTGCCTCTGTGTGACCCCGTGCGGGTTCTCTGCCTCTGTGTGACCTCATGCGGGTTCTCTGCCTCTGTGTGACCTCGTGCGGGTTCTCTGCCTCTGTCTGACCTCGTGCGGGTTCTCTGCCTCTGTGTGACCTCATGCGGGTTCTCTGCCTCTGTGTGACCTCGTGCGGGTTCTCTGCCTCTGTCTGACCTCGTGCGGGTTCTCTGCCTCTGTCTGACCTCGTGCGGGTTCTCTGCCTCTGTGTGACCCTGTGCGGGTTCTCTGCCTCTGTGTGACCCCGTGTGGGTTCTCTGCCTCTGTCTGACCCCATGCGGGTTCTCTGCCTCTGTCTGACCTCGTGCGGGTTCTCTGTCTCTTTCTGACCTCGTGTGGGTTCTCTGCCTCTGTCTGACCCCGTGCGGGTTCTCTGCCTCTGTCTGTGGTCTGCAGTTCCGCAGGTTCCAGGAGATGACCCTCACCCGGCTGCAGGGAATCGCCGAGAACTACAACATCTCCTACAACGTGGACGCCCGATTCCAGCTCCTCGCCGAGCAGAACCAGAACCTCACCGACACCCTGGCGGCCTTCCAGGCCACCGCCGGCAATGACCTGAACGCTCTCAAATTCTGGACCAAGAAGCTTCAGAAGAAGGCAGAGCGGCTGGAGCTGAAGCTGACTGCTCTGGAGGAGAGCTCCAGGCGGGGGGCCCCGACACCCCCTCCAGGGGAGGGCCCCGAGGCAGAGATTCAGGAGCAGAAGGCCCGGATCTCTAACCTCACCCAGGAGCTCCATGACCACAGGGCCCAGCTCAGCACCCTGTCGGCCGATGGAAATGAGGTCCGGGGCGGGCTGAAAGGACTGAGGGACGCCCTGGAGAAGCAGGAGGCCCGGATGGTCCAGCTCGAGGAGCAAGTGAAGGGAGCTCTACAAGGTGATGCTTTCACCACTGGGGGACCGATGGGGGGTAATGGGGGCCCCAACAATGGCCTGGAGTCCAATCTGACCCCCCAGGATGCGGGCCCCAGGGCCCTGATGGCAGGGAGAGGGCAGGGGTACATGAGCCCCAAAGTCAGGGCCAAGTTGCAGCTTAAGCACGACAAGGGGAGGAGGGCGAAGGAGGGCCTGCCTCTCAATCAGGGCCCCCCCCCAACCCAGCCTCCCAGGCACACTCGGCCCCGCCCATACACCCAGGAGCAGCCAATGGGGATGTTAGACTCACCCCAACCACACCCACAAGAGGAGCCAATGGACTTGTGGGACTCTCCCCTGCCCCGCCCACAAGAGGAGCCACTCGGGCTGAGAGACCGGCCCCGGCCCCGCCCTCACCCCCAAGAGGAACCAATGGGGCTTAGGGACCGGCCCCAGCCCCGCCCCCAGGAGGAACCAGAGGAACTATGGGAAACAAACAACCAGCAGGAGGAGCTGAGCGATGTGGTGGACTTACCACAGCTACCTCTCAGACACAAGATCCCCCACCATCAGCGCAGCCCCAAGGCTAAAGGAACAAGTATGCCAGCCCCCCGGTTCCCCACCGACACGCACTATGCATGCATGCATACACACATACCAGTGTAGGCTGGTGAGCTCAGAACAGGAGAGGAACAAACTCTACCTTTAAATCATCACTACTTTCAACCCATTCCTATTTATCCCCCTTGATTAACAATAATCAATTTATTCACGGAGTAATCAACACCAGCAGATGTAAATAGAGTAAATGGTTACCAATTTATATTCATAAGAGAACTGCTGTTCTTTACAAACTAGTTCTACGTTTGTTTTTAATCTAATTACATCGATTGGTGTTGATTACTCTGTGAATTACTTATTTTATTGTCAAGCAAGCATATACACATACAAATAACATACATGGATTCTTGCATGCTGTCTCTCACACGCATGCACTGACTCAACATGCAAACACAGATACACAAATAATGTCATAAACAGAATCATACATGTACATAAACATATTCAAGATGCATTCCCCCAATCTATTTTATTTATGCTTCATATATAACTAAATATTGTCCTTGTTAAGTCAGTGAGCACATGGCTGATGGAGTCAGGGTATACTATTTCAGTCCTGGGGGAGGAAGCCAAATCAGCTCCACTTATCTGTCTTATCAGCCAATCAAATCCACCTTCAGAAATCTGCTGGCACCAATCAGATTTTAGGAAATCTGGGCCAGAAAAGCTAACAAAGTTACACAGACTCTGTCAGTGAATGAGCATATAGAGTCACTACTACGCATGAGCTATCCAACAGTCCGATACATACAGACATTATCCTGTGGATTAGATGGAAAAAATCTGTGCATGAATAGCAAAAAAAACTTTGTTAAACACGAGGGATGAAGAGACATCTATAAAAACAGCTGGAGGTGGGCACCTCAAACTGCAGAACATTACAGAAACAGAAGGGTTACATAAGCCCCGAAAGGAGAAACAAGGGCTGCAGTGCCACGATCGACAATGACAATAGCAGACAGTAGTTTTCCACAACACCTTGTTCTTATTAGACCGAGTTAAAGGCGGCCTCCATTGGTCAAATTAAGAGTGGACTGTTCCTGTGGACATGGTCTCTTCAGTACATGTGAGGACTGTGCTCACGTCTGAGAAACATGTTAAACGCTGTTCTTTATACGGGATCTTTTTTTAACCTTTATGGTTTCCAGGTACCTGTCAGTACAGATTATGATTTCACATTCTTTCGGAAAATAAAAACCCCTTGGAAAGAGGTTGTTTGGCTGCAGTAAACATTTCGAAAATCAGTTTCCTGGACAGTCGGCTTAACATTTTCCCTGGAGTTAATTAAGAAATAATAAAACCTTTGTTGTTTTCACATGTTTTTATGTTGAATGGCACTATAAGTGACAAAATCACAACATTTTGTTTATTTTAAACAACAAATATATCCCCAAAATACAATCATAAGAGCAACAATGTCAACAAATGTAAAACAAAGGTCAGAGAGAAACTTTACATGTTATTTTAAAATAATATAAAACAGTAGAAATTAGAAGTTAAATATTTGAGCTTAGATCACTTTCTGAAGAGCAGCAAGTTTACAAAGACACATTCTTTAGAGGGCAGGTTTAATAGTTTTTCCCGGAGTCGCACAGTACAGATTGTTTGGCTGTGCCACACCTAAAGTTCCTCTCAATCAGCCGAATGCCACAAAAGATGTGTCACATAATTAGCTGTTTGGCGGACTGTCGCCGCTCGGGGCTTGGCTCTCCCGAGACATGTTTGTCGTGTGTAGTGACAGCCACACTGACAGCAGAGGGACAGAGATTTGGCCTCCAGAATTAGCCTCCAGCAGAGCTGTGGGCTTTTTTTTTTTTGGGTGGGGGTGGTGGTTGCAGAGTAACAGGGCCAGGGGTGGGTTGGGTATTGCTGGGGGGTAGTGTTTCATGGTTGGCACCTCCGGGTTGATTTATGGGTGAAAGGTTGGAAGGGTGAGAGGAAAGGAGAATGCGCGGTTGACAGCGGTGTTCAGACTCTTACAAAAGAGCAAAATTACACACACATACACTCTCTAGCATAGACACACACATATCCACACTCACTCACACACACACCAGGATTGTGGGGGGGTCCTGAATTTTCCAGAAGTTTGAGGAAATCGTGGGCGGGAAATGTTTGCTGTATCTGTCTCAATGAAAAACTCCTCAAAGTTTCTCAGGTTACTTACTTTTTTTGCCATACATTACTGCAAAGCTTGGGCTGAAGGAACCAGCAGACATATCACATATCTGCAGAAGAAATGGGGAAATGTAGCTAACACTCTCCATAGCTTCCTGTCCAGGGTGAGCTCAGGCGCTGGTTCATTTCAGAGGTCTTCTGAGACCCTGCTGTGATGTCTGGATGTCTATCGCTGGGAGTTCACTGCTCTGATTTCACCCTTTTTTCCCTCTTTACAGTATGCAATGTGAAATCCGCCCTGTCATTTCCCTCTGCATCCACCCAGAACTACGTCACCTTCAGGAAGGGCCTGGCCAGAGGCTTACTGGAGCTGTCCCTCTGCACCTGGCTGCGGGTGGGGGCGGGGGTGGGGTACGTGGGCACCCTCCTGTCCTACGCCACCGAGGACAACGACAACAAGCTGGTCCTGTATGGCCGGAACTCTAGCCGCGGCCCCACCCTCGACTTTGTGATCGGCGACCCGGCGTACCGCGAGTTGCCAGTAGAGGGCGTGCTGGACGGGCACTGGCACCACCTCTGCGTGGTTTGGTCGTCCATCGAGGGCCGATTCTGGCACTACACTGACCGGCGGCTCACCTCCACAGGGTCCCGGTTCCAGAAGGGCTATGAGGTACCAGCAGGGGGCGCTGTGGTGCTGGGGCAGGAGCAGGACGTGGTGGGAGGGGGCTTTGACGAGGCGGAGGCCTTCATGGGGGAGCTGGCGGGGTTCACCGTGTGGGACCGGGCGCTGAGCCCCGGGGAGGTGTCGGGGGTTGCCACAGGGAGGGGGTTGCCGAGGGGAACGGTCCTCACGCTGGATGACATTGAGCAGCCAAACGGTGATGTGCAGCTAGTGAGCTGTGAATGCTTAGAGAACTGCTTCTGAGTGTGTGTGTGAGTGTGTGTGTGCTTAGAACACTGCTTCTGAGAGTGTGAGAGTATGTGTGTACCTGCAGCATTGCTTTTGAGTGTGAATGATTAAAGATTGTGTGTGTGTGTGTGTGTGTGTGCATGTGTCTGGATCGGAGGGGACTAGAAGAGCGTTCCCTTGTCCAGTTGCTCATTGGTCCAACTTTCTCCACCTCATGTCATCAAGTGCCTGGGAAGAGTTTGCAGGTTAAAGACATTACTGTATCTGAAGAAAGGCCTGCTATGTGTGTGGCTAAAATACAGATGCCCAAAGGCACATGTTTCTCTGTGTATGTGTCTCGGTTGATTTGCTTTCATTTTTCCAAAAAGTAGAAAATATTGTGAAAATGAGTTCCTTAACTTTTTTTTGTTTTTATATTAAGCTTTTTGGTGCCTATATCTTGTATCTAACTTATGATGTTATAGCTAAACCCTTTTTTATGTTTCCCTGTCAAACATGATCTTCACGCTTGATGTATTTTTTGAAGAGATATCATATGCTGCTACTGAAATATACATTCATCCCTCGGAGAACAAAACCTGCCCATTTCGGAAAAGTATGTATGATATGTATTGATACAACATTTTTTTATTTGCCGTTACGATGTTTTTACAAACCAGGGAGAAATATCTTTTGTGTATGTTAAACCACAGTAAATGAGAATGATTATTTTAGTATTTGATAATGATAGATTTTCACACGTTTATAGGAATATCAGCGTTGAAATTATCAATAAACAACTTATTTTTATATCAGTCAGTCAATGTCTCAGAATTATTTTGTCTTTCGATGTCGTGTTTAACCTAACAACAAAAAGGAAATTATCTTTTTTTTTTGTCAGACGATCTGTACTCTACCCAGATTATAGTGTATATTTGCGCCCCCTGCTGGCTGGACAGTGTCGTTCAAATTAAGACAAAATCTTTTTTTTTTTTTCATTTGTACTGTTAAAGCCAGCCAATTGAAATAACCAAAAACACAAATTTACAAACTTTTTAAAACAATTTTATTCTGTTTCATTTTATTTATTTAAACACTTTTTTTGTTTTATCAAAAGGATTTGCACTGAGCTTTCAGGTGGCTCAGAGGGTAAAAGAACGTGTTTGTTGTGTATTCCATGACTGGGTGTTTTTGAGTCAGTATAAACCTATCTTTCCCAGACAGGAACTTCGTAAATATGAGCAGGTCAGTCAGTTAGTTGCTTCAGTCTTACTTGTTCTGTTTCTCCATTAGCCTTGCCTCTTCACCCTGAGTCTCATCCTCAGAAAATGTCGTGACATCGCACCTTCACCTTCAGCTTGTCGCTTGCCTCCTTGCCCCTGGCGTCCTAGGGTATGCTCTCATTGGCTGCTGCTCTACGTTCTTCAGTAATTGACTCTCATTTCCAATCTCCATTAAAAAAAACAACAATCACAGACCAGTTAAGTTGATTAAATGAAAAATTCCCACCTTAAAAAGCTGACAGTATAAGAGCAAACATGTCTGTCCTACCATCATGTAGTGCGGGGCATCTCATCCTGGCATTTCCTTATTTGTACCTGACAACAGGTTTTTCGCTGGGTTTAAAATTAACTTGCTTGATACCTTGCACAAGCTCACTGGAGGGGAAAGCTGGGGGTGACAGGATATGAAGAGATGTAATGTATGTCAAATCAGGGAAAAACCACATTAGTCATAACCTCACCTTTAACATCACTTCAGGAATTTAATTTTCAAATATTTTTTATGATTCAATTTGTAAAGCTGCATAACTGGACCGCTTACTAATTCATGCATTGGTTAGGTGGATATAGATTCCTAAAAGTGATTTGAACTGCAGCATGGTGTTTAGTTGTGACTGAATTGCTCCGGCGCTCTGAGTGTGAAACGCATGCTGGATGTTTCATGCTCCTTCGGATCCTCCGTAGAGTCACGCCCTTTGTCACGTGACGGGGGCGCTCACGTGGAGCTCGGTGGGGATGAGAGGGCTGGGCTCCGCACGTCCAGCACACACACTGCGCTCCACGGCCGGGGAGGACAACATAAACACAGGGCGGAAAGGCGACAGCTGAGGCCGCCAAAAACCCCCGTGAGCATGGCAAATGTGTCCAAGAAAGTGTCGTGGTCCAGTCGGGATGAAGACCCGGGGGCTCAGGGCGAAGACACACCTCTTTTGAACGGAGCCAGCGCTGCAAGATACACTAGACAGGTGAGGCGTGCTAGCGGAGAGCGCTAATATAGCTATCCAACCTGCCAAGCAGGGTGCATTATAAAATAAACTGAGACACAACTAACTGAGACCAATAAGAAACGAAGTGCTGGCACTGTTGAACGCATATCAGCTAGCAACATGTTATTCCATTTTACTTTTTAGTTTGGTATTTGACACGCGAACCCTTATTTTGTGTTGTCATGCTGCAGTAGCTGGTTAGCAAATTACGCCTGCTGGTAACAATTCATGGTACATTACATTGTGTGTGAATAAAAACGCAAGGTGTAGGATACTGATATAAGCATGTAGAGATAACTAGCCTGTAGCCATGAGGTTTGTCAGAGATTAGGTCGTGACAGTTGTTTTCTGACTCTCCAGGAAGAGCCTTATCTACTTTGACCGTTAGCTAGGTGGTTAGCTGCACCAGTATTTACCCCATGAACTCTTTAGCTTGCTGGGCGGCTGATTTATTCCTAAACTTGTTTTGCTAACTTGCTGTTATTTCTTCATTTCGATATATGTAGTTTCACACGAGATTATTACATTTTCTGTCACCAGTAGCAACCAGCTACAAGATAGTATACTTGTGTTTAACAGCTGGAAGTGTGGCGCATGGAAAATATCCGTCTTTACATTCGTTTGTGGACAATCTTACAGTGGCTGTCCACTGCTGCTACACTGCTAGTTGTGTTAAGTCATCCCTCTTGCCAAGTATTCTCGACTGCGCTGTCAAGCATTAGCAGGGTGTATCTGGTTAGACACTGTTCAGACAGCATTTGTTTTCCCACACAAGTCACAAGCGCACTGCTCTATCATTGGTTTAGAAGTCCCATGTGACGATTCTGGACCAATCACATATGAATGCGCGTTATTCCATATGTTTGATTAGTAAGCACACGATGTTCCGTAGCCGAAGTGAAACGGCTGTGGTTTTCCAGTTCCTAGTTCCCACGGTGCGCCGACTATTCCACATATTTCTGTCTACTGTCTGTCTTATCTAGTCTGTAGCGTGGTGTAATTATTTATTTGGATGCCGAGTGTCTTGGATATCATGTCTGATCCACACAACTGTTTTACTGACCAATGTTCTTTGCTTATGTACCTAAATTTCCCCTGCAGGGATTAATACAGTATGTGTCTAATCTAATCTAGTCTAATCTAATATAATGTAGTCCAGATCTCTATTAGTTTTCGTGCCAGTCTATAACTAAGGCATGTACCCACACTTGCCGTCTGTCGGGTGTGATTGGCGTCCCGCTCTGTACGACATAATGTGGTGTGTTTGGTGTCCGTAGTTGTCCGGGAGCAGCGTTTTTCACATAGGAAGGCTGAGTTCAGTGGACTTGGAAGAGGAGAATACGGAACAGGAGGTATTATTCCAGAACCAGAACCCCCTCAAAGTTCCATCCCGTCTGACAGAGACGGTGTCATTCTCACTCTCTGTTCCATTGTTTCTCATACTGTCACAGCATTGTGTGTTGCAAACTGTTCCTGAAATTTTATTTTTTACTCTCAGTCAAACAGTCATTCTTTTTTTTATCCCCCCACTCCCATTGAACTGTATTAATCAGCCTGCTATAAACCTCTCTCATAGGCATAGACTCTCTATTTTACAAAATACAGATGGGTCTCCAATCATACAGTGCCTATGCCATCAAAGGAACACCAGCATACATGCATACAAGTAATCAATGCTAGTTAGCCTGCTAGTGAGCTAGCCTCACCTGTGTGGAGCTGGGTTAGAAACAGAGGTTATTCTTACTGAAGCACTTAGCCTGGCTCAAGGTTAAGTACCAAACAAAATCTGGAAATCAAATCCGTCATGAGCTCAACTCCCTATCCACTACACTGCACTGCAAACCACTCCGTTGCATTTATTTCATGGTTGTTTTTGCTGAGTGACACCCTACACCTTGCATTGGCAGCTGGAACTCCCCACTACTGCTGCGTTCAGCTCTAGTAATGGAAATTTGAGGCTTCGTTAAATAATAAAAAAAAAAAGTGGGTAGGACCACCATATAGTATTTGTGACTCACTGTGGTGTGAACCAATCATGTTTTGCTTTGTAGAGCTTGTGATTATGATTGGTCCAGGCAAGGCCATGATTGATAGGTTGCTGTAGCTTCACCCTCTACAGGGTTTGTTAAGCATCACTTCTCCCTTCAGTGTTCAACGTATTGTCTCCCAACACCTGTCTTTGTTGTATTCTGCAGTTTTCATGAGATCTGACTGTTTATCAGGGTGACAAATGAGAAAAGACCAGGGGTCAGCTCTCCTGTTGGGCCGTAGTGTTGGCAAGGCCTCGGTTGTCTGCTGATTGAAAGGAAACCACAAAAAAAACACAGATACACTGTAGGCCCCCAGGATGAGTTTGGCCCCCCTAGAATGGAGAACCTCACCTCTCTCTTCCTTTTTTTCTCCCCCCTCTTCTCCCCTTGGCTGTGTTCAGAGTAAGGTCATAAGCCGACCAAAGGAGATCCCTCACAATGAGAAACTGCTGTCTCTCAAATATGAGGTAACTGGCTGAGCCGCAAGTTTGAGTATATGTTAATAATTTGTAACTGCAGTAATGGCTGTGATATGTTAATTGTTTGTAATTGCAATAATGGACTGTGCAGTTAGCTAATGGGGAGAGGCAGCAATTATGTAATCACAATGAATGCTCTTAATTTAACATTGCTGCTGTATCAAATTAAGTGCTGTTAGCTACATCTTCTGCTTACTGTTGTGTTCATTGAACACTCTGCTGACAAATGAATAGATGAAGAATAACGATGACATCACAAACATATGATTTAGGGGTGCTGAAATAATCAGTAAAACAATTTCAGCGCAAATATCAGCTCTAATTAGTTTTTATACTCACAAAGGTTGTCACGAAATATGAATTGAACCCTATTAACTCTGTTTCATGTTTGCAATATTGTAGTTGGTAATTGCAATCAAAATATTGAGCAAAATAACTGCAGTTAGCACCAGCGTTACGATCTTGCAGCTCTAATAAATGGAAATGAAGGCAGATGCTGTGAATGACGCCCAACGTGTCCATCTGTTGCAGAGTCTCGACTACGACAACAGCGAGAACCAGCTGTTCCTGGAGGAAGAGAGGAGGATGAGTTACATGGTGTGTGTGTGTGTGTGTGTGTGTGTGTGTGTGTGTGTGTGTCCATGCACTGTGCTGGAGCTGCATGCCAGGTCCCTGTATGTTTGCAGTTTAAGGCCTTAGCACCTGATCGGATTCTTAATCTAATTGGAGAAAAGTTACATTCTTCAGTGCGCTGAAGTCATGCTGATTTTCGTGACTGCGTGTGTTGTTTTGTAGGGGTGGCTAGTGTAGCAGTCTCACCATGATGATGTGAGGGGGTGTGGCTTCTGATGCTCTGTGTGCATTAATGTAGGTGTGGCTAGTCACCATGATGATGTGTTTGTGGTAATGTTGGCATGGCTAGTGTAGCAGTGTTGCCATGACGCTCTCCATGCAGTAATGTGGGCGTGGCTAGTGTAGGGGTGACATTATGATGCACTGTATGTACTAATGAGGCAAGGCTAGTGAAGCAGTGTTGCCATGACTCTCTGTGTGCAGTAGTGTGAACGTGGCTATTGTAGCAGTGCTGCCGTGGTGATCTCTGTGTGCAGTAGTGTGAACGTGGCTATTGTAGCAGTGTTGCCATGGTGCTCTCTGTGCAGTAATGTGGGCGTGGCCACTCTGCTGCAGGGGTTCCGTTGCCTGGAGATCAGCCGCTGGGTGGTGTGCGGTCTCATCGGCTTCCTGACCGGACTCATCGCCTGCTTCATCGACATCGTGGTGGAGAACCTCGCCGGGGTCAAGTACCATGTGATCAAGCAGAGTATCCTCCTTTGGAGCAGTCTGAAATTGAAACATCTCACCATAAATCCCAGAGACATACAGTGGGGTTCAAAAGTTGACCACTTATGGAAGTACATCTATTTTGCATTTTTTTGCAGTTGAATGCAACATTTTCACTACAAATTATATTAACAAATTTTTAAAAATTTAATCTTTGAAAAATGTAAATGAATTTCAGAATGTTTTAGTTTTTGATATGTCCACTTTTGCATTAATGACAGTGTGCACTGGAGATGACATGGACTCCACAAGTTTGAGCAAAACCTGCTGGTCCATGTTATCACATGGTCTTTAAGTGCCCCAATAAATGTTTGATGGGGTCTGACCTTTTCTACAAAGGAGTTAACATGGTCAGTGTCACAAAGTTGCTTAAATTTGACCTAGAAATAGTGCCTAATCTTGAATATTTCTTCTTCATTTTAAATGTCATAACACGAAAAACCCATTTGAAAATAGTTCTGATTTGAGTTTGGTGTCAGACTTTGGGCCCCACTGTGTTTGTGAAAGCGACTCTTTGTGTGACAGAGAAGGCCGGCCCTCCAGTGGCACAGACCGCAGTTTCCTTTACCCTCTGCTCAGACATAGAGAAGTTCACCGAGGTGGGCGGGCTCTCCATTTCACTCATCTTGTGGGCTGTGCTGAACTCCGCTTTTGTCATGGTGGGCTCTATATTTGTGGCCTTCTTCGAGGTGAGCAGATCTGAACACTTGCTTTCGATTTCACTGTCAACAACAATTTTTATTGTTACCACTGAAACAGTAAGCTGAGCATTACATTACTGATATACCTCAGTGCCGAGATTCAACAGTGCTTAAAGTAAAGAAATGGTTTCCAGTGAACACTGAGTAAGATAATCGTGTAGATTTATTGCTGCAAAGTGATAGAGGCTTTCTTTAATATAGTAAAAATAAGGTAATTTATAGCAGGGTAATTATTCCAACTCAAAGGGTTGAAATTCATTTGGATGTTCTGACTTGCAGTTTAATCATTTTCAAATGTACAGATATTTTAGAGATATGAACGTCCTCCATTTCTTGATGCACTCATATCACAGTGGTTGCGCTGTGCTTTAAGTTACAGGGCCCTTTTTAAACTTGTGCCTCGTTCTTCTCTCAGCCCATCGCGGCAGGTAGCGGGATCCCACAGATAAAGTGCTACCTGAACGGAGTGAAGATCCCCCGTGTGGTGCGTCTGAAGGTACTTTTGATATTCTACTCTATCTTTATTTTACTTTGTGTTTCAGGAGGTGGGTCACCTCAGGGCTTTCTGCTGCACTGCCCTCTTTCCTTCCCTACAGATGCACCATTTGTAGTAGTATGTTTTCCCTCATTTTTTTTTTTTTTGTCTCCAGACACTAGTTGTGAAGGTGGGAGGAGTGATCTGCTCCGTGGTGGGCGGCCTGGCTGTGGGAAAGGTAAACAAACCAATCAGAAAACACGGATTGCAGATCCTGACCAATCAGAAAACACGGATTTCAGATCCCAACCAATCAGAAAACATGTATTGCAGATCCTGTGCCCATCTGCATTAATGTGACACAAATACACACATGCTTGCACAGAACACAAAGGAACAGCATGACTATACCATTATAAGATTTTATTTTTCAAGTCTCAAGTAAATGTTCGTATGCAGAATTTGTTGTGGTGGGAGTTTTGTATGTAGTAATTGATTGATTAGTGTTTGACTGAGGAGAAATGAGAATGAGAAGTCAGTCAGGCTCATAGTGATGATGTCATATTTATGAGCCTGTAAAGTGGGGCTGAGCTGTGGGGGCTGTGTTGGTCAGCAGTGTGTTTCTCTCTCTGTCTGTCTCAGGAAGGACCCATGATCCACTCAGGGGCTGTAGTCAGGCTCATAGTGATGATGTCATATTTATGAGCCTGTAAAGTGGGGCTGAGCTATGGGGGCTGTGTTGGTCAGCAGTGTGTTTCTCTCTCTGTCTGTCTCAGGAAGGACCCATGATCCACTCAGGATCCGTAGTCAGGCTCATAGTGATGATGTCATATTTATGAGCCTGTAAAGTGGGGCTGAGCTGTGGGGGGCTGTGTCGGTCAGTTTCTCTCTCTGTCTGTCTCAGGAAGGACCCATGATCCACTCAGGGGCCGTAGTGGCGGCTGGTGTCTCCCAGGGCCGAAGCACCTCTCTGAAGAAGGACTTCAAGGTCGAGAGTTTTCACCTCTCTTATGCGTTTGTGTAGAAAAACAGAAGTTACGAAACCGCTTGCACCATAGATATGTCATCACATTTCTGTAACAGAAGGTACCCAGTCTTGCCACAGAAGGAGCAGTGTGGTTGCATGCCCAGTGCTAACACAGCTAAGCAACAAGTAATGGTCTGAAGTCATGAGTGTCTGCAGGTTTAATTCTAGTCATAGAGGGCTGCAGTGTCTGCAGTTCTGGCCAGTCAGTGACTGAAGTTAAGCACTCAGGTGCAAAGCAGCATGGGACTGTTTGTGTTCATTGGTTGGTTGTTTTTTTTTCCCCGTTCTTGCAGATCTTTGAGTATTTCAGACGGGACACAGAGAAGCGGGACTTCGTTTCGGCAGGCGCAGCTGCGGGTGTGTCGGCGGCTTTCGGCGCTCCCGTAGGTGAGACATCCCAGCTGTCGCTTAGCAACACCACATGGTATCACTGCGACCGTAGCTGGATCCGCCCAAAGACAAACAAAAACACAGGTGGCCCAAAAATACTCAATGACGAAAGTACATCATTCAGCCAGGCCAGGCTGGTTTAGTCAGCACTGCGTCAAGCCTTCATGGAGACGTAATTGTATGGCTTAACATTTGCAGCAGCATAAAAGCAACAATTTACAAATGCAGAATCTGACAATGTAACGCACATAAGAAATGAATATCAATGCATGCCATGAATATCACACAATCGTAAACTCATACGTAAACACCCCCAGGAATTCTGTCCCAGTCCCCCATTATACCCAAGGTCCAAAGGCAGTTTTGAATGTGAGTGTGTTAGTAAAAACTCATGGGTTTGGACATTCCCAGGAGTGTTATATTTGAGCTTGTAGGTGGTGCTGACTTCAAATGTGTCTCTTATTTTATTTTGAAAACGTCATATTAATCTGAGTCACCAACAAAGTACGTATGAGGATTTTTTTTTTGTATTTTGCCAGATCTCTGCAGGTTTTTCTGGTGAAGGTCTGTTTCTCACTTAATGTTGGCTTTAGTCAGGTCAGAGGTGAGGGGGTGGGGGTGGGAGTGGGCGCTAAATGAATTCAGAGCATGAACCCCCTGCTTTCACACCCGGTGAATTTCTCCCCAGGCATTAGTGATAAAGTGGCCCCAATACCGCTGCGAATTACCTGTGAGATCTCTTCAGCAGGTGTATTTGGACTGCAGAGCTCTTTACCCGTAAAACTGCCAGAGTTTGACAGATGCTCGCAGCTTTAATCCTGTCCGCAGAGACCCCGTTTGTGTTAGCGTAATACGCATGACCGTCCCAGCCAAAGGACGGGATGTTCTTTTGAAGGTGGACACGGTGTAGCAAGGGAACTAAATCACCAGAGAGCTCCCGCTCTCTCTCACCCTCTCTCTCTTCTCTTCCTCATTCCCTCTCTCCATTCTCTCCCTCATTCTCTCTCTCTATTCTCTTCCTCTTTCTCTCTCTCCCCCCCTCCCTGTTCTCTTCCTCATACTCTCTCTATTCTCTCCCTCACTCTCACCCTATTCTCTCTCCTCTCATCTCCCAGGTGGTGTTTTGTTCAGCTTGGAGGAGGGGGCGTCGTTCTGGAACCAGCTGTTGACGTGGCGTATCGTGAGTGTCGTTATTCCTGGAACAGTTGAACCTGACCTACAGTTAAGATTGGGCCTAGCTGTAGACTCTGATCCCAGATTCTCGATCCAACATTATGGTCTTCAGATTTTCTAATGCAAAACATCACTTTCTAACACCCCCTCTTGTTTTGTTTCCAGTTCTTCGCCTCCATGATGTCCACCTTCACCCTCAACTTCTTCCTCAGCATCTACAATGAGAAGCCGGGCGACCTCTCGAACCCGGGTCTCATCAACTTCGGCCGCTTCGAAAGCGACGTGAGCGCACCGCCTGCGACAGTGTTGACACCTGTGTGTAGAAAGGGCTTGTTCTTATCTCTTGTATCTGAGATTTAATTCTGTTTTTTGTTTATTTGTCCCCAGAGTGTGGAGTACAACCTGTACGAGATCCCTCTCTTCATCTGTATGGGAGCTCTCGGTGAGGAAGACCACTTTCATTAGTCGCAATATTTACATTACATTACATTACAAGCACTTAGACGCTCTTATCCAGTGTGACAATGCAAAGGCAAGTGTTTAGGTAGGAAATAGTGTGCAAAAACACCCAAGAGGAGGGAGGGATACTTCCAAAGACCAACCAATGAGAACTGAGAACCTTTTGATTAACCTGTCAAAGAAATTAAATGATCATGTAAAAAAATAAATCTGTATGTGCAGTGGTAGCCCCGAAAGGCCTGAAAAACCACAGTTTAGCAACAGGCAAATACAGAATCTGTATGGTGATGTAAGGTGCTCATGTTTTTTCTTTTGTATGATTTTTTTTTTGTGTATTCCTCTCTTGCTTTAGGTGGGTTGCTCGGAGCACTGTTTAATGTCTTAAACTACTGGCTGACCATTTTCAGAATCAGGTGAGGCTGTGTGGCGGAACATTCTAGTCTGTCTCTTGAGCCTCAGCAAGTAATGCAAAAATGCAAAATGCTGGACTGTTTTGGTCTGGGCATCCCTGGTTTAAGGTTCCTGTCTTGCTGGCTGCTGGCAGGTTGGGATGTAGGGATTGGTTGTGCATGAGGGGAGGCATTTGTGCATGAGGAGGCATTTCAGTAAGGCAACCCCTGATTGGCTGACTCCGTCTGCTACTCTCCCAGGTACATCCACCGGCCCTGCCTGCAGGTGATGGAGGCCATGCTGGTGGCCGCGGTAACGGCCACGGTCTCCTTCACCATGATCTACTTCTCCAATGACTGCCAGCCTCTGGGGCCTGACCAATCAGAAGAGTACCCGCTGCAGGTCAGATTGACCAATCCGATGCTTACAATTCAGAGTGCGGTAAAAATGTTAACTGGGCCGTCAAATCTGGCAATACAGCTAAACAAACCATTCCTGTGTGGTTTATGGGGGGTCTGTTGATTTAACCCCTCTGAATAGAGAAGTTCCACTCAAGGCTATGCATTACCATTTCAAGATGTTAAACTCAAAGGTGGAATTTAGGAATTTGTGGACACCCCCTTACCCTACACAGGACAGCGACCTGATTGGTTCATTTGAAAACTGGGTCAACCAATCAGAATGCTTCAGTTGCTGATATCAAAGCAGGTGGACAGATTTTTTTGGGGATAAAGAGTGTAGCAGGGAAGACAATAGTCTACCCAGAAGCTTTTAATTTTATACAGATATAAATTTCATTTTATTGTTTTCATCTGCTTCGACAGACATACCCCACATCAAATCACCCCCCCACATCCCCGCCCCCGTTCTTTTTTTGAAGTCTCCCAAAGTGCTCCATCTCTGTAGAAGGACCCCCACCTGTCGCTTTTCGCTCACCTGCAGCTGCAGTGCAGTACCTCTCTATCACAGTGCTTCTGTAGAGCAGGAAGCATGTCCAAGCGGTCCATCCACCGTGGATTTACTGCTCTATAAATATGTTTTAAAGGCCCGTTTGACTCCCTCTGGTGTGCTCTCGCTTTTTATTGCATCCTATGTGTTGGGATTAAATGGGATTCCACAATGATCCACGTATGAAATTGACATGTCAGTGTAAATATGAGTGCTTTGGTCATAAAAGTCGATTTTCCTGACGTCCTCCCGAAGCGGTTTCCGTCCTGCTGTGATGTACGTCCTTGTGGGTTTTACAGATGTGCCGTATTCGTCCCATTTATTATGAAGTTACAGTGCAGATGAGTGGGTGATAGCACTTCTCATACCAGCTCCATTCAAAACATTCTCACATCGCCCACCTCTATAGTGTGTGCAGGTCTTTAAGCAGTATCAGGAAGGGCTCTTAAATCACACCAATACACTGAGCTATGTCTAAAACAAACAACAGGCTGGTGTATGTTGGGGATTGACATCATGGATGTACCCTGTGCAGTCACATAGTTAAATATGAATGTGTATTAGACTGGAATTTTTTATAATGAAAATAATAATGCTGTACTTTAAAATGATAATCTTTATCTTCTACCAAGAGTAATATGTATCATTTTGTGTGGAAATGTACCTTCTAGTCGTTAGAGTGTGCAGGACATGTACTTCCTTCCGTTTGAAAGGAGCTCAGCATTGCCAGAACTTCCCATAGACTTCCAGTAATCGTGCTTAGGGAATCGCTGACTCTGCCCTGCTCTCTACTCACAGCTCTTCTGTGATGATGGCGAGTACAACTCCATGGCAACAGCTTTCTTCAACACACCTGAGAGGAGCGTCCGCAGCCTGTTTCACAACCCGCCAGGTAAGATCACCTGTGCTACACTGATGCCAAACCACTGCCTTTTCATAGTAACTGAACCCACAGATCCTGCACTGACCTGGAACTAGCATGGAACACACTCACACACTCACACTCTCACACACACACACACACTCATACACACACACACAGATGGACAGAGACAGAGAGAGAGAGATGAGGATGGACAGAGAGAGAGAGAGGGATGGATGGAGAGAGTGATAGAGAGAGGAGGAGGCAGAGATGAAGATGGACAGAGAGAGAGAGAGGGATGGACAGAGAGACTGATAGAGAGAGGAGGAGGCAGAGATGAAGATGGACAGAGAGAGAGAGAGGGATGGACGGAGAGAGTGATAGAGAGAGGAGGAGGCAGAGATGAAGATGGACAGAGCGAGAGGAGTAAATAGCCGGCAGGCCGGATGCTGCTGCATCTGTGGAAACGCTCAGTCGGCCCCCGCAGCTGCGTCGCCTTACACACGCTCAGACTGATGTCTTTACCAGAACCCCCCTCTACCCCTCCCCAAAGTTCTGAACCCCCCGAACCCGGCATCAGTGCAGAGGCCCAACCCGCCCACCCCCACACCCCTCTGCCTTTTCAATTCATTTATTCATTCATGCAGGAAAAATGTGTAATTATACTATAGTGTACTTTGGGGAATTAAAGCACTGGGCTTAAAGCACTAGCCTGACATCAGTACAAGACTATTTACTATGACTTTTAAATCTACACATACAGAAGATCCTTTGAAAATCTTCCATAAAACGATTCATTCTGCTTGTGAATGGGACTTGTGTGGTAAGGTTAGAGTTTGCTGTATTTATTGACGTTTTTGCTTTGTTGTGATCATGTGGAGTGATTTGTTGTATTGTCAAACCTGCGTTTTGGCTCTCTTCCCCCCTCTGCTGGAGGGAAGAGGTACTGCATAGAGGGACTCTTGGTTTTTGATGTGGCCTCACCTGTATCTTAGCCACGATGACGAGCCCTTTCCATTTTTTTGGCTCTTGTTCTGGTTTATTTTTCCGCTTCTGGTCCTGAAGCAAAAGGCCTTGGTTTCCTTTGCCACAGCAGTAAATCTTTAGAATTTTTGCTTTTCCGTCCTGGTTTTCCAAGTTGGGCTGCAGTTCGGTTCGTGGTGTTCCTGTTTACTGTCAGATGGGTTCCAAAACTTCTGCTCAAGCCAGAAAGTTTGAAAAAGTTTGAAAAACAAAACAGAAACAAACAGACAGGAGACCTTGACTAGTTTTTCACCCTAGCATGGTTCCAAGGGCTTTGCTTAACTAATAAAACCAGTGGTCATTCAGCACTAGACCAACACTACAACAGAGACAGAGTGTTTACATAATATCAATACGCATATTATAATATTATTGTGAAATATAAGATTATGATAATTTTAGAGCAGTGAACTCCTTCCTGTTGTTTCAGTGTCCCCTCAGAGATTGATGACTTTACTGATGCTTTTCCATGGGCTGTCAGTCATAGACCCATATAAACCAATCAGAATGGTTCTCTTCCCATAGCACAGTTCTGTGATTGGCTGAGGGCCCTGTCTGTTTCCTCACAGGGACGTACAACCCCCTGACTCTGGGCGTGTTCACTCTGAGCTACTTCTTCCTGGCGTGCTGGACGTATGGGCTGACCGTGTCTGCGGGGGTGTTTATCCCCTGCCTGCTGATCGGGGCGGCGTGGGGGCGGCTCTTCGGCATCCTGCTTTCTGCAATCGCCTCTGGAGACTCGGTGAGTGACAGGGGGATCGGCCAATCAGGTGCCATTTTTGGGGATTGGCCAATCAAATGTCAAAAGTTTGGGGGGGAAACAGGACAAGAAGGAACTGGGGGGTTGGGGGAATCAGCCAAACAGGTGATCAGTCAGTTAGGAACTGGAAGATCAGCTGATCAGCTCTTCTTTTGTCTGGTTAAAATTGTAAAAAGGACATTCTCATGCTGTACTGTCACAAACTTTAGAATCCATCCCTGAGTTTGTCAAAGTAGGGAGATGCTAATTACATGGCTGTTCTGTGTGGCAGATCTGGGCAGATCCCGGGAAGTACGCTCTGATTGGAGCAGCGGCCCAGCTGGGTGAGTAACTGTGCCGAATCATTGCATCACAAAGCAGAGTCTCCTTGGTTATGGCCCGCATCACAAAGCAGAGTCTCCTTGGTTATGGCCCGCATCACAAAGCAGAGTCTCCTTGGTTATGGCCCGCATCACAAAGCCGAATTGTCTTGGGGCCGTGGGGTGGCTCTTATTGTAAAATCATGTACACAGAGCTGTGTGCTGTATATTCATATACTGCATACAGGACATACGTTTAAAGTACAACATGAAGCTTATGCAACCACAGAATCTCCAAAATTCATATCAGCTTGACAGTACCTTGTGACTGGCCAGCGGAGCTGCCTGAATGACGTGTCGTTTTTACGCAGGTGGAGTTGTGCGTATGACCCTCAGCCTGACGGTCATCATGGTGGAGGCCACAGGCAACGTCACATACGGCCTTCCCATCATGCTAGTGCTCATGACCGCCAAAATCGTGGGGGATTACTTTGTGGAGGTGAGCGCCGTGTTGAGGTCCTGGGAAAATTCCAGTCTGGGTCTCAAATATCTCCTCTTGAAATTTGGTTAATCAAAACAGAAATGGAACAAGGAAGAAAAATATCAGTATATCAATGCATGATTTCAAATACACTTGCACCATAAGATAAACGTTAATACTAAGGGCAAAAAGTAAGCACTGCAGAGAATTATGGGAGTGTTTATGCTATTGGGAGTAACAGTTGCTGCAAAGTATTATGGGAGCTGTAGTTCAGACCTGTTACTGCTCTCTGTAGGGGCTGTATGATATCCACATCAAACTGCAGAGTGTGCCCTTCCTGCACTGGGAGGCCCCCGCCACCTCTCACTCTCTGACAGCCAGGTAACTCTTCATCACTCATCATCCTCAGTCTCTAATGGCCAGGTAGCATTTTCTCTGCCTCTCTCTCTCTCTCATATCCCCCTCTGATGTTCCCCTCTCTCAGGGAGGTGATGAGCTCTCCAGTGACCTGCTTCAGCAGGATAGAGAAGGTGGGGACCATAGTGGACATCCTCAGCAACACCTCCACCAATCACAACGGCTTTCCTGTAGTGCCCAAAGTCAGCGAGGATGAGGTACTCCATAACGCATATAGTTCATATTCTGTCATCTTCAGTCTGTTACATCCATTAGAATAATATTTTATTTTTTCTCCAGTGAAAGTTTTTGAAAGTAATCCCTCTTCCTCTCCCGATACATGCACTCTTTTTGCCTGTGTTGTGTGTTACATGCACTCTTTTTGCCTGTGTTGTGTGTTTACATGCACTCTTTTTGCCTGTGTTGTGTGGTTACATGCACTCTTTTTGTCTGTGTTGTGTGGTTACATGCACTCTTTTTGCCTGTGTTGTGTGGTTACATGCCCTCATTTTGCCTGTGTTGTGTGTTTACATGCACTCTTTTTGCCTGTGTTGTGTGTTTACATGCACTCTTTTTGCCTGTGTTGTGTGGTTGCAGCCGGGCAGGATCTGCGGACTGATCCTGCGCTCCCAGCTTATCGTCCTGCTGAAGCACAAGGTGAGGGAGGCGTGGCCTCCACTGATGACATCACAATGACTGCAGCTGTATATTAAGGGTATGTCTGTGTGGTGTTTTTCAGTCAGTATGTCTCTCCCTCCCTCTCCAGGTGTTTGTGGAGAGGGCGCAGTCTCGCCTGCAGCAGAGGCGGCTGCAGCTGAAGGATTTCCGGGATGCATACCCCCGCTTCCCCCCCATCCAGTCCATCCACGTGTCCCAGGACGAGCGCGAGTGCATGATGGACCTGACCCAGTTCATGAACCCCACACCCTACACCGTGCCTCAGGTAACCAAGCAACTCCATCACACCCTACACCGTGCCTCTCAGGTAACCAAGCAACCCCATCACACCCTACACTGTGCCTCAGGTAACCAAGCAACCCCATCACACCCTACACCGTGTCTCAGGTAACCAAGCAACCGCATCACACCTTACACGGTGCCTCAGGTAACCAAGTAACCGCATCACACCCTACACCGTGCCTCAGGTAACCAAGCAACCGCATCACACCCTACACCGTGCCTCAGGTAACCAAGCAACCACCATCACACCCTACACTGTGCCTCAGGTAACCAAGCAACCACATCACACCCTACACCGTGCCTCAGGTAACCAAGCAACCACATCACACCCTACACTGTGCCTCAGGTAACCAAGCAACCACATCACACCCTACACTGTGCCTCAGGTAACCAAGCAACCACCTCACACCCTACACCATGCCTCAGGTAACCAAGCATCTGCATCACACCCTACACTGTGCCTCAGGTAACCAAGCAACCACCTCACACCCTACACCATGCCCCAATCCAAAACCTGAAGCAGAGAGTAGTGATGTAGGAGTTGACAGATATTATTTGGAAAATGAACATGATGTGTCAGCTGAAAAATGCCCTAATGACTCAAGTAAACAATCAGGAGAAGAAGTTTGCGTGAAGTCTGTAATCTCTGTCTCTCTCTCTCCCCCCTTATCCCGTTTTAGGAGACGTCTCTTCCTCGCGTCTTCAAGCTCTTCAGAGCCCTCGGCCTCAGGCATCTGGTGGTGATTGATCATGAAAACAGGGTAAGACCCCCCACCCCACCCCACGCCACTCCACCCAGACAGAAAATAATCATGTTGCTTAGCGCAAAAAGGCTGGAGTCAGCCCTAAATACCAGGTAAGATTTCAACACAACATGTCTGCTCTCAGGTCATGTCATCAGTACCTAGCCAGATTTGAACTAGATTTGAACCATTGCTGATCTATTGAGAGAAAAATCTTATAATCGGCTCCTGTGGTAGTGGCTCCAGCTGCTAAAGCACACTCCTAAATAACCTGAATGTTCACATGCGGACAGGCACAGTTGACTACATTACCCACAATTCTCTTTGTGGACCTTTTGAAACTATGCCTTGATTAGTCAGTTTGACAGCAGCTGAAATGTCAACACAGAATGTCCATTCTCAGGTTGTGGGACTGGTGACCAGGAAGGATCTGGCCCGCTATCACTTGGGCAAACACGGCCTGGAGGAGCTGCAGCTGGCGCAGACGTGATGCGCAGACACCTGTCCGGTCTCGGCAGAGGCTGCAGAAACTGCGCAGGTTCCACCCTCATTGCCTTCAACCCTCACAAATCGCTACCTATACAGAGTGCACCGGACACCTCCAAGGGGTCTCGCGCGGCGTTGAAACGTGCCAAATTGGACACCGCGGCAAGCGTCCGTTTTTCCAGTATCACCGGGGGCAGCTGTTGGAGAAGTTGTTTTTGGGGTGTTTTGTTCTGTTCTTCTCAAGTTTGGGATAATGGCTGTAGTGTTTTTTTTTTTTTTTTTGCAGACAATATTAGATCTGTCTGATGAATTTCAGAATGCATGACAAGTGTTTAGAATTTACCAGTGCGACCTACTGCATTGGAGGGAGTGTGTGTGTGTGTATGTGTGTGTGTGTGTGTGTGTGTGTGTGTATGTGTATGTGTGTGAGAGAGAGTGAGTGAGTGAGTGTGTGAGAGAGTAAGATCTCGTGAGTATGGTTGTGTTTTTGTGTGCATGCATGGCATTGTGTTCCCATGCGTATTACCAAGTTTTTGTGTACATGTGTTGGCTTGCCCGTGAATGTGTGTGTGTGTGTGTGTGTGTGTGTGTGCGTGTGTGTGTGTGTGCGCATACATGCAACTGCATGCTCCCTTGCACTTAAGAAGGCTTCTGCATGTATACAAATTATGTTGCCGTGGAAACGTTTGAACTTTGAACTTAGGGATAGGTGCTAGGGTCAAATCCTGTGTAAGAGGAATAGTGAAGCGTGTGTGATTGCCGTCTTTGCTGTGGTGCATAGCAACTTTTCCATATCTCTCACCCTCTCTGCACCGAGAGGACGTCTCCGCTGTCTTCACACAGTCTGTGGATGAGCTGTTCATCCATGCCTTCTGTATAGCATCGTCTGACGCAGGGTATGGGGTAGATTCTTCTGCTTTTAATCACAGAAGCTTCCACGCCTCTCCCCTCCCCCCAAAGACCTACAGGTATTATATTTTTGAAGTGAAAGTATTAGTCATGGCAAGGCTCCACACAGACAGGTTAGTCTGTCTCTCCGGTATGTATGGATGGTCACCTCGGTCCATCTGTTTAAATCTGGCGTGGTTTCCAAACCAGCGGAGGTGAATGCTTCAGCCTGGCTGGAGATCACATGACTGAGGCTGGCACAGCCGTCTCCACCCCAGAAAACACTCCTTAGGTTTGGACATCCCTGATGATATTTGCATTGGAGGACAAATGGGCCACAAATTTGCCTTTGTAGTGTTTGTTTATGTATTTTTTTGGTGTAGTGATTTTGCTGGAAGCATATATGGATGCAGTCAGGTTTAATTTGGTTTTAACTGTAGGACAATCTTTTTTTTTTTTTTTTTTTTTTTTTAGAGAGCACATGCTCTTTCTGGTTGAATAATATGTGGCACTTTGCTGAAGTATTTTCCTTCAGTTCAACTGAAATGTGTGTGTTTGCACATTGTGTATTTTTGCATGTGTGTTTTTATGTTACACTGGTACGTCGTGGATGGCTTCTGGCGCAAATGAAGATGCATCCCCTTAAAGTAAAAAAAAATGTGCAATTCTGAACCCCAAAAAGCACCTTTGTTTTCTTTAAAATTAATTATTAAAAATAATAACATTTTTCTGGTACAGATGTGGTTGTAAATGACCCTAATAGCTTTTTTGGTGGCTACTGAAATGCTATGGGCCATTAAGCTGGAGGATGTAGCATGAAATGCTAAATGAAAATCTGTTGTAAATGACTGGCAAAGTGCTTGCTAAGACTTAAGGTCCAAAGCTGGCCTTTTCAAATGAGGTTACGGCTGAACTCGAATCAGAATATGGGTTATGTGAAATTTCTCAAGGATGAAACGTGAATAAGATATGCTTTAAAAAAGGCGAAAATATGTTGGAAATTGTAACTGAAATGGTTTTTCTTTGCGTGTGTGTGTGTGTGTGTGTGTGTGTGTGTGTGTGTGTATGTGTGTGTGTTTTACTGTTGTTATCATAATAAATGGCATAAACTGCTGATGGAGAACAGTGAAATTAAGGGACAAAAACAGGATGTACTAACTAATGGAGCTGAAATGGAAGTGATCTGACTAGCGCTTGTGCTGTATGTCCTGAAAATGAAAGAAAGATTTCACAGTGGATATTTTATATTAATGTTCCATGTTAAGAAAACACAAAAGTATTTCCATGTTAACTGAGCTCTGCAAACAAATTGAGAATGTTCTTTTGTCTGATGGTTGTTTTCCCTACAATTAAGTAACTGGAAGTGCCCCAGATGTTGCAGAATGAAAACATCTCATTTGAACTAAAATGCATATGGTATTTATCTAACAGAATTTTCCCATTCTACTTTCACTGTGTTCTGTTAACTTGCTTTTTAATCTATTTTCTCCCCCTCTGTTGAAAGTGTACATAGATGCTTTTACTGTGTGGTCTCAGGAGTATGTCCAGGTGAAATTCATTTCCTTTCAGTTTAAAATTGTGCACCTCTACAGTCTGCCTCCCACCAAAGTCTTTTGGACTAGTCTCATTTAGACTCTTAAGCTCTTTGACCTCAACTTTGGCTGTAAAGATTTAAGCAAGTTTTACTGTCTATCCTCGTAACACACCACTATGAGTTCAGCAGTCGCTGGTGTATAAAACAAATGCAAATGACTTGTATTCTTTACAACGTGAATGAAATGGTGCATTGCTGTTGTATTGAATTGGGCTGTGTGGCCAAATGTGTTCTGTTTTGGGGTGATGTTCAACTTTTGACTATGAAAAGGGGGGGATTTTTTTTTTTTTTTTTTTTTTTTAAAGCAGAATGGTTCTTATATTTTCTCTCTACTACTTCAGCTTAGACAGTCGGATACTCCTGCATATCCTTTCTACTTGCAACCAATAATCTTTTTTCTTTTCATCTAAAAAATCATTCATTTTGTGCTGCTAGCCTTAAATGAGAGTAACAAGGGCTTGGCAGTTTGACATGTTGAATGGGCTTGATGGGCGTTTCGCTTTCTTAGCTAAATATGTGGAGTAAAATTGTTGGAACTGCTTGCTGGAAACCTTTCGGCCGTCCTAGAACAGCACCCCCTAGAGGAGAACAGATAATTGCACAATGCGGTCCGATATCTGTATATAAAAGTCAACTGTGCCAGAACATTAGGGATTAAGCCTGTCCTCTGTGGATCTGTGAGTTTTTACAGTCTAGTGATTGAGTTACATCACCTTTTCAGTCTTTGACACTCAACTCTGGGCTTTTGTTCTTTTCTGATTTTTTTTTTTTTTTTTTTTTTTTGCATTTGCAAAATGACCATCTCTGAATTTTATAACGTCACCGGTTGATACATTTTTTGTGCACCAATAAAGCAATTGTTGTTAAATACAGTTTAGTGTTCATTCAATTCCATGCTTGGTGGAATAATTTTGAAAAGACATTTGGGTGTTTAAATGGAAGTTTGAATTCTGCTGTACAACCGAGCACACGGCTGCTTCTAATGCATACCGCTAGATGGCGCAGTTACTCATGATTTTGTTTTTCATCCGGAGTTGCACATGCATCACCTGGTACGGAGTGGGGTATAGACTTGACTGTCTTCCACAGCTGACAACAGATTCACTATTGCTTTTTAAAATACATTCAACACATCCAACAAAGTTTGCTCAACAAGCACATGTTCATTCACATCTACCATGAGGTCGTTGTAGGAATAATTACTCGGTTAATTAATTTGTTTACCCAGAAATATCAAGCTAGACTGGTTACAGGTTAGACTGTTGCACGCTCGCGGGCAATATTCGTTGTGAGAACAGCTCGTTAAAAACTGCCGTTTACATTCATATTCATACGTATCTCCAAGAACAGAAAACTAAAGAAAAGACCAGAATTTTAGGGGAAAAAACTTCACCTTAGTGTACTTATTGTTCACCACAGTGTTTATAAGGTTAGCGTGATTACAATTTTTCTGCTTCTAAGCAGGGAACTCCAAAGGGAATGGTGCACGAGACTTTTGGTGCAGTGAGCGCAACTATTTAGCAATAGTAGCTCATATCACCCTCCCCCTTTCACTAGTTTCCTCTAGTTCCTGAATCTATCGAGCTCACACACAGCATCTCAAAACTTTCCGATCAAGTTGCCCTCTTGGAACTTTAAAGAGGTAAGGGTTTTATTAATTATTCGTTGTTATTTTGACTAATATTGCGTAATTACATCATTTTAAAGTTTAAGCAGAGTTTACATAGATTTGGCTTGTGCAGCTTGAAAAGAATTTCTTTTGAGTTCATAATTTTGGGCAGGTTCAATTCCTCCTTCAGTTATTCATGAAGTTAAACTTGTTGGGTGAAGCAAATTGTCGACAAGTAATGCTAAATTAGTCGAACGTAAACCACACTCCCCGTTGGCGTTGACTGCCAGTGTAACTAAATAATATTTATGTTACATTTTGTTACATGTTACAAATAGTGCCCTGCGTTGTGTGCGCGCTTGCAATATGCGCTACAGTTAATTGGCAGCCCAGGTACTGAAACATGGTACGCATCTATTGAGTTCGGACTCTCCTCTGATTGTTTTGACTGCACCTGTTGTGGGTGCAGAACAGTTCAGAAGTTTCTGAAGACCAATCAATTGTTTAAGAATGTTGTATCATGAAAACGCTAATCACGGTATTCATCTAAGCTGAAATAGTATGAAAAAACATGCATACATAATGGGAAGGGCAGAACTACAAAAAACCCAATAAAAACTAGGACTGAAACTTAAAAATGCTACAGAAACAAAGCAACAGAAAGCCGGTCAAAACCTGATTTAATGCAAAAGACACCAAAAGCGTTCGATCTACAGATTCTTATTACCCCGCACAGTGGTAGTGGAGTTTCCTGTGATTGGTAATTTGATACCTCCACCTCTAATGATGGCGTAACAATCGCCTGGCTTCTGGTCACTGAAAGGCATGTCGTTCAAGAAATGTGACAGAACCATCACCGAACGTTCTAGAGAAAGTCTCTCTAGAGAAAGTGTTGCGATTAAAGTATTGAAGTGCTAAGTGAAGAAAGCTCATTGTTTAAAATAAAATAAAACAGGAAGCAAATGCATATATGCCAGTGGGTCGAGGCAATGCCAGCTTTAAGAGACATGCAAGAACATGACATTCATTCTGAATAATTTGAGAAAATCGATTTATGAATTTAACTCGTGTTTCAAAATACACACATTGCATCTTATCACCCGCATGTCAAGCCTGTCATTATTTGCGATCTATCAAATCTGTAATACCGTATTTGGACTGACAGGAAGAATGGCATTTTGGATTTTAGAAATTGCAGGTTTATTTTGAAATATACAAAAATCAATGTTAAATGGTAGTTGAACATGACCTATACAAACAAATGGTTCTTATTTAAACAAGTATTTATTGATCAGGTGTCAAAAAGAGGAATATAGGGACTTCACACTTATTGCCAAGTTAACATTTTTTTTTTCAGGGCGGAAGTCCTAAGCAGCGAAACCACAGTGTCAATCCTCGCGCCTTGAGTGAAACGGTTTTAATGTTCCTCAGGCACCTCGTTATTGGTGTTTCTGTCCCCCAATTTTTTACTTTATCAGTAACTGTTAGACAAGCCTCCATGTAAATTCTAAAAAAGTATTTAAAAAGTACAGAAAAGTGCCGTTTCTACCACCAGCATGCAGTCTTTAAAAAAAAAAGCCAAATGCCAGTGCTAACCACAGACAGGTATCTTTACAGCTTTTACATCCTCTGCATAGGCTGCAAGAAAACAAATGCACACATTTTTGGTTCAATGTGTGTCTGTGTTGCGGTTGTGAGTGTATGCTTGCACACGTGTGTCTGTATGTGAGCGTGTACATTCATGCAGTTTTTGTGCCCATGTATGGCTGTCTCAGTTTGCTCGTGTGTGTGCGTGCATGTGCGTGCATGTTATCTGGTGCACAAGTTCACACCTGCCTTGAAAGCACTAATAACTGAATGCGCATACGCGTTTGAGCATCACACTTTTCTCACTCTCTTACGTCATCGTTGAAGGATTGAAGGAGTAGAACGTAAAATCCGCTGATCTGCAGTTCAGATGTACATACAGTAACACTCTTTTATCGACTCTCAGACTAACTCAGCACGATGGACAAGCAGTTGTCAAATTACGGTGGTTATCCTGTAGTCAGGTCCATTGGGCCAAAACAAAGCTCTTGATGGGAATCAGATTTTCTTTTAGGTGTGGCCAAGTGATGACGTGCATCTCTGTAGCTCAATGTCTCTTCTTTATCTGAACCTAAAAATGAGAGAGAGGCTAAACACGCAAAGCAGCCCTTCGGCTGATGTTACAGGTCATCGGAAATAGGTGAGGACTGGATCCGTGCATTGCGTCCTTTGTGTATATTTGCACCTCGTTGGAGTCATTGGTGTTTCAGCTGTTTTTCCTTTCGCTCACATGGTTTTGTGCTGAGAAAAACAGAGTGCAGTTTCAACTCTAATTACGAAAAGGAACCCTGATCAAAAGTTTAGCAGCACCCCAGTGCTTCCCCTGATGACGGTCACTCACAGGTCTTTTGTTTTCTCTCGAGATGAGTTGTAGCTTCGCACAGAGAGGGCGTCCAGCGTGATGCCAGTGTAGGCTTGTGGCTTTGAGTGTCCGTTTGAAGCGGGGCTGAGCTCTGCCCCCCCCCCCGCCCCGCTCTTCAGATGGCATTTTTAATCAGCCCGGGGACCTTTGGGCCTGCTGCTGAACGGTGCCTGCAGCCAAATGGCAAGATCTGTGGCAAAACTGTCAGCCATCGTTAGCGATGGGCAGTGGGCAGAGATGGCGGGGTGTGATGTCACACTCTCGCTCTCCTCCCGAGTGGCCCTCTGACTGGACGCAATCAGAGCCCCGACTATCACAGCGTCCCAGCCAGACTCCTTCCTTGGGCTCTTCACCGTTTGTTCCCGCCATGGCTTACGCGTTTTTTCATTCCCTCAGTGTCTCAGGACGTGCACGCTTTCCTGCTGTTGTTGCCCGGGCAACGGCCCATTCGACCTATTTTGGCCAAGCCACCCCTCTGAGGGACTTTGATAGTTGGGATGAGCCATTAGTAGCACTAGCACATCATTTCTGAAGTTAGCCTTTTCTGGTAGAGCCACTGCCCCACTGAGCGTGTGAGAATGTCACTACTGGTGTGTATTTCAGTGGGACTGCCTAGCGTTTGAATCGAGCGTGTGGTGTAGTGGACTTGGTGTTCAGTGATGATAGCTTGGCTAATGAGTTAATGGCTGGGTGGGGCGTATAGTATGTATGATCACCCACACTTTGTTTTTTTTGCCTAAAGACTGTGAGAATCTGCGCTGTCATATATCGCACGCTGTTTGTAGAGACTGATGTGGCTCCCCTCCTGAGAGAAACCGATTACCTGGCCCGGCCCAGAAATGCCGCTAACCCAATTGTCCACGCTTCTGCAAGGGAGCTTAAGATGAGGGTAAATACCGCGCGGTGCGGTGAAGCGTGGAGCCAGTCTGCTGCGGGCGGGAGGGAGCGAGGGCAGATTCGTTTTGCGGAAGGTTGATTGTGAAAAAAGGACCCCCTCCCCATGCGATGTGAATGTGTGTGTGAAGGGCCGTAAATGCAGTAAATACAGGTTGAGTGTTTTAACCTTTATCAGTGCGCAAACACAGCCATTAGGTGCATAGGTCCTTCTTTTGTAAACAATGTGTGATTTATTGTATTTCTTTTATGGGTGCACTGCACACTCACATACTACCCCCACCATACACACACACACACACACACACACACACACACACACACACACACACACACTCACACACACACACACACACACACACACATACGTACCCCCACCATAGACACACACTCACACACATTGCTGCTCCCATATACAGTACACATACACACATATGTAGCCCCATCCCCATATATATACACACACACACCTAGACACACACACACCTAGACACACATACATGCGGGTGAAAGCAGCTATATATTCTAGCAGTGGTGTCTTTGTTTTGAGTAACTGACAGATGCAGACAGTGAAAGTGGTCAGGGCGCTGGAGTGTTGCTGCGCTTATCACAGTCATATAAAGCAGCTTCTGCTCTGGCCTGAGACACAGAAATAAGGACGCCGTGGCGTCTGTCTGAGCACAGTCAGCCGTGCCGTTTCATTCAAGGAAAACATTTTCATTTGTTTAGGTTAGTGTCGGGGTAGGATTGGAGCGGTCCAATCGGTATCAAGACAAAAAAACACATCCACCCTTTTTGTTTTCGTCTTAATTTTTCTTTCCAGCGTCTGTCAGCCAAAAAAACATTCTCACAATATCTGAACAGCCACTCTAAGAGGAAGCTTCCCTTTGTCACAGAGGGTGGGGTCAGGGCAGTCGAGAGCCACTTATAAACAAAGACGCTGTCTGTTGGTGACTGTAATTATTTTTTGTTCCCGTTTGTGCTGGAACAGAAGCTCTCAGTCCAGAAGCGTTCTCACAGAGTCTACGGCCAGCTTCCCCAACGACACGGTGGGGATCAGGAAGTGAAAGGGGGAAAGTTTGCGCAGATATTCCTTGCTCTGCAGCGTTCACTGTGTACCGTGGAACCTTTTCAAAGGGCATCACATCTCTGTATTCATTTATATGTTTGGGAAGCAGGAGGGGGTTTGTTCTTGGGAAAAGCACATAAAATAAAGCAATAAAGTTCCATAAAAATGTCTTGTGGAGCATAATCTACAAAGAATGTGCAGAACTGAGGCTTGGCAGTGAGGGAGATTACCTCTTTAATTCGTTAACGTCCTCCCCAAAGAAAGCAATGCAAAGATGGTTTCACTGCTCTCCCAAATGACCAAGCAGGGCATTAAAGGGTTAAGGTGGCTCGCCTATCAGTTTCTCTCATCTCTCTCTTATCGCTAGACACGCTTGAATTTGGCAGCAAACCTTCATGCTGCATGACAGTAGCACAATAACAGTTGTTCAGGTACAGGGGGGTAATAGACACTGATCTGGGACCAGTCCTCTATTTAGAGTCTATAATAAAATATAATAGATATATAATTCTAATAATGAAATGTAATGCAATGTAATGTAATAATGTGAAGATAGATATAAGGTGCAAATCGTAACATAAACCAGCAGAATGTGAACATTAGAAGGCGTTTGTGGACTCGTTCCTTTCCACAAATTAATTCCTCCTCAGAAATGAAACTGATCATGGTAAGGTAGCCTTCAGCCTCTAAAACAAGAAGGTGGACTAATATTGTGATTCACATATACATATATAATCACAATTAATACACAAAGATCCCGTCAAAGTGAAGATATGCGTCATGCATTCTCAAGAGTTGTCTGGAATAACACAGGCATTAATGCCAGGCAGACGGCAGGGAGATGGGAATGAAAAAATGGGATTCTCAGAAATTCTCAGAAAGTCGTTTTTTTCATACAGAGAGTTGAGAATGCTTTGCACTGCTTGCCAGGTAATGTAAGAGGAAGAGAAGAGAAGACCAGGCTTGATGAGTGCTGGATCAAAGGTAAATGGGCCAGGCTTGATGCAGTGCTGGATACTCTGTAGACTGTAGGTAAATGGGCTTGATGCAGTGCTGGATACTCTGTAGACTGTAGGTAAATGGGCTTGATGCATTACTAGATACTCTGTAGACTGTAGGTAAATGGGCTTGATGCAGTGCTGGATACTCGGTAGACTGTAGGTAAACTGGGAGCCTCGTTGAGCTGAATTGGGCATGTATTCTTATTTTCATATAGGACGGGGACTCGGGTTCTCCAACAAAAACATAGCAGCTTTACAGACATTTGCATAATCATATCAACATCGTTTCTTTATCGTGGAACTCTGCCTGTGAATGTAAGATAGTCATTTTGACATACTCGGCTGCTGCCTCCTCTTTTGAGAAATACCCAAGGTTCACTGCTCTCTGGCTATTCTGAGAGCCATTAAGAGGAAGTCGTGCTGTACGGTCTGTGGATTGTGCTGAAACGAGAGGCCTGCACTTCCGGAACCTTCTTTCAGTCGACAGATAAATAGATTTAGCCACTCCCCTTTCTCTCTCTCTCTCCCTCTTTCTCTCTCTGTCTGTCTGTGGTTCTCTCTGTCTGTGGCTCTTTTGGGCTGAACAAGAATATGAGTGTGGCCACACTAATCATTTAATAAGGTTTTGTTAAGATTAATTCTGTCTAGTCTTTTTCCCTCTCTCTTTCCCTCCTCTTGTCTCTCTCAAATTCAAATTCAAGTTTGCTTCCATAGCACGTATGGCAATGTATTATGAATGATTTAGAAAAAATAAAACTCTTTCTTTCTCAGATTTGAGTCTGCAGTCTACAAACTGACCCATGATGTTGAAACTCTGTCGCATTCTGCACCTTCAAACTCATGCCTCGTTGTCTTCCTCTTTACAAGAAGGGGAGATTTTTTTCTTTCTTGTTCCTGTTTGTCAGTCATGCTGTTGGTCGTGTCGTGGCTGGTGCTTGCTTAGGGTCAGCGCAGTGCCAGTCTCTGATCCGTGTCCATTGTCCCGCTTGGGTTTATATGGGCCGCATCGTACTAAAGTGATCGTTTTCAACCTGGTTAACTGCCGCCTGCTGATATTGTCCAGCTCTTAACTCAATTTTCTGACTATCTGCTCAAGAGTAGAGACCATACAGCCCTGCTGCAAGGTACGCTTTCCTAAATCTAATTCCATTTATGACATAACAACCTGGAAATGACATCATAAAAGCAAAAAAATCAATGGGAAGAAATTGCTTTTCTGAGCTCGTCCTTCGGCCCTGTACCTTTGCGATAAACCTGCGTAACGAACCATACACTCGTAATTTCCTGTTATGAGTTTGTGCCTCTCACTTCCCTTTGTACACACAATGTCAGGCCTGTGATAGCACAGTGTTATGTCAATATAACAGGCCCATATAACAGACCCTCATACTGTACTGCAGTTTGCCCTCATGTTTTAGCCAGTAATTTAAGCAGAGACCTCCTTTATTCTTTTCTTTCACTTCCTTAGTTATGTCAGATTTTCATTTGACTTCAGAAAGAGCTTCCAGTAAAGTATCCTGCTGTATAAATGGGTGCTGTGTAGAAATGTAAACTGTGTAAGTCAGTCAGTAAAGTATCCTGCTGTATAAATGGGTGCTGTGTGGAAATGTAAACTGTGTAAGTCAGTCCGGGTACGAGTGGCCGTAGAATGACAGTAGTGAAGGAAAAGCAGTGTCGGTGTTCAAATTCCAGCTCAAGTGCTAAGGACAAACCACACCGGCCTTCATTCAAGGTCCGTAATTCAGTCTCACAATGGTTCCTCAGCCCCAGATAACTGATTTGTGGTTCAGGGTTTTCTATATTCTTAAGCAAGTGTACAAATCGTTTTTGTGTCCTTCAGCAACCCATTGAACTAAACAGGTGGTGACGTTAAAACTAATTATTCAGAGTTGCAGATGAAGTGCAATGAACTTGATGTTGAATGAACAGTGACTCAGGACCTCTCTGATTTTCAGATTTAATTATTAAGTTCACCCTATTTTACCCTGACTGGGAAAGACCTACGTTTTGAGTATTCGTGATTGTCTTTGCAACCTCTGCTGATAATTTTGGAGATTGCGGTCAATCACATGCACAGCTTTGTGAGACTGCGGGTGCCGGAATGACCAGCAGGGGTCACTAGTGAGCAATGAGACACAAACAACATTCCAACTGAGTTCCTTCTCCCTGGGTCATCCCACTGCTAACATCATCGGGCAGAGCTCTGGTTTTCTACCAGGCTTCCAGACCCGTCAACACACCAGAACAGCACCAAATAGGCTACGAGCTGCCCAGTGGATTTCAAATCTACACTTTCAACTGATGTAACGCCATTTAGGGGATTTAAAATCTGCGGCCAGAGAGACGCACTAAATTTGAAAGAAAGAGGCATCAGGAAGGCTGTCGGCTGACATAGCTCTCAGTCTGACTCAGTCCTCTGGGTTTTCGTTTGGCGGCTGCAGATCTCTCCGCTCAGGAAAATATCAAGCTTGGCATCCCCTCCAATCTCTCCGCCGTCAAAAAAAAAAAAAAAAAAAAACTGCAGATGTATATTTATGAAGGTTTTATAAAAACACACAGAATGCCTGAATGCGGTCCAATCCGGTTCAGCTCTGGGGGGAGAAAATGGGCTTCTGGAATTGACAAATAATATTAAACCAGCAGTGTGGCATTCTTATGAAATTACGGGGTTTTTTTTTGTGAAGCTCAAGGCCTGAATGTTCTGTTTCGATTCATCCTCTTCCACATCTGTTTTCAGTTGACAGTTTATACATTGTGAGTTTGGTTTAAATGGCTCAGTCTGATCGAAAATGCACACTCTTTTTTGAAACGCATTGAAAATTTGTCTATTTTTTAGGTGTAAGTGGGGCAAGTCAACTTGCATGAGCAATTCCCTTTATAAAGTGACCCTCACAATTTGTTCTGCAGAATAAAGGACGTTTTTGTGGTGTAAGGGATTGGCAGCATAGATTTTCTCATCACATACGTACTTGAGCCACACGCATTCAGTGTTTTGATCTGCAGCTTCAAAAAGGTTTGTGAAGAGAAATGCTTTACATCTCTGCATTTTAACATATGGTTATATATTTTTATTAAAAATCTGAACACACATTTAAACATATATGAAATTTACCTTGAAATACAACACACCATTTAATAAATTGTGTGGACTTGCATGTGTATGTGCAATATTTTGTCCATATATTTTATTTGCACTTATATTCAATACCCTACCATGTAGCCTGCCACCATGTTTGCTTCTAATGGAGAAGAAAAGGCTCACTTGCTGTGATGTGTTGGTATATTACCCATCTTAGTTTTAAGTATTTATTTTAAGTCTGTCTGGATATGAATTGGCCGTCTTGCATGCCCTGCGGTACATGGTGATCCATTGAATTGGCCTCGCATGTCTATTTCTGTCCTGTGTGAGTTAATCCAAGAAGGTTCTTGGCTTTGTTTCATCGCCATGTTTGGCCTGTTGCTTTGCACCCATTTTCATTTCCTTGCTTAGCATGGGTTCTGCATTTCTATGGGATTTGTAAATTGTAATTTGCACTCTATCTCATTTGACTTTGACTTTGTGTTCTTGTATACCTGAGCATCCTTTGCACAACAATTTCCTTTGAGATGAATAAAGTGTTATTTTATCTTATCTTATCTTGGTTAGTACATGTTTTTAGTTTCTCAGTTGGCAGACATTTCCAGCTTCTTAGTCAGCACTCTTTTTCTGCTTTTTGGTTGGTACCCATTTTCCGTTAATGGGTTTGTACCTGTGTTTGCTTCAGACAGGAAGATGACTGTGTCGAATGATTCAAACAGAGACTAACACAGGAAGTCGAGCCGTCTCTCTGATCGCTTCCTGTCGCAGGTACCAACAAGTCCATAAAAGAGCAAAAGCCAATGAGGTTTTTTGTGAAAATGTGAAAGCATTTTGAAGTGCAGGGGAAGTGAGGTATAGACTCCTTTAGATGTGCGGATAGCGACATGCAGCGCTTCCTCTCACACCTGCTGGCTCGTTTTTCTTCACCGGTGTTATTCGATGGGACTGCAGTCGATCATGCTGCTGATAGGACTGTATCTTCTCCTCCTCTCCTGAACCTTTTCACACACACTTTTGTCAGCCATTATGGCATACATAGAGATTCTGCAGTTGAGTCTTTTTAGTGATCGTTTATTTTAAATGTTATTTCTGACGCTTTGACTGCATGGTGGCTCAGTGGTTAGCACTATGGTCTCTCAGCAAGAAAGCCCTTTTATTTGTGGAGTTTGCATGTTCTCTCCCTGTTCTCTAGTTCCTTCCCACAGTCTGTGTTTTTCTGTTCATTTGATGGTACCACAGCTGCAGTGCCTCGCCTCAGTATTTGAACCTGCAACCCCTCCATGCTGTGGTAATCATCTTTGCATTACCTTGAAGGCATTCGGCAGACATTCTCATTCCAAGCGACACGCACAGCTCTCATTTTTGACACAGATCCAGTTATAAAGCTGGACACCTACTGGAGCAATTCAGCTGAAGCACTTCACCCACGAGTACTATGCCACTGACCTGGGAGCTGAACCCGCAACCTCTGAGCCACGAGCCCAGCTCTCTAACCCAATTAGTGCGTCCAGCGCCCTGAGCGCCGCGCAGCTCCGCTGTCCTGGTGATGAACAGCAGGAAAATGAGGGAGGGGTGGAAGAACACTGCCTACGCTGTCCACAGTCTGCAGCTCCATATTCAAACTGGGTACTGCAGAGGCACACAGAGGGGGCGTGGGAGAGGGGGGGAGTCAATTGATGATAAATTCATTTATAGTCGAGTATTTCGTTAATTTATAATCAATTACTTCACTTTAATTCATCTGCTGTTTAAACGTTATTAATCTTCCATGAGCATAAAAAAATTTGCACACAGCGGTAGTTTCAGATCTCTGCAGATGTGATTTCTACAGATGAAGCAACTTGAATTTCAGTGAGTGAGAGAGAGAAAGAGAGGGATGGGGGAGAGGGGGAAAGAGAGGGATGAGGAATGGAACGGGGGAACTGGGAGGGGAGAGAGAGGAGCAGAGAGAGTGTGAAACTTGCCTGGTTCACTGATCAAAGGGGTGGCCCCTTTGCGTAGATTTCGGTGCAGGGGATGGAGGGGGAGGTTGTGTTTGACTGACAGGTTGGGGTGTGTGTGTGTGTGTGTGAGTGTGTATGTGTGTGTGGGGGGTGGAGGGGAGGCAGTGGTTGTAGTGAATCCTATCTGCAGCAGGAGAGGGAGTTTCCTTTCATATTCCTGAACACAACACTCTACTGAAAGAGAGAGAGAGAGGAGAGAGAGAGGGAGGGAGAGTGTGTGAGAGAGAGAGGGAGAGAGAGAGATAAAGGGAGAGAGTGGGGGAAGAGAGGAAAGGAAGAATGAGAGCGAGAGCATGAAAGAGAGAGAGGGAGAAGAGCGATGAGATCATCTTAGCCTCCTAGCAAATAACTGATGGAGGTGCTAGCCTCTCTCTCTCTTCCTCCATCTCTCTCTCTCTCTCTCTCTCTCTCTCTCTGCTCGCTGGTGAATCGATAGCGTCTGCAGACAGGAATACGATTTCCACATTACCGTCTCTCATTGCAGTGGCTGGCTGGTCACACTGCTCTCGCCCGGCACAGATAACCCACAGATCATCAGTTCATTTAGCCTCTCTCTCTCCATCCCTTTCTCTCTCTCTCTCTCCATCTACTTCCCCTCTCTCTGTACTTCCCTCCTTCTCTTTCTCTCCCCCCTTTCTGTTTTCCTATTTCGTTCCCCTTGCTCTCTCTCTCCCCTCCTTCTCTCTATCTCTCTCTCTTACCATCCCTTCTTCACTTCCAACCACCCCCCCCATTTCCCCACTCCTCCCCCCCAACAACTCCCACCCACCCCACCACCGTTGCCACCAACACCCCTGGATTCTCTCGCTCTCTCTCTCCATCCCTCTCTCTCTCTCTCTCTCTCTGTGGCAGCAGAAGGAATGCATGAGCAACCTTTCTTTCCAGTGTTTATGTACACAAAGGTTTCTTCCGTGGCATTCAAATAGTTTTTGAGGAGTTTGTTTTTTTTTGTTTTTGTTTTTGGAGAGGGTTTGTTTGGGTGGTGGTTGTTTTTTTGTTGTCCTCCCTGCGGATTTCCTCCCAGCGGTTGTGGAAGTGGACCCCAGGCAGGAGGCAGGATGCAGGGCTGGAATGTGTGTGAGCTGGGCACTCAGGTCCTCCAGCTGCTGTGGCTGACCGTCTGCTACAGAGGTGAGAAGCTGTGCCTCCATTTGTTTTCCACCACATCTTCAGTCTCATCTCATCTCTCTTTTTTTTTTTTTTTTTTTTTGCAGCATGCCCTGAGTTGCGAGTCGTGACAGCGAGATCTCGGGGAGCTCGTGGCGGTGGTTTTCACATGCTGCCACTCAGTGTGTGCCGTTTCTGGGCTGAATTTGCAGCATTGTAAAGTTCAGTAATCGTGTTTTTTTTTTTTTTTTTTTTTGTAAGAGGCGAGACGCTGTGCAAGCTTAAACTCCCGCCGCACCTCGCGTCGCTCCCTCAGACGCGCCGCCGGGTCTCCCTCCCTCCCCCTCCACCCTCCCTCGCCGACGGCGCGACTCTAAGCCGGCCGCTATCGCGGTGTGACACATGGCGTTATGTTAAAGCCGAATTCCCGGCCACGGCGACCCGTTTGGGCATGTGTGCGTGCGCGCGTTAGAATGCGTCTGCGCTCAGTCTCCCGCGTGGCAGAAACGTGGCGGTGTAGCGGCTCATGCAGCTGTCCTCTCCGCGAGTTCTTTCCTTCGCCAGCACCAGCTTTCCTCCCCTCTCTCCGGCGTTCCGGCACTCCGGCGCTCCAACTTGGAATCGCCAAGGGAGCGTTTAATTTGCGCTGCTGATCTCCGCTGGTTGCTGTGCAGGGTGGGGTGGATGGTGTGTGGGGTTGGGGGGTGGGTTGTTTTTATGTCTGACATAATGTGCAGCAGCGGCTCGGATGGCAGGACCATCGTCTCGGCGATCGATAGAGGTCATTGATCAGTCTTTTCTTCTTCCCCCTTTTCCGTCGTGGCGGGGCGCATCGTCCCTCGAGCCGGAGCGCTGTAATTGCGTGTTATCTTATCTCTTTGAATGGGAGGGGGGGGGTGCTCTCCAAAGGACACTAATGGCTCATTTCACCAAAAAGGGAGACCACTAATGAGAAAAAGTGACACAAAATTGTAAGCCAAAATATGTGCATAATTATTTTAATATGTTAATATGTGGTTAATCTGTGTTTGATGTGCCTGTGGAAAGAAGGTTTTTTTTTTATTTATTTAGTAATATATAGCTGCAATATGTCTTGAGATGTATGTAGAATAAATGGCTTTGATCACACAGTGTTATTACTTTTTCATCAGATCCCAAATGATGCACAGTAAAACTCTGCAGAAGGGCTGAGTGTGTGTGTGTGTGTGTGTATATGTGTGTGTGTATGTGTGCGTGCGTGAGTGTGTGTGTGTGTGCGTGCGTGCGTGCGTGAGTGTGTGTGTGTGTGCGTGCGTGCGTGAGTGTGTGTGTGTGTGTGTGCGTGCGTGTGTGTGTGTGTGTGTGTGTGTAAGGTGCAGACCAGAGTTTCACAGCTTTCAGGGCCCTTTTCTTGCCTCTCCTTCAGCTCTTGATTAAAATATAAATGTTTAGATCAATAAACGATATGTAAATGTGACATTGATTACACAGTGAAGCACCATGAGTGAACCTTGCTCTGTGTGCTGTGTCTCATTGTGCAGCAGGGGTCCTGGATGTGCCAATGAGGTGTTGCTGGCTCGAATCCTCCCCAAAGAGTCCATGCTGTGCATCCTTGAGCACACATACCCAAAACTGAAATGCTTTTAGTAGGCAAGCAGTAAAATTAAGATAAATGGGACTGAACTTAGCGATGCCTCGAATGCGGCTCGGTGCTGGCTCTTTCCTGGTGAAACAGAGGAAAAGCATGCTGTACGAAAGAGGATGCATCCCTTTGATCTGGAGAAAACTGCAGCACTTTGATCTCCTTTGTGTAAATGCTCAGGGGTAGTTAGTAGTGTAATGGTTTGGGAGCTGGGCTTGCGTGTTTCCTTTGTTATTGGCAGGCATTTTTCAGGTGTTTTCAGTTTCAGTGTTTTTGTAAGTTTCCATACCCCTCACCTTTTTGAGCACTAGCAGGGCTGTAATCTGAGGGGAGGTTCTGCAGCTGTGCCCCTTAGGTGAGACCGCACCTGTCTACCTGCAGACGTGCAGGTGATTTAGGAGTGCACCTGAGCAGCTAAGGCCACTTCTGCACTGGGAGGGGGACCTAAGATGTGCTTGTCAATAAATGATCCATATTGGCCAATCAAATCACTTTGTCTTAATAGCCTGACACTATGATTGGCCCCAATCAGACAAGCGACTAGTACCATTTTGTGATTAGTCAGAAGCAGTCACTGCTCAGTCATTTATTGTTCAAGAGAATCTGTGGTTTTGGGCGGCATTTTGCTACACTCCAGACAGCCGCTTGTCAGGCTCGTAGTTGTGCGCTGATGTATTGCAGGTAATGAAAGGAGCGCGTTTCAACGGAAATAAGCGGGGCATTTTCAAAAGCGCGCGCGCGCGCTTCTCAGACGACCGTTTCTGTCTTTGGCTTTGAAGGCATGAAAGCTCCGGCGGAGACGAGCCTCGCAACGACAATGATGACATCTCGCGCTTTCAGAAACTCATTTCCTCTGTCGAGTTACATAAGAATCGCACGGTTTAAAAACATGAAGACGCTGGTAAGGGCCCCGAGGCTGTCAATAAGGGGTTAATGAGCCTCTGTGAAGAAATGAAAGATTACTGATGTCAGATGTAGCATCCATGATGAGAAAGATCATTATTTAATACTACTACTGCTAATAATAATAATAATTTACTAAAAATGTAAAATGGAGTGCATGTAGCCTCTTTGTACAAGAGTTCAGGTGATATAGGCTAACGTTTTATTTATTTTATTAATTTACCCATCCATAAGCGTTACAGGTTGTCTCATTGCGATTAGCACGTGTTTTACAAGAGAAACCTGCGTAGGAGTCATCATCAGACACAGAGGGCAGGTGTTGCAGGTTGCTGTGGAGGGGAGCTGAGACTGTGTTGTGAATGGGGTGGTGTGTCTGGGTGGAAAAGCTCTGGGCTGTGGGCTTTGCCAGGTGCATTCCCCAAGGACCACCTGGAGCTGAATTAGTCTCCGTAATGAGGAAGGCACTGGGGATGAAGCAGGGACCAGCACTGTCTACTGCGAGGCAGGCTAACTTTAGGAATTATTATGAAGGTAATCGGGCTTGTTTGTAAGTAGGACTGAAGTCTGCTAACTGGGTGAGACAGCTGCATCGTTCATCCCTCAGCTTTGTCTCCAAAGCCGAAATTGGGCTGCTGACTATGAGGAGACCATAAACAACCTGGAGTTAAACCTGCAGACACTGCCCCCTACAGGACTGGAGTTAAACCTGCAGACACTGCGGCCCTCCAGGACTGGAGTTAAACCTGCAGACACTGCGGGCCTCCAGGACTGGAGTTAAACACTGCAGGCACTGCAGACACTGCCCTCCAGGACTGGAGTTAAACCTGCTGCAGACACTGCGGCCCTCCAGGACTGGAGTTAAACCTGCAGACACTGCGGCCCTCCAGGACTGGAGTTAAACCTGCAGACACTTCCAGGACTGGAGCCCTGCAGACACTGCAGGACACTGCGACACTGCCCTCCAGGACTGGATTTAAACCTGCAGACACTGCGGCCCTCCAGGACTGGATTTAAACCTGCAGACACTGCGGCCCTCCAGGACTGGAGTTAAACCTGCAGACACTGCGGCCCTCCAGGACTGGAGTTAAACCTGCAGACACTGTGGCCCTCCTGGACTGGAGTTCTGTGCACCCCATAATGACTCTTGAGTTCCAGTCGTTATCAATTGAGTTAAAATGATCAGTTAGTCCCTAATTAACTTTAATCACTGCATTACTTTAAAAGGGAATAGCTTTTATTGCAATTACATGTATTATTTATGTCAATTTGACTGTTACTGAAGACAATATACATAAAAAATATAATAACATCTTAATAACAAGTGTGTACTAATGTTGCACTAAGGCCTGTGTGTATGACAATGCTAAACTATTCTCATTGGGAAGGTGGGGCTTCTAAGTGTGGAACGATCAATTATTTGCTCAACATTTAATATTAAAAAGAACCTAATGTGGACCTAATTTAGATGTCCAACCAAGCATTGTCCCTGGGTTTTATTAGCTCATATACCCGGCCAACCAAGCATTGTCCCTGGGTTTTATTAGCTCATATACCCGGCCAACCAAGCATTCTCCCTGGGTTTTATTAGCTCATATACCCGGCCAACCAAGCATTCTCCCTGGGTTTTATTAGCTCATATACCCGGCCAACCAAGCATTCTCCCTGGGTTTTATTAGCTCATATACCCGGCTACGGGGAGCTTCTAAACGCTGCTCCAGTTGTAAATGTCTCCACCCCTCATAAACACGGCACATAACGGTCACGGCCAATTTTTCGGTGGGCAGGTTTTTAAGACCGGAGTGCCATAGTGCTCAGGGCTACAGCTACACCACACCTGGACTTGAACCTTACAAGACTCTGCACCTCTGCTGTGTCACCTGCTGGCCTCTTTCACATTTTTAAACTCTTTTTCTTTTCTTTTTTTTTAAAAATATGTCTTGAGTGTGAGTGTGAGTGAAATCCGTTTACCCTGCACTAATTATCAGTTATGGCCCTTTGTTCTGCTGACAGAGCACAAGCTGAAGAGTGTTTCGGAGCTTGCTTCAGTAATCCCTGTCATGAATTTAAAAGAGGCTCAGCAAACGCCCCCCCCCAACACCATTCACAGTAATAATAATGTATTACACTAGCAATGTATTCAATTTGTGTGGCGCTTTTTCATTTTACTGTGAAAATCTCCCTTTTATTTAACTGGATGCGTCAAGTCCGGTTGTTTGAAAATGGCACTGCACAGTGGTCCACCTCCAGAAATGGATATATCAGTCAGTGTATCAGTGTTTTGGCCAAATAATCAATTTTATGGGTTTCTCCTAAAAACAATGTACATTTTTACAGTGCATACAATATACAGTACAGAGGTAGCATAGCTAACCTTTTCTTAAAGTTTCTGAGCAGATAGGGGGTTGTTCATTTTGCACCTAGTTCTGTTAAATTTTGTGTTGTCTGTTCTTGAGCAGCTCTTCAAGAATAATCAGGAGGTGACTTAGAAAGGACTGGGACTCTAATGCTTATAAAAACACTGTAGTTTTAGCAGTGTGTGTTGCAGTTTGGGAAAAACGTAAATAAATGAAAGAAGGCTGCTTAGGCCGGGGAGGCTGGGGTGGTGCGGAGGCCCCAGCAGGGTCTTCCACAGTGCGGTGCTGTGATCAGGGTTCATCGAAGGCTGCTGATTGGCCTGTGATTAACGCTCCCTCTCTGCTGCTCCGCTATTAAAGAGGAGCCTCGGGCTAACAGGGAGGAGGACCGAACAGAGTGTGAAGAGCAAGTCCCCTCATCTTACACACACACACACACACACACACACACACACACACACACACACACACACACACACACACACATCCACTGATACGCACACACGCATGCACGCACAAACATGCACTCACACACACACACACACATCCACACACACACATCCACTGATACGCACACACACACATGCACGCACACACACACACACACACACACACATCCACTGATACGCACACACATGCATGCACAAATAAACATGCACTCACACATACACACACATCCACTGATACGCACACACATGCATGCATACACAAACATGCACTCACTCACACACACACACACACACACATCCACTGATACGCACACACACACACACACACACACACATCCACTGATACGCACACACATGCATGCACGCACAAACATTCACTCACACAAAAAGCGCACTCACACACATATGTACATTCACATACTCACCCATGCACACACATAAATGCATACTTTCACACATATATGTACACACACATACTCACAAACACACAGATACTCATTTCCACAAATGCATACGCACACACATCCACAAATACCCACAGACATCCATCCACTCACACACACACGCACACACACTATTTTTCACACTGCATATGTGACACAAATCACACATTGCCTATGCTGTCAGATGAACACATGTTCAGACCATGAACCTTGTAGCCTCCAGACAGCCAGGAGGCGCCCCTAGAGAGCAATGAGACTAATGAGTTCACCCAGCTTAACCACTACTCCACCCTGATGAGGCTGAGCCACTGGCCGCCTTGCTAATGTGGGCCTACAGCCACAGCTGGTAATGGCACCCCTGGGACTCCAACTCCCAGAAGTCCCGGCTGCGAGACACCCAGCTGCACCACATGTATGAGAACAAGAACACGAGAACATATAAGGAGAACGATCCATTCAGGCCAGGCTCGCCATGTGCATTTTACCCTATGCGCCACCTATATTTGCATTTTTAATGCGCTGATTTATGTTGAGAGCGAAAAGAAAGAGCCGCACTGAAAATCAATACTGGAGTTTTATAGCCTACCCTTCCCCCTTCTTCTGTTTCATCATGTTTCACAGTGTTTATTTTGCTGTAATTGGGCCATCCCTTTGCCTGCAAACACTGCGCTGGCTCCCCGCGTTAATTTCAGCGTCTCTCCTGCCGTCTGGACGAGCAGAAGAATTCATTTTTAATTCACACGGGTTAGCAGGATTGGATTAAACTGGTGCGTTTATATGAGCACGGCTTTCAGGGTAAATGGAATTCTGATTGTGATTACGGTGATGATGAGCCTTAATGGTTATTGCGGATTGGATTAAGTGAGTATTGCCTATTGCTCAGGAGTAAACTATCTTCTTCCCCCTCTTTCATTTCTGTCGTTAATTTGGTCTTGATAGCCGTGCCTTTGTAGGCGCACACAAGGAGCACAGCAGCAGAAGAGTATGTACTTGTCGAATGTCCCCTACAGGCCACACACAATATCACAGTAGAGAGCCAGTGACTATTTTACACCCTAAAGGCCACACACAGTACTACAGGAGAGCCAGTGACTATTTTACACCCTACAGGCCACACACAGTACTACAGGAGAGCCAGTGACTATTTTACACCCTACAGGCCACACACAATACCACAGGAGAGAGCCAGTGACTAATTTACACCCTACAGGCTACACACAGTACTACAGGAGAGCCAGTGACTAATTTTACACCCAGGCCAACACACAGTACTACAGGAGAGCCAGTGACTATTTTACACCCTACAGGCCACACACAATACCACAGGAGAGAGCCAGTGACTAATTTACATTCTATATGCCTCACACAATAAAGTGACAGCCTGGTATGAACCAGGTACTGTGTTGCTCTGTTTTAAGCACAACCTTTTGTGTCAACCTGTGCATGGCACTGGCTTGTCCTGGTGTTTTTCCCCTTTCTCCTGTAAATTTTGACCTCTGCATGTAGCGTAATAGTTTTTGACGGAGGGATGACTGATAGTCTGGTGAGCCACTGCAGCGCTCCAATCCATATGCATCAGGTTTGGAGTCCATCTGTAAACGCCCTTAGCATGCTGGCATACAGCAATGGAAAGCATGGTGACCGGTATATCCAACCTGGCAACCCAGAAGTGTGGCAGGAGAAAAAGAGTTCATGGGGGCTGCGGGAGGGGGAGCTCAGGGAGGAAGGGGGGGTACAGAGGAGATGGATTAATTTGTTATCTAAAGGGGAAGTTCACAGATTCACCCCCTGCATTTCAAACGCTGTATGATGGTTCTGCAGTCTCTCAGATCGAATATAAATGCACAATGTGCTTTCCCTAAACCCCCCCATCTCCCATCCCCATCACCCAGGCTAATAGGCTTTTTGGAGGGAAAACATTCTTGTCAGAGAAAAGAGTGTATTGATCAAGTTAAACATGCTTTTACTGGGCACAGCGGTGTGCCGTTTGTGAGAGGTGTATTGTTCTTCAAACCAAGAAACCAAAAGGGCTTTATTTATTTCTTTATGTAATGTTTTTTTAATCCCCTTGGGGTGGGGAACTTAAACAGTTATAATATATTTGCATAAGCATCCGTTCAAGCTGGCAAACCAACATGGCTGATTCACCCACCCTTCATCCTACCATGACAAACCCCTTGCCTGCTCACACACCCAAATCCCAAAACAAAAAAGAGAGAAAAAAATAAACATTCAGGATGAAGGAGATAAAAAAACAGAACATTATTTATTTATTTATTTATTTATGCCTATTTTAAGATGGGAGGCGTTCAACTGTCAAACTGAGCGAGGTCACTCAAGACAAGCGACCGTCGCCGTGTACAGTGTAGAGCCGCTGGCCCTGACCGCGTGCCGCGTGCTGTAAATAAACGGCGGTTCTGCGGGGGAAAGCGTGGATGTGACCGGGGTGCGGATGGCCGCGAATGCGCCTTCACTGCCGCTGCTCCTTCATGCCTCCAGTAACCACGGATATTAGCTCTCCAAGGGGCAGTAAATCGTCCCCGTCTAGACAGGGCACGGGCAATGATGTCATTGTTCAGAGAGCCTCGTGGCCCCTCGAAGATTTTTTTTCCGCCCAGCTCGAATAAGCTCTTGGGGTGAGATAAGAGCAAACGGTCTCTCTACTCGCGGAAGGTTCTCGTTTGGTTAATTAACTAGACGAATGGCCGTCCCCTGTCTCCGTGGCCCTATAAAAAAATAGAAAATAAAGAACAGAGCAACTTATCAGGGCCAATGCCTGTCCCTCGCACACTCCTGCTGTAATGGAGTTTGAGATTTTACGGCGAGCCAGGCTGATAAATAACTGTATCTTGCATTTGGTTTTTAATTAGGACAGTCTATTTGCGCGCGAGTCCAGAAGCTCTCCCAAATTGATCTGTAAATGCCGGAGTTCATTTCTCATCATGTAGCCAGGAATTATTAATCACCCTTTTCCCTGCCGTTAATTGAAACGTATGAATATCTAGAGCCTGCAAGCAATGACACTTTTTTTTCCTCTCATTTTTTTTTTTTTTTTTGCAAGCAAAGAAGCTGGACTGCCTGAGCCAAAACGGCCGTTTAAAGAGCCGTTAAAGCCAGAGTTGAGACGTGGGAGGCCTGCTCTGTTGCAAAACGCAGCAGATTCGAACAAACAGCTTTTTGTCCCTTTATAAAAATGTGTGTGTGTGTGTGTGTGTGTGTGTGTGTGTGTGTGTGTGTGTGTGTGTGTGTGTGTGTGTGTGTGTGTGTGTGTGTGTGTGTGTGTGTGTGTTTGTGTGTGAATATATATATAAATCGATAACTCACAAGTCCACTATGGACAAAGTGGCCCCATAACTGGATTACTGGAATTGGATTTGCAGTGAGGGGGTGGTTCCAGGCCCATTGCATTGACGTGGGCGGGTAAAGGGGGGGTCAGATCTTGCTGTCATGTCATCAGAGAAGCTCTCACTAGCTGTCGCAGCGACTACAGGAAGTGGTTTTTCGTTTGAGATCTGTCTCATTCTTGTATCTCTTAATCCTCCAGGAGGAAGCTCTGCTACGGAGGTGGATGGGGGTAGGGAGGGGGCGTTTCTCAAGGTTCCTGTGAATTGAAATATTCAAATGTAACATGCTTCCTCTTCCTGTTTTTTTTTGTTAATGTTCTTTATGTTCTGAGTCGCTGCACAGATCTACTAACCCTGCAGTATCCAGTAGTGTAATTCTGTTAGTGTTTGCGGCCCCCCTTGAAAAAAAGATCACAATCTCAACTGGTCTTTCTCCTGCATAAATAAAGCACAAATAAATAAAGTGGAGTGGTAGTTCACCACAAGACTCCCATGGCAAACTTACATAATGCACCATTGCACTATTTATTCTGTTATGTAACAATAGCACATTGGTTGCCTAGCAGCAGGTGATTGATTGACAGCTCATGGTTATCCAGTGAGCCAAGCAAACCTTCCTCTTAGTCAGACTGAACAGACTAGCCAGATGGCGAAGAGCCGTACTCTTAACATCAATGCTGGAATTTGCCAAGCTGATTCATCCCATCAACATTCGTACATGGCATGTCATAGTTCTTTTTTTATTTCATTTTTTGTGAGTTTTTTTTTTCACTTTTTTCATACTTGAACTACTGTTCCATTAGCCCCACCAAGTAACTGTCTCCCACAAACTCAGGAGGACACAGGTAACTGATTCACCTGACAGCTAGCCCTCTCTTCTTTCCACACTGCAGATGCGACACCAATCACATATTGCCCATGCAGATGAAGGAGCTCAAAATAAACATTTGATCATGTAGTCTTGTAGCCACTTGACTAACTAGGAGAGGGCACCAGAGAGCAATGAGACGGAGGATTTTAACAGGCTTATTCTTCCCCTGTGGAGCTTATCAGACATTTACTTCCAGATGTTTACTGAAGCACCATATTTCTGTTTCCTTAGACTTCATGGCCGACAAGGAGACCGAGCAGCCCGTGGCGGCGGAGGATGACGAGACCGATCTGAACTACCAGCCCCCAGCGCAGAAGTCCCTGCAGGAAATCCAAGAGCTGGACAAGGATGACGAAAGCCTCAACAAGTACAAGCAGGCCCTGCTGGGCGCAGGGCCTGTAGTGGCTGGTGAGTTCTGTCAATCAAACTCACAAGCACAGGGATTGGTTAATGAGGTTTTTTGGGGGTTGCCCCAGGGACATGGAGTAGTTGGGCTCAGGGAACGTACTGGCTGATCGGTCCTGTCAATCAATCTCTTGAGCACATGGCTTGATTAGGCTTTGTTTACCTTAATGGGAATTACCTAAATGGGAATCCACTTTTTAGGAAAGAAAAAGAGTATTCAAGACATAAGCTGCAATGGGAGGAGAAAACATGAATGACCACAGAACAAAGAGAAAAACAGGGCTTTTAAAAGAACAGAAAATTGTGGGGAAACATACAGAATAGAGAGAAAACACACATCAACCCATACAGTATGGGGGGAGGGTGTCCTCGGGTTTAAACACCCCAGGGAAAGTGGGTAGTTGACATGGCAACCATATGTGAAGTTGATGGCCCTCATGAGACCGGTTTTTAAACACTCCGTCCGTCCGACCAGACTCGGGTTTAATTTCCTGTGATGCTACCCTGGGCCCCATCAGAAAGAGACGTCAGCAGAATGGATTTTATTGCTGCTTTCAGCCTGCAAGGACAGATACGTACGTCTGACAGATGTACGCCTCGGTGACAAATGCGCATTTTTGGAGAACCTCCCCTTTTCTCCTGTCTTGTGTCTGTGCCGAGCTCCATGACCGATGTCCTGTCACACAGAAACACCCTTTCGATGTACAGCCTCACCAAAACTACACGTGAAAATATTTTTAAATGATTATTTTTGTGGTGGTCTTGGTTTCCACTGCTTTACCTTTCACAGCTGAATGTCTGTTACGGCTGGTTGCTTTGTTTTCTTGTTTTTTTTGGAAAGTACAACAAAATGAATTTCCTCGAACGGGACAGTAAACGATCACATGACTGACGGGGGGGTGCGGTGGTTTTGTTCCCTGATGTGACCCCATCCTGCCCCATAAAAACCCAACGATGAGGCCGTGGAGTCTCTGGGAGCTCTGTTTGTGAGAGTCGTGGGAATCCCCCCAGCATGCCCCCTCCCCCTGTTTGATCCCCAAATCCACATCAGAATTCAAATCAACAAACATCAAACAAATAGGGAGAGATGAGACTTTCTGTTTTTAAGGGTAATACAAAATACACATTCTGTTTATGTGTACCCTTCCCCCCACCCACCACACACACACTCATACATGTACATAGACTCACACACACATGTTCATGCACACACACACACACACACACACACACACACTCACACACACATGCACTCCCTGTAGCAGATAAACCTAATCTTCTTGGATCACCGTGGGGCCAGTATTAAATGTACAGTGTCCTACACTACAGTAATAACAATAAAAATGAACATCTGAATGGGGGAGTCACTTCTCCACAAGCTGTTCTCATAATAAATCTGTTTTAGTAGATCTCGGACTCTGAAGATGAGCGCTCAGTTCCTGCATGTTTAAGACGCTTTCGTGCCTCTGCAGTGGAGATTTAAAACCAGTCACGTCGAGCTCAGTGGCATGGAGGACCAGGTGTATGTTGGTAATCTATTAGTTTGCGCATAAGATGTATCATTTAAAATAAGTTACAGTATTTGCACTACCAGCAGTTTCATATATATTCTTTATTTTAACACTAGATGAGTAATTGAACCAATTAAGGCAGCGTCAATTAGTTGGAATAAAATCCAGCATACACATTGGTTATAAAATAAATGTTAAAATACAGGAGTGTGAGAAGCACATTAAACCACTCCAAGTTCATGAGAAAATAAAATAAAAAATCAGGGAAAAAGAACTGGAATAAAAACCACTGAATAAGGACAAAAGTATACATTAAATAAGTCTTCACAATGTACTTACAGAACCTCTGATCTGCTGAAACGTGAACATGAGGAAATAACTTGTTACTTACAGCCGAACAGTCAAAACTAGACTGAACTGACTCGATCAGCCACATGCTGCCCTAGGCCTATAGGCGTGAACGATAGTGTGCTGGCGCATCTAGAAGGCTATGGTTTCTAGCGCAGTGACAGTATCTCTCCCTCCCCCTGCGCGGTACACTGATTCATCCATATCTTTTTCCCCACTTATTGCCACGTTAATAATAGCCCGTCGTTTAATTTAATGACCCGTAAGGCAAGAGTTGTCAGTCGCTTGATGAGTTACCGCGTTTTTATTTTTTTGTGCAGCTAATTAAGCGGGGAGGGGATTGTGCTCAGGGAGATTCTGTCATTATCGGTTTGAGATCTGAGTGCCCTGGCTGACGGTTGCATGCTATTAAGCTGTCAAGAGGGAGAACATCATTCACTTGTTATTCAGGGTGTGGTTTTTTTCGCTCCGTCTTAACTTAACGAGCAGCCGCTTGAAACCCATTTGTTAAGCGCGTGGCGTTGCGCACGAAACCCCCCGCGCGACGTGGCGGAGCAACATAACGGTTATGCGCGTGCGTTTTCTGAATGCGCGATCAGCGGGGAGATAAAAGCCACGGGAACTCTGAGAGATGCTAATGCAGACGGGCACTGAAGCGCCTGTTAGACGCCTGTTACTGTGCCGTTGTTTCTCTCGCATAATAACTGAAAAGAAGAGGTAGGGAAGCAAAAACGGTTTTTGAGTTTGAAATGTAATTGCTGGAACCAAGTAAGTGCTGCAGTTCTACTTGTATGGCATTCTTCTGTGAAATTGATGCCACACAGATTTAAAATAAACACAGTAGCAATTACTCAAAGTGGTACTATCTCTCTCCCTTTCATCAAACATACCATGAGTTAGGAGCATTAAAATGGATCTCTAGATGTTTTAGCATTACGTTTCATAAAAAGGATGGGAGAAAGTGGGTTCACTTTATGGGTGGAGCTACTCTCAGCTGTTGGTCATTTTAATTGTTTGTACCGCAGCTGACCACAAGCATCTGATCAAATAAGTAAGTCACTGATACCATATAGTGACCCCTCTCATTTTTGGTTCCACTAAACCACAGCTTACATCGCAAGGGCACAGGGAGCAGTTACTCAAGCTAATGCACTCTATTTTGACAGCTGTGCCATGAGTTTTGGACCATTAAAGTCGAGCTCTGTGTGTCTTAGCGTCACATTACATATAATTTTCCTGAAGGCACCGGCAGGGAGGGAATATAGCACGTACACATGATGCACGGCCGCCCTCACAGTTTAATCCGCTACATCGGTAACGCGCCATCAGGGATTCATTCACTCTGTCCTGCTTCAGTGTGCCGCGGCAGTTTGATGAAGAGTCGGAGAACCCTCATGATAATTCTTTCTGAGACCATTTCAGAGCAAAGGGACTGGTGGATGTCTACTCTGCGCTGATCTAGGGCCAGTTTCTAGCCTTCCGTATACCAACATTATCCATTATAAGCCTAAAGGCAAAACTGATACTAGATCAGAGCTCATATCATATGCACCAATGTGAGCGGTGATCTAGGATCAGGTTTCCCCTTGTCTGTGTCATAACCTTTTTAATTATGAGCTGTGAGGGAAAACTGACCCTAGATCAGGGCCAAAGTATCTCAGAGAAAGAGCGCTGATCTAGGATCCGGTTTCCCTCTGACTGTAATGTGACAGTAAATGTAGAACACTCACATGCTGTATTTGCACCGTGTGGTGGTGAGGATGACTCTCTCACAGAAGAGCAGTGTTTCATGAGACGCAGTGCTCTGTGACGCTTGTGAGATTCATCCTGTTGGTTCACTGGCACTGATACAGGCTGTGCCGAGCTCGCTGCTGCTGATAAGACACACAGTACATATCACACACTTGCACTCCCAAATTATTCACCTACAGATGGGGGTAGGTGATGAGGGGCTCTTAAGCACAGTGTGTATTTTTGGAAACCACCATCACAAGACTAAAAACGATGGCATATGATTTTTTTTTCTTTGAAATTGTATTAATATAATACTCCTCTTGTAAAGAGTTTTAGGCCTTGACTTTACACATGGAGGTAGCTTCATCCCTTCCTCTTTTACTGATCTTAACAGCAACAGTTTTGTAAGCCTTTGTAACTGGGAAGGTTAGGTGACAACTCAGTTATCAGCTTGGTTTTCCTGGGAGGTCTCCCATCTAACCACTGACCAAACCCAGCCCTGCTTAGCTTCAAGTTGACTGCTGACTACCTCCGGAAAGTTTCCCCTATTTTCTGTTTGCAAGTCCATTCTGTTATAGGTCATGAGAGACAGAAAGAATGAAGGATGTGTTTTTCAGTCAAGATCTTTTGCTTATTTTTTTGTTTCATGCAACCCCCATCTCTACCTGTGTTGTTGCTGTTTACGCTCTACTTCACAGCAGGGGTTCCCGGCTTCCGATACAGCACTCTTATTGCCATGGCAATTACCACAGCTCGTTGTAACTTACATGAGAGCAGCAGCCTTCACGGCATGTTTAGAATATTAAACTGCGAATTGGACTCAGATTTCCTCCCTGTTCCTCTTCAATGTGTGTATTTGTAAAGCGTTAATGTCCAAGTCGACAGCAGTAAATTCCCTGGTTATCAAGCAGCGCTGTGTGTTCCTGTTTTTTTTTTTTGTTTGCTTACCAGTTTTACTCACGCTGACATGCAGGTCAGGATCTCAGCTAAGTCGAGACATGGATCAGAGGTGCATGAGCAGTGCCCGACCAGTGATTCAAACCTGCAACCTCCTCCTAGTCTTAGCCACTGTTGTCTCGCTACAAGGCCACGGCCAAAACCAAGGCCTGAGATACGGTTGGCTGCTTGTAAAGTGTACAGGGTGGGTGGTGTCAAGCTCACTGCGTAGAGAGCAGTGTGTAAGTAGATATTTGCCTAATTGGTTCAGTTCATCATCCATCCATATGCATATAACTCTGTATTAATAAAGTGAATATGAGCAACAGCTGTTGATTAGATAACATAAATCACTCATGTAATTGCGTATATTAAACAGTGGAATAGTGGAACTAGTGATCTTATCAAGAGCAGAGTTTGGAGTAAAAACCAGTGTGCACGGCTCTCCGTATGACAGTGTTTGACACCACTGCTGTGAAGAGTAAAGGGCGTGGCCACAAGGGATGACTCTTCTCTTCCCTTTTCCTTCCAGATCCTTCCATTCCCAAACCTCCAGGTGACCAGGCTGACCCTCATATGCGATGTAGCCCCCGGACCAATCACCATGGACCTCACAGGTAACCACTCCCCCTTTCCTGCAATCCCCCCCCCCCATCCCCATACCATGGCAATGGCAGGTCTTTGCCTGTGGCTGAGAAACCGTTAAATTTCCATCCAGACTGGTCCTTTGTTTTTTTTTTTTTTTATAAATACTCCAGGAATAGAGTTGTCCAGGTAAGTTCAGGTAACTTACCTGAAGGCAGGTTCAGGTCATAGCAACATGAAATTGCACAAATACCACACTTTATTAATTCATTTTATAGCGACATTTTTCTACAAATTTCCATCAAATGTCAGCTGAACATCACCATACAGTGTGTGGTTGGGGTGAAAAAAAGGAAAAACTGCAACACGGCCGACTGCAACATTTCTGACTTAATGTCGTCCATTTGCCCTGAACTGTGGAAACGCCAGCCCAAACATGGGGCTCTCTTTCCCGCCTTGCGTGAGTGAAGGCAGAGATGTGACTTCCCATGAGCACTCCTTCATTTGTGAAGGGTCAGATCGCTCAGCGCTGAAAGGGCAGGAAAGGCTAACCCGTCTCCCACAGCAACTCGGAGACCAAAGGAGGCCAAAGGAGCGGTCTCGCTGTGTGGCCCCACTGCGTCTGCATGGGAAGGACTCTTAAAGGGCCGGTTCACCCAAGCTCAGGGACAACATTACTGGGATAGCATTAGCTCATGGTTTATAAAGGAACAGGGCTAGCAGGGATAGCATTAGCACACGGTTTATATGGACAGGGCTAACAGGGATAGCATTAGCACATGTTTTACATGAACAGGGCTAACAGGGATAGCATTAGAGCATGGTTTACATAGACAGGGCTTGCAGGGATAGCATTAGCACATGGTTTACATAGACAGGGCTAGCAGGGATAGTGTTAGCTCATGGTTTATATGGACAGGGCTAACAGGGATAGCATTAGCACATGGTCTATATGGACAGGGCTAACAGGGATAGCATTAGCGCATGCTTTACATAGACAGGGCTTGCAGGGATAGTGTTAGCTCATGGTTTATACGGACAGGGCTAACAGGGATAGCATTAGCGCATGGTTTATATGGACAGGGCTAACAGGGATAGCATTAGCGCATGCTTTACATAGACAGGGCTTGCAGGGATAGTGTTAGCTCATGGTTTATACGGACAGGGCTAACAGGGATAGCATTAGCACATGGTTTATATGGACAGGGCTAACAGGGATAGCATTAGCACATGCTTTACATAGACAGGGCTTGCAGGGATAGTGTTAGCTCAGTTTTATTGATTTGAACCTTGCATGCTGCATCACAATGACTCCACAGTTCTGCCTAAAGACTAGTGATGTCATCCCTCCTGGGAGGCATCCAATGGCAGGGAATAATGATGTTTACAGGTGGCAGGGTGGGGGGATGGGGGGATTGAAGCATAAGCATGATGGTTGAAGGGTAACCGTGCTGAAACAGCAGTCGATTCTGTGCCTGTTAAACACATGCTATATAATACCATTTGCAACATTTACATTTAGCAGACACTTGTGCAGAGCAACTTATGCAGGTTATTTTTTTATTTAGGATTCATTTATACATCTGGATTTTTAATGAAGCACTTTAGCTCAGGTACCTTGAATATGATTACAACGTCTATGCAGTCCCTGGGAATCAAACGCATGACCTTCGAGTTGTAGGCTATTTGTGTCAAGTTCCCGGAGACCAGCAAATAGTTGTTATTAAATTGATTCATATCTTCAAGTCATTTGTATGAATCATGTAATTCACCATGGTTAATATATAAATCAGCTCAGCTAGAGTAGAGATAAGTGTGTATGTCACGCCATTTGGACTGCATCGATTTGGAGGGAAAAACTTAAATAAGCGAGAATGAATGCAAAATCTGCGCAGGACAGCTGATCCTTATTGTGTGTGTATTGACTGAGAGCATGGACAGTGCAGGACTTGAGGCCCATCCAGCTCATTTATGGATCTGTGTATCTGTGGAACCCTTTGTCTCCAGGCAACGACAGAATGTTGTGGGTGTGCCTGGGTTCTGGAAAACCAGTGCTTCTGGTTCCAGATTCAGAGGAAGAGCAATGCTCACCCCTCTCGATTAAGGATGAGCTATCCCATCATCGTTATTAGAGAGGATCCAAAAGTCTGGTGTTCCTTTTGTATCCTGTCACAAACAACAAAAAAAGAGCAGGAAGACCTCGCTCTTCTCCCCTCATTTAAAAAGCAGAGAGCTTATTTTCCTCACCCTGTGTTTGCCATCTCATCACAATTAAGACAGCCACTGCATGTGAACGTTGCCAAGGGTCACCATAGGTCAGCCGGTTGCTAGGCGATAGAGAGATCCCTTCCCTTCATAAAAAGGCACGCTATCTTACAAGTACATCCTTCACAGAACAAAGGGAGTCCAATGGACAGAGATTTTTTTAGTCTTTATATTTCAGAGTCGGGAATGTGCTCAGTCAGAGTCGGAGTGTGCTCCAGATGTGTGTCATTAGATTCATACAATGATGTGGTCCTACTGCCACGCCCAATCTCTCTGTGGCCTTTTCCGTCATAGCGATGTCCAGACATAGGAAATGGCCATGTATTATATCCCATATTTTTGCACAGTAAAGTTATGCATTCATTAATATGTCAAATCAACATCCCCTGCTACAATGACTGTTTTTATCCCTGTGCTTGAAGAACGAAGAGGTAGATCTGGTTGATACAGCTCGAGTTAGCAGAGAGTTGAGGCTAACGCTGCCACACCCCCAACCCCCCCCAGGAAACCGTTACCTTCATGCGGTTTTTGTCACATGATGAAGAGGGTTTGGCCTCTGCAGGAAGCCGAGCTCCACTGGTGCTGCCTGCTGCTCTTTATCTCCTTTTTTGGTGACTTCCTCTTCTGCCGCAGGGCTGTAAATGTTAGCACACCGGACTGGCCTTTGTGTGTTCTCTGATTTCATTTCTCAGCACGCGTAATAATATGAATAACTGCATAATAAACTATATGTTCCAATGACGAGGTAATGAAGGCCACCAGGTGAAATATTACATCCCATCATTATTATTACAAGCTGAAATGCTGAGATTAAAACCGTAATCTTAGATAGGCTTTTAATGTTGGCGGTATAATTTACCAAGCATTTCAAAAGACCCTCCTTTCAGATTTTAGGACTTCTCTGTTTTGGTATTCTGTGCATGAAGCCCGTGGAGCCTCCGCCAGCTGAAGGCCATGGGGGAGGAGATTCAGTGAGAAGATCGCGGTCTGTGGGGTATTAGGGCGTGTGCGAGCCAAACGCGAGAGGCTCACAGAGGCCTTTTGAAGGGAGACGGAATTCAAACGATGGTGGTCCGGCGGGAGCACTGTGAGTGTTCTGATTGGTTATCTCCTGCCGTCTCTGATTGGTTATCTCCTGCCTTAAACCTGGTCTTATCTGGCCGTGCCTAATGGCAGAAAACGCTGACTTGTGGTTTTTAAAAAGGTATCTTTGTTGTGTCATCAAAGAGGCCAGAGATTTCCTATTAAGTGTTAAATATCCTGTTAAATCCAGAGTAAACAGTGGACGTATCGCCCATTGCTTACTGCAGCTATTATTATTGCCACTACTAGTATAACTACAACTACTATGACTGCAGTTACTCCCTTTATAACGACTATTACTACTAGCTAAACATAAAGGGGATTATAGAATGGGTTGTAAATGTTCAGGGTGCGGTCAGTCCTCTGTGTGTCTGCAGCTCTGTAAGCATTTTTACTGAAAGTGAAGCTCCGGTCCTATCTGACATGGCTATCGATCAGGGCGATCGGTTCTCCCGGGAGCAGCCGGGTTCTGTTATCCACGAGCGGACCTGTGTTCTGTCACGCGTTCCGCCTCTGTTTACAGAGCGCTACGCTCTACCGGTCCCATCCGCATCGACCCGATGGTTTATCGGTCTGATCGATGATCAAGACACGCACAATTATAGTCGGACAACAGCGCAGAGGAGGGAGTGTGGAGGAGAAGGGGCGTTGGCCTAAAGGGTACGCAGAGACGCCACACTTTAGCCCATCCTATCGCTTTTAATTTATCCATAATCCAAACAATTTTATAAACCCCACTCCTAATCCCCCCCCCCACTCCACTCTCCGTAATGTGGTACAGAAATATAAAAGAAATTCTACAATCAGAGGACTTCTGTAGCCTAATATAATATTATGAAGCATGACATACAGAATAAACAAAATAAATGAGTATACAAATACACAAATGCTTAAAGTCTGTCATATCTCTTTGAGACCGTATTGCCATGGGAATTCCGAAAGGTTCAGTCAGTCCTGGCACAGCTGGGCCTGAAGCGGCCACTGAGCATCGTGAGCGAGTACCGAAAACCCTGAGTCTGCCGAAGCCCAGATCATAACCTTATGATCTGTGATATGATATGACTGGAAGCTATCATGGTGTCGAAAGAACCTCACTCTCCCAGCAGAGCTCCTGCAACACCTAACGTGTGTGTTTGGCACACCAACCCCCCTCCCACCAACCAAAATTCCACATAGATCTCATTTACAATTGTAATTTTTTATGCAAAGGAACAAAAAGAAATTAAAGAAAAAAGAAGGATAAAAAGAAAAAAAAAAACAGCAGCACGAAAAGCAGAGCCTTCCGCTGTGTTTCGCACATGCTTGAAAAGCATTTCTGTAAAGGAGTTGGGGACAGGATGCCCATGGGGGGTTTGATCAGAGTCCCCCCCCCCCCCCACGTGGCCCTGGTGGCGTGCTGCACCGCTGTCCTGATACTGTACATTACCCAGGTGGCAGGTTTGTGTGTTTAATGAACAGGTTTACACGCTTGCCTCTGACCCATTTTCCAGGCGTTAGAACACACTGCGTTAATGAAGGCCGCTTCTGCTTTTCCTTTGGGGGGGGGGGGTACAGTGGATGGGGGGGTGTGCATCGCATTTCTAGTAAAACACGTGGAGGGGGTGTAAAAAAGAGAGGAGCTGGCACTTCTCAAACGAGCTCTCCTCGGTATATGCAAATAGCCGGGGCGCTTACTCGCTCTGATCTCGCTTTGAAGTTGGTTTCCCATCACTAGTTGATGGGTGAGAAAAGGGGGTAAACAGAAGGAAAAAGGGGAACGCTCTGAATCACATGTTTTCTTCCGTATGCAGGACTGGGGGCTCCTTGGTTTGTGCAGTTTTGGAGGGCGGGGTAGGTGCGGTGGGGTGGGGTGTGGGTAATTAAGCCTCCCGTTGAGTATGCAACGAATCGGCATATGCTTGATCTGAAATACAACAATCAAAGCTCAGAAACGTGTTGTTGAAACTCGTCCTCTGTTGTTTTTTTACGGTGGGGAGAGCAGCACAGAAGTGCACGAGGTGTAGGTATAGCTACATGGCATGTGACAAGTTGTCGTAGGTTTATTTCGTGCAGTTTTCGCTCTTCAGTGCATCCTCAGATAAGCTCACTCAACCACATTCCTACAGCTCGTCTGAATCATAGCTGCTGGCTGGGAAGTGATCTGTGGTAGCTACATGCCTTGTGACGGTAAGGACGGCCCACGTTCCGTTGAGTGACAGCAGTCTTTGAACTCGTCCTTGGAGGCAAGTCGGGCAGCGTTCGGAAGTGTGTGGGCCTTCTTTGTGAAAGACCCGTCACATGATCAAACACATCGTAGTCTACCGTCGAAGGGCAGCTAGGGGCTGTGACCGAGGAAAGTAATCCGCAGCTCACCTCACGGCGTGAGGTTTTGCCCGTCAGATTTGTGTTTGAGGTTAGCTGTCAGTTTCAGGTGCCTGTTTGAGGAGCAGCTGTAGGTCCCACCGGTGGGTGTTGCAGTTCCACCTGCACCATTAGCGGCTATGGCTGGAGGTCCATATGGGCTCATCCTGGGATGTCGCTGGAGAAAAATAAGAGTATAAGCAGATCAATATCCTCAGCGCCATTGCTCTTTAGAGACCTCTGGTGGCTGGCCAGGGAGCTGCAGGATTTGTGGTTGTCAGCTGAATAAGAGAAAGGATCGGTGAGGCAACAAGCACCGGCTAATGTCTTCACATCCTTCGGAGAAGTCAAGAGTTCGTCCTGCTAAATCTGTGAGAGACACTCTTTACTCATTATGGGTGAAGACTGGCAAAGTAAAAGAAAAAAAAAAGAAATTGGTTTTGTGTTTTCTTGAGAGAGAGGCTAAGGGGTGAGAAATTGCACCCTGGGAAATGTATTTAGTTGAGTAAATCAAGTGAGTTTGTCCTTAAGTAGGAGATCGCTCAGAGCAGTTAGGCCTAACAAAGTGTCCCTGACAGGGGGCTGCCGTCTAAATTGGGCTTTTATATCCCCAGTGTGTGTTTTTCCAGTCTGCCTCCTAATTTGAAGTTATTTCTTAGTGCACATTTGCTGGGCAGGACAACCTAGTCAGACTTTATTCCTCTAAGCTGAGCAGAAGAGCACACCGACTAACCGTCTGGGAAACTTTACATAACAGTATTTAGCAGAAACTGTTATCCAGAACGACTTACGACAGTGTACATTTCTACATCACTATTACTCTGAATTGCAGTGCTTTCACCTGGTTTATAGCTAACTGTGAGTGTGTGTGTGTGTGTGTGTGTGTGTGTGTGTGTGTGTGTGTGTCCTCCCTCTGCAGGTGATCTGGAGGCCCTGAAGAAGCAGAACTTCACCCTGAAGGAAGGAGTGGACTACAGAGTGAAGATCCACTTTAAAGTGAGTGCAGGACACGGCTAACTGTCGGGGGATGGCTGACCTCCCCCTCTCCCTCTCCCTGTATATCCATTTTTTATCAGTTTGTCTCTCTGTCTCTGTTTCTCTCTTTCTCTCTTAATCCCCTCTCTTGCCCTGTTCATCGCTCTTTGTTTCTTTCCCCCCTCCCTCTTTGTTACCTTCCTCCATCTCTTCCATCCTCTCTTTCTGTCACAAATCCAGATCCAGTTAAAATGAAAACACCTTCATTGGCATGAAGAACAGACACATGCCAAAGCATACAGATAAGAGTACAGAAAATTATAACAATAACAATGGCCTGCAGAGAGTCAGGTATTAATTACCGACTGAATTAGGAAAAAAATGTAAAATAATTTTTCTCTCTCTCACCTGACTGCTTCATGGACCTTTTTGGGGTAACCACAAAACGCAAGTAGTCTAGGCTGTTGCCATCGGTTACCAGCTGAGGTCGTGTGTGCCCCACACTGGCAGCGTTCCAGTTCGGGCGACCCCAAAGTTCTCTTAAACAGCCATGTTCGGGGGCAAGTGCTAACCCAGCACTGAATGTTCGCAAACGAATATTTAGAATGTTCCGGAAGCAACCGGGGGAGGGGCTTTTTGGAAAAGGTTAAAGTCAGAGACCCTGTTTACAGTGCAGCCCTTCGCTCTCTGTGTCATTTCCTTCCCCTGCCCGCCTCTCCCCCACCCCCAAACCTCCCCCCCTGGGCTGAAGGGTAAGCCTCCAGTCCCCTATTTACCTTGTTTTAAACTGGTGAGCTCTGGGTTCAACAGTGCAGGGGAGGGGGCTTTTAGTGACAGAGACCCTCCCCAACACTGGCCCGATCATGGGGGCTGCCTGGCTGGCCTTAGCTTTGCCCTGATCAGAGGGGAAGCATTCAGCCGTGATGACCATGGCTCATTGCTCACCAGTGCCCCTGCTGGTCAGCACTACACCTACAGCCTGGATGTACATTGCTGCTCATGAAGTATCTTTACCCCATCCTATTTCTGTGAAAGCTGTATTTATGGACTGTTGTGCAATGTACTGTTGTCATCTTTGGAGTTCAGCTTGCATACATTTGGGTGCCTTGAGCTTGTACAAAAATGGACATTTATTTTAATCTCACTTTATATAGAGATCATGTTTACTCTATATTAATGATACCAAAGGACAGAGCAAGTGTACCATGTGTATAATATCAGATAACTGCTCTTTATCACTGTCATACAAATGTAACTGTAGCAGTTCTCAAAGTCATTTGCACAATCCAAGTTTTTGAAAGTTTGTTTTTAATAGAAAAGGCTAATCAGAAGTCAAAGTTCACGTGTTTGGTGACCTGTGGCACTGATCTTGTTTGGAGTTTCCAGTCAAACAGGACACTCATGTTTGAATAAGAAACATAAGAACATAAGAAGACAAGACCAGGCCATGTAGTCCTGCTCGGTAGGCCATTTGCATACATCTTATATACATCTACTTGACCTGGCAACCAGTTAAACTTTCCAAATCCACACAGATTCTGAGAGCGCACAAACGCAGAGTCACCATCCCAACAGCGTCCCAATGGGATGAACCGCCCAGTGACCCCCTCCCCTCCTGTTTTTGGTTTCAACCCCACCCCCTCCACCCACTGACCAGCTCTGACTCCCCCCCCACACTCCTCCTGGGGGTGACCTCTCACCTCTCCGAAACCCAAAATCGGAGCACCCCCCGCAGTGCAGGGAGGCAGAGAGGGAACAAACGAGGCTCTTCTGTCGCGTTTGGCTTCCCTTCCCAAAGTGTGGCATCCCCAGGGCCTGGGCCATTAGGAGCGTATGTATACACAGAGGCCAGATTCCCAGGCCATCAGCCAGCACAGCCTAAAAATAACCTCTGACTAAAACAAAAAAAAAAAAACTACAAAGACTACATTTTCAATCTCAATTCTGAACTTTTCATCTCAAAAATGAATGGGTAAATAAATAAGCACAAAATAATAATATATCCAGCTCTAAGTGCTGTCTAATGTCATTTGTTGGTAATGTAAACATGCCTTTACAATGTTCTGACATGTCCAGTAATTTCGGAATTCCATGATGGATGGGGACATTTTAAAAATAATTATTAAACAGTAAATCAACAGCTATGGATAGGCCAATGGCACAGCAGTTGAAACTCTGGGACTAGTTAATTACAACAACTAAAATCTTAAATGTGTTGTGAAACAAAAAAGTATTCAACATACTTTTCTCAGTTTTCTTGGCTATCACTCGAAAACGTGAAAAAAAAGAAGAATGATTATCTGGGCTCGATAATGACAACGCACTTTATATGGTGTTCAAAATCCTGCCGTCAGATGTACAGATATTCACAATCCAGACTAATAAGGCACCACCTGGTGGCCGCTTGCTGCCAGTGCAGGGTCACTTTACGGAAGAATATATAAGCACAAAGTCTGGGCTAAGGATTCTCAAACCCCGTGTCTTCTGCCTTCTTTTGGCTTCTGTACAGTCTCTTGACATATTAAGATTTATGAACACATCTGTTAAATGTGTTTTGCACATGTTTGCTTTTTTTTGTATAAATTGTCTAACAAATGCTTTAGTTCCACAGGTTAGGACTCCACTGATTCACCTCCCAGACTACATTTAATTAATTTTGCTGTTGTTGCCTCCCCCCCATCCACTTCACACAGGTGAACAGGGACATCGTGTCCGGACTGAAGTACGTGCACCTGACTTACAGGAAAGGGTTGCGAGGTGAGCGCACCTTGAGACGGCTGTGGCGTGAGCCTGATTGATGCGATGCAGATTTAAAAACATGGAAAAATTCACATGATTTATAATTATGAAATGGATGCTGATTGGTCAATTGTTCTTCTAGCATATCTACAGAAGGTAACTTAAACGTCTCTAATTGCTACGGTGTACACCAGCCATACACTATGCAATAACGTATACCCTCCCTTCCTCCTTCCGGCAGTTGACAAGGCGGTCTACATGGTGGGCAGCTATGGGCCGCGGGTGGAGGAGCACGAGTTCCTAACCCCCGTGGAGGAGGCGCCCAAAGGCATGCTGGTCCGTGGCGGCTACCACATCAAGTCCTACTTCACCGACGACGACAAGACAGACCACCTGTCCTGGGAGTGGAACCTGCAGATCAAGAAGGACTGGGACGAGTAGAGCGGCCCTGGCCCCCTCAGTCCTGTCAGGCTGGAGCACGCCAAACCAACCCCCGAAACGCACGCGACACAGACACACACACACACACCTACATACACACAGGCACACACCCACACACATAGACACTCACTTACACAACGCAGACATACACACACACACTTACATACACACAGGCACACACCCACACACATACACACACTTACACAATGCAGACATACACACACACCTTTCAATCACCCAAAGAAAACATGCAAGATCATACATGCACACACACACACACACACACACACACACACACACACACACACACACACACACACACACACACACACACACACATGTGCGAGGGATAAGCAAGGGTGTACAAACAGTTGGTTTGGCTGTGCTCTGAGCTGTGCAGTAAAGTAAAGCACATGTGGTTGTAACAAATGCTAATTATGTTAATCTGGGGCCTAATTTGGGGAAAGTGGGTGGGACTGTGGGTGGGGGCGGGACATGGCAGAGCATATAAAGTAGAGCAGAAAATACAGAGCAGAATCACTTCAAAACCCAGTGAACGAGTGTACATTTTTTTACGACGTCCTTGCATCCTTGCACCTGTATTCTCAAGTCCGTTTTTTGTGCGGGGGGGTGGGAGTTTTGTGGTGCTGCTGTCTATTTGACCTCATGAGATATCTATCAGACCCCATGTGATGTATCTGGACCAATGTGAGACCAAGTGTGCGATTTCAGATTGAGGGGGTTGGGTGCTACTTTTCCAACTAGTTCCATGAACTCCTGCGTCACCACTTCTGTTGCATGGTAATGTTGAGTACATCTTCTAGTAAAATCACAAAGTGAGTCAGGCTGGAGTGGGACACAGTACGAATGTAGTCTTATGGAAATGGCATCTAAGGAAGCAAAAGTAAGGTGTGACCAGGCCGGGTGACAGATGTGACACAGTAGCGCCACCTAAAGTGTCCGAATGAAACTACACCTCATCATTGTGTACTTGTTATTGAACATCGTCAAGGGCTCATGGTGAACTTCCCCCCCCCACTATTTCAGAAGTCTCTCTTGGCGTGACGTTGTCTTCCTTGTTAGGATTTCTGTGTCTCTCTCTAGAATCCAACATTCTGTGCACAAATTCCTTTTTTTTGTTCTTTCCCAATAATAAAATTATTTTTAGAAGGAACAAAAACAAACAGACAAAAAACTTCAGCCGAAGAGAGGATATGATGCACAACACAATCTAGCTCATCTTTGTACCTCTACACGGCAATGAAATCTATTTTAAATCGTCATCAGGGTTTTTCATTTACCGAGGCACTGCTCTGATAGGTATTTACTCAAGGACATGTTTAAAATCCGAATATTCTGACTAGCAGGCTCATCTTACTCCAGGTATACTCTGCACTGAAATGCATTTTTCATTTAACACTGAAATAGTAATATACCAAATATTCATTAGAATGCTCAATGATATTTGTTTTTACATTCATGTATACAAGATACTGAAGAATGCTTTGAGAAAATTTAAAATATGCATGCACAAGCAATATATTTTGCGGATATCTTAAACTTGCAGTTAAGGAAAGTGTTTTACTAAAGGAGTCTCTTTTACGTATGTTCATTGGCTCCTTCGGCATCATCATTTTAACAACGGATTTGAGACAACGGAAGCTGAGATGATTTAAAGAAAACAGACATTACGGTGAAGATTTTTGCTATCTAGCGCAATGACAATGTTGATTTATTATTTTGGTTGCCATTTTCATTCTGATTACTGTAGAACTAGATGCACTGCACTGAGAGAGTTCACATTTGGTTTTTTCTGGCATTTGTTCAAACTATATGTATATTTTCTAAAAAGATGAATATTGTCAGTGTTGATATACATTTAAATGTAACAGAAGTCATAGACCTAGAATGTGGGTGATATTGTCTTGTTATGTGCTGCATGGTTATGAAGAATTCCTTTTTTAAAAAACATTTTACTATAATTGTAATGTTTTTTCAAAGAAACATGGTAAACTGCTCATATTAAAACTTAATCTGGAGATGAACAACTTCCAGAGTTTTTTATTTAGTTTTTTTAAACCTGAAGTATAAAACAGTGGTCAATATTCAGTGTTGGAATTTGCAACAAAAAAAAGATATATAATGACTGATTACTGCTCCTTTCAATATTGTCCTTGAAATCAATGTGTATCTTTTAATAAATTTAAAAATTGACCAGCCTGTTTTATTTGAAGCGCTATTAATTCTGTTAGAAATACTGTCAGAGCACCCAGAGCTCATTGGACCAGTTTCTGTTACATGGATTAAGTCTCGTTCTAGACTAAAACAAAAGAAAATTTTTTTAAAGGGAGACGTTCATTCACGTTGTGTAGGACTACTGTTAACCCACGTCCAGGACACTAGCTCTTTGTGATATGGGCTTTGGGTATGCTTCACTTAACCTGTTCGGGCGATATCAGTGGAGGTCAAACTCGATCCTGGGGGACACCTATTTATGGTTCTGGATACAGTCACAACTACAACAGCCTGCATTTGCAACAAGCTGTTAATTCTTCATAATTCGTCATTCTTCTCTTTTAGACACTAGGTGATTTACCACCTAAAGCCATTTTATTTTAAAATCTTAATTTTAACCGATTAAACTGATTTTATTGATGTGGAAAAGGTTTAAACATAAGACAGTATAGTTTAGAGGTTTGCAATGTCAACCTAAATTATTATTTTTAATGACAAAACATGGTGGCGCGCTGCAGTGCAGTTAATGAAGGAGTCTTATGTGTGAAGAATATTTATTTATTTGAACAAACTAATAAAATGAATAGATACATTTGAAGTGAACGAAATAGAAATGTTCAAACTGGAAATAATGGTTTCCGAGAGCTGGATGCAGAGGCTTGTAAAATGTTCACACAGCGTCCAAACTTATTTTAGACAAAAAAAATACATGCTTTCCAGATGCCAAGTCATTATTAGTCAGACATCTAAAAGCATAAAATAAGTAAAGCTACCGTTTCTGAACTCTGCATGCTCAAAATCTCTAGGGGGTGATTTTTTTCTCTTACGAGATTCAACCACATAAACTTGGCCTGGAGTGAACTTTGCTCAAACTTTTGTCGTGACTTCATGCACAGTACTTCACTATATATAAAATCTGGCAGCAGAGGCAAAACCTGGCCTCCTGTCCGTTTGAGATACACCAAATGGGAAATCATAGACCCATCTCTCCCAGACGCTGGGGTGTACCGTGTTTTCGCGTTCAGACCATAAAACACGACCAAGGTTAAGGGACATCCAATGAAACAGCAGAAAACATGAGCAGAAAACATGAGCAGAAAGGAAAAGCACGCCTCCTGCCTGAGTGTGTGTGTGTGTGTGTGTGTGTGTGTGCGGGGACTCATGATCACACACCGCGCTCAGGGTCATAACTCCGAAGGAGGATAATGGCAACTGCACTGAGACTGTCTGCAAAGTACGGTCTCTCGGGTTCGTAAAATGCATTATTCCCTTTCTACTTATCCATATAGCAGGACAGGCAGTATGGTATGTAGCAGTTTGCTAACATAACATGCACTGATTACGTGTCGAGTTGCTTTATTCTTTGGTTATGTTGAAACTGGGACAAAGGTCATGGTTAGTTGAGATCTGTCGATGGCTATCTTGCCTAACATTTTTGCACCAGTTAGAGTGGCTAGATTGGTAACTACCAAAGCAAACTATATAGTTATTGTTTTGCAAATACAGATAGCTACACTGAATCCCCTGAATCTCCCTAGAATAGCTGGATGCAAAGCTACAGCTAACTATTTGGCTAGTTGACATGTCATTGAGCTTGTTCGTATGGGCCTACTGTATGAGACAGAACCGGTAAGAAAGTTTGCGGGGAACTTCGGCATATATGAGAGTTCAGCTTGATGGCGTGTTTATCAGGAATAATGATTTGGCTTCGCTCGCTGCTGCTGATGTTGTGCTAGATTAGTGATATATCGCTTTAGTTGAATACAATAGCTTGCTAGCAACTGTGATAACTTCAGCTAGCTAGCTATCGGTAGCTAACTAAACAGTTTGGTATTCTGACCCACTTGCAGTTCAGCTTTATGAAGTGGGTTTAAACATCATGAAGATTTCGTTAAGTGGCTTGTTTGCACACTAAACTTATCCGTACCTAACTAGCTAACGTTTGCTTAGCCAGAGATGGCAACGCTATCGTGTAGATGTATGTAACTAGTGATAAAGAGCTAACTGTGATCAGCTGTTCATTGTACAAAAACAATGCATGAAAATGTTTGTACAGCTAGCAGAAGGTTTTGCATTATTAGCTGGTTATCTGTGTAGGACAAAATACCCATGAAAAACAGCTGCCGATAGCTTAGCTATCATAACATTTGCTTTGTTGTGTTTTAAATGTTATGCAATATAGGGAGGCTCGTCCCGTTGGCCGGACCAGCGTCTTTGCACAGTCGAAATGGGGCCGCCCTGCCATACCTCATGTCTCAGCAGGCGGAAATCCTCGTCATCCCCTAAAATAAAAGTGGACTTGGACAGTAGCACAGGTAAAAGTTACACAATACCTGAGTTACATGACCTTGGATATAAGCAACTGTGTTTCGCAGAGCCTTGCTTGACCCTTGCAAATACATTTCAAGAATGTCAGTGCTGGGTCCATCTTTTGTTGAGTATGATCAAAATGTGTATCAATAATAAAAACGGAGAGCTAGCTCATGTGTGGAGACTGTTCTCCTGCATTGCAAGTTTCTCTGGATCTGCTAAATTAACGTAATGTAATGTTTCAGGGATAGCAGTGATGAAGTTTCAGAGTCCGCCGGTAAACAGCCTGAGTTTGGACTTCCTGACAGAGTTCTGCATAAGTCTGGAGAAACTGGAGATGGACCGGAGCTGCAGAGGCGTGGTGGTCACCTCTGTGAGTCCTTCCCTGAGCTCACCTGGGCAGGTGTCCCCTCCCAGGAACTTTAAAATTTGGCCGTTATGTTTTGTTCCCAGTGCAAATGTGTACTGATGAAGAGGGAAGCCCTTTAGGATTGCATTTGGCATGTGCCGAGCAGAAGGATAGCAGCCACTTTTTGGTCATGTGAGATCATATTTTCGTGTTCCACAGGCTCTGCCGAAGATCTTCTCCGCAGGGTTGGACATCATGGAGATGTATGGGAAGAGTCCGGAGCGCTGCGGAGAGTTCTGGAAAGCCGTCCAGGAGATGTGGCTGAAACTGTACGGGTCCAACATGGTGACGATTGCAGCTATCAATGTGAGGTGTTTTTTTTTTTCACAAACGTACCGAAAATAAAGATTGAGTATCAGGACATTTTTATATTTCTTCATCAAATACCTGCAGTCATCATACTTACAGAGCCAGCCGTTTAGGTCTTATGGGCCCTTGGGTTTTGAAGAAAGGGTTTGAGGAGCCCTTGAGAACGGGCCAGAACCAATAAACATTATCCTCTTGTCTTTTTTTTTTTCCCCTTTGGTCTTTCCCTCCAATGTTTCAGGGCTCCAGCCCAGCAGGTGGTTGTCTGATGGCCTTAACATGTGACTACAGGATCATGGCTGAGAACCCACGCTACGGCATCGGCCTGAACGAGACACAGCTGGGTATCGTGGCACCTTTCTGGTGAGGGGGCACGCCGGAGAGCCACCGAAAAGCACCCTCATGAGCCTTAAAATGGGTGGAGCCATCATCTGTTAACCAATCACCCTTTGCATGAGCCTTGAAAATCAGGTGATTGATTCGCCATCATCTGTTCTTGACCAATCCTAATGTTTTGCTGATACTGGAGAATCCCAAACAGTCATTGATTGGTCTTCAGTTGAATAATCAGTAACCTGCCACTTTCAGTGATTGATTTGAAAAACAGACATTGATGTTCTGCAGGACAGCTCCGCCCATTCAGGGGTTCTTGAGCCCTCATTCACAGTGCATTGTATCGATCGAAAGCATGTCGGTTTCGTTTCATGTTGGTTTTTAAGCGGTCTCTGGTTGTGTTTGGTCCTTTAAGTTTGGTCTCAGGTTTGGTCTCAGGTTTAGCGTGTTGGTCTCTGGTCTGTGTTTGGTCTCAGGTTTGGTCTCAGGTTTAAGCGTGTTGGTCTCTGGTCTGTGTTTGGTCTCAGGTTTAAGCGTGTTGGTCTCTGGTCTGTGTTTGGTCTCAGGTTTAAGCGTGTTGGTCTCTGGTCTGTGTTTGGTCTCAGGTTTAAGCGTGTTGGTCTCTGGTCTGTGTTTGGTCTCAGGTTTAAGGACACCATGGTGAACACTGTTGGACACAGGACCACAGAATTGGCTCTGGAGCTGGGTCTCCTGTACAGCGCTCCGGACGCCCTGAGGTTGGCCTGGTGGACCAGCTGGTGCCGGAGGACAAGGTGCTGAGCACCGCCACCGAAACCATGGCCAAATGGTTTGCCATCCCAGGTCTGAAACCCCTTCATTCCTTTATTTACTAAATTATTAGCAGGTAATACATGCAAGAGTGAAATGTTTTTTTTTGCATTGTTGTCTCAATGAAAACCATTCCTTATATAATGTGCTTTTTATAACGTTCAGTGTATATGGCTGAATGATTAATTTAGCCAATTTATGCTGCATTAATTGGCTGAAAAATGTATGGACCAAATTAAGGCTGAATTAATTGGCTGAAATTAAAACCAAACAAGTGCAGAGTTTGACTCCACTGATAAATTCCTAAACTGGGGTGGTCACGACCCCCTTATTGCCATGGAAACCTGTCTCACCTGAGAAGAGCCAGCGTGGACTTTTCATCGTATATGTGTTATCTGTTATTTTATTATACAAAGGGATATTATATTAAGTGACCTATGGCTTTCCCACAGCACAAAATGAAATGGCAGGCTGTTACTGTGTTTATACCCATTTGCTTATTTTTCCCCTGCAGACCACGCCCGCCAGATCACAAAGTCGATGATGAGGAAGCCGGTCATCGACAAGCTTCTTTCCAACAGGGAGTCTGACATCAAGAACTTTGTCAGTTTCATCACTAAAGAGTCCATCCAGAAGTCTTTGCGAATGTACATGGAGAGCCTTAGGAAGAGGAAGGCATGAAACAGCGATGAAGATGATGATGATGATGATTGTGATGTGAAGAAGATTCAGTTGTGCAGTCTATGTGACGCCCAGCCTGTCTGTCACACTTTTGTTCTGGTACCCGCCTTTAAAAGTTTTCAGAGTTGCAGTTTTCTTTTACAAAAAAAAAAAAAAAAAAAAAAAACCCACTCACATTTTTACTAAAGAACTGAAACTGTCTTTGTTCTTTCCAACGGTCACGTTTTAAATGTGTCTTGTCTCAACTCTGACCCCTTTGCAAGTAAAACCAAACCCATTTTGACACAGAGAGTGTATTTCTTTGTCTTGCCTGGCTCAAAGCACACAGGTCATGACTGCTTCTGCATATCCAGGATGTTCTGCTTCAGCTCTGGAGTGCAGCGGTGTGTGCACACACCAGCAAATACTACACCACCCGATTTTACACATTCATCCAATCAGAGGCGTGTGTATGCAGAATAAACACTTCAGTGTATACCAATACCCATTAGAAGCCATTTTGATCGTTATGAATGGAAAACATGTAGTTTCCTGACTCTGTTAAAGAGGCAGAGTTTTTTTAAACTTTTTATTGTACTTCCACAATAATCACATTCTGTAGGAAATGATAACCTGCTCCGATTTGCTGGTTTGATTGCCCAGTGAATGCCAGGAAGCAGAGCAACATTATGGGCTAGCAAGCCGGACCTCCACAGGGAAGTGATCGCTGACAGCAAGAGCCTGGATGGGGAACAGACCAGTGAGGGTTCAGCAAGTAATTATGGGAAAATGAGTTATCATGACACCAAAAATGGCTGGAAACTATAACTAGCTGTCAATCGTCAAACAATATGTTCTGCCCTTTTCAACAAAATACAATTATTGGGCCGAATCAGTGCCTGGTGATGAATTTTGAGTATGACCTTAAGTAATACCTGCTATATCTGTTTTTTAATTAAAAGTGGAATCAATTTCCCTTGGTTAAAATGGACCAATCATTGGCCTCTGCTGTTACATTCCAGCCTGCTATAATATAATCTTTTCCTTTACACGTATCTCACAGATTTTTGAAAGAAATGAAGGTCCTATAATTCAACATAATGTTTTTTTTTAACCTTGCACCACAAGTTTTGATTGTCAGAATAGAGCACAAGGAAATGACAGTTTAGGTGTGCTTTCACATAGTGCTGTGTTGCACTGAGCTGCATTGCATTGTGGGTAATCCTTCAGTAGTGAGTGTAAACTACAGTTATCAGACATTTTGAGGTAGGGGGTCCACAGCCCCAGGGATCGTTTGAGTTGGAGAATGTTTTGTAACACCTCCTACCCTGCCCTGGGTTCTGGAAGGATCTGGTACTGGAGTGTGACCGGACTCACCAGGTCGTGCTTGAGGTTCAGGGCCACCATGTAGTCAAAGACCTCGGCAGAACCGGGGACCACAGCCTTCGTCATCGGAGCGGTAGTGACGATCCTGTTCATCGGAGAAGTCATGGTCAGTGGTAGAGGGCAGGAATTGGCAAAAACATGGTGAGGTAAATGTGTGGTCACATCATGCGTTTAGCCTCTATGATAAGTCCACTCAGTCATGAAAATAATGGGAAAACTGTAAAACATATCCAAGACAGTTTTTTGATTTGGAATGGTAATTTTAACAATGTAAAATTGAGCTAATGCAAATGCAGTATCTCAGAGACAGGAAAAATTTTCCAGATCGATAGTGTTTTTCTGAGAGCCATATGTTTTTAAACCGAGCTCTATGATGCTCACTGAAAATACGGACAGTTAAGTGCGTACTAATGAAAATGTAGTATCTCAGAGACAGGAAAAACCAGATCGATAGTTTTTTTTTTTTTTTTTAAACCGAGGTGCTCACCGGTCGTATGGGCAGTTGGTAGGCGTGACGGTGGTGTCAGCGCTGTCTGGAATCAACCAATGGAAGCTCTTGTCCGTGTGGAGCCGTATCTGCTGCCACTCGGAGCCGACCACATAGTTACAGCCAGCATTAAAATCTCCAAGCAGCATGATGTTCTGGGAAACGGAAGAGAAGAGAAGAAACATAATATTTATCCTTAAAAAAATTGCAAAATGGAAACGATGCACTGTTTGAAGTATTATAACGTCAAAAAGTCGTGCAGGAAGTAATCATGAATTACCAACGCTGACAGGCTGGGAATTACAAATATAGCTTATAAATGTAGCTCAATGTCCTTTGCTTTAAAAAAAAAAAGAGACTTCAGAAGTAACTGGTTTCTTCCGAAATATCACTGGAATTTATAAGAAAAATGATGTGTCATAACTGAAGGAGTGTGACGGTTGCTTGGATTCAGTGAACATCAAAGAACTGTACTAAGCTCCAGAGGTAGGTTAGGGTTTGTAAAATCTTTTAGATGTTTTCATAATGTAGACATAATGTGAAGCATGTATCATCTGTGCTGCTATAGAAACATGAAGACAATGACATCATCGTTTAAGAGCGTTCAGGCCCCACTCGTCTGGGTTGCAGAGTGAAAGGAGGCGTCTCTAAAATTACAGGTTGTGGCAAGGATGACATTGGCCCACAGTTAGCTCTGTGGATTCAAAATTTGAAACTGAGAAAAATAAGGATTAGAAGTTTTTTTAAATCACTGTAAAGGTCATTAGTTGCATGCTCAAAGAAGTTTCCTAATGCATGCAGTGTGAGTCTTCAACTTTCTTTGTGCAGATTTAAAAAACGTCCTTTCTGAATGCAATCTTCAGACCATCTTTCATAAGCTCTCAATTTGTCTCCCCGTGTGCTGAATATGAAATATGAATATGAAAAGGTGATGACTGGTGCACTCACGTCAGTATTCCATCGAGCTCTGGTTTCGGCAACGACGTCGTAGAGGGCATCGATCTCCTTCACGGCGTCGTCAGGAGAGGTGTGCTGAGGAATCAGGGCGAACTCATGCACGGCTGAAGGAAGATGATGCAGGTCAAGCTGGTTTACTAACTCCGGTTTATAACAATGGGTGTTCTTTGTGTGTTTTGGGCTTTAAGTGCATTGACTGTGGTAAATATTTTGCTAAATTCAACACACAGGGGGTACTCTGGTCCTGGTCCAGAGGGCAGCAGAGACTGCATGTATTTGTTCCACTCATCAACAGAACCACCTGATTTCACACACTGCCCCCTCCAGGACTGGAGTTAAACCTGCAGACACTGCCCCTCCAGGACTGGAGTTAAACCTGCAGACACTGCAGCCCTCCGGGACTGGAGTTAAACCTGCACACACTGCCCCCTCCAGGACTGGAGTTAAACCTGCAGACACTGCCCCCTCCAGGCCTGAAGTTAAACCTGCAGACACTGCGGCCCTCCAGGACTGGAGTTAAACCTGCAGACACAGCGGCCTTCCAGGACTGGAGTTAAACCTGCAGACACTGCGGCCCTCCAGGATTGGAGTTAAATCTGCAGACACTGTGGCCCTCCAGGACTGGAGTTAAACACTTTACGTCACTTGTAGCAGGAGATTGTGCCTCCCACATGAACACACACACCTGAAAAAGGGGATGAAAACATCACCACGAAGGGCTCTCGGTTGAAGGTGTCTGTTCCACAGGGCTCGCACCCGTCGTCAAACGTGAAGTTCTTGGCCACAGATACTGTCTCCTCTCTGTTTGAAGGAATCATGTGACAATGAGATCTGAAACACTGCAAAGCATTTATATCTTATTTAAAAATATAAAAGGAGAACACATGACATTGTGTAAATTAGTTTTAACGCATTGAGAGAATGAATCTTGGAATGATTGATTTTACCTGTACAGGAAGAGATAGCGCTCTCTGTAAGTGCTTCTCCCCAGCGGTTCACTCACTATATGCTGGTAAACGTAAGGTGAGGATCCCCTAGAGAAGGAAACAAAGCCAAACGCAAAGATTCAGAGTGACGCAGAAAGGACTTTAGCAGAAAATACGCAGCAGAGATAAAATAGGAAAACTATAATTAAGATAAACACTTGCATAGAAATAAGCTTTTTATTACACTTTAAGTAGAGCAGCAGACTCCCCTGCAATAATCATCACTAATATTAGATATCGTTGACACATTGATCTGAACCAATCATTGTGCTTCAATTCAGATAGCACAATTTTTTGATTGATTGTGTCCAGTCAGCTCCACCCATTATTGGGTTCATGAAGCCTCACTCTTTTGTCACTGCTTGTCATCTATTGTCTCTTGCTGGTTTTCTCGCCTCCTTTTCAGTAAAGCATGGAAATGAACCATGTGCTTGTAACCTAGTTGAGCAGAAAGTGAATGTGGGAAAAAATGCGTGCCATGTTTATGTTCATGGTGAAACTTTCTCTTACTTGTTCACTTGCTGCATCAGTTTTTTGGTGGCAGAGAGATCGCTGTCTCTCACTTCCTGGATCAGCAGAATGTCATACCTGTGAGCTATCTGTGTTGGAGGGAAAGAGATACATCAGTCAGATCTGGATCATCGTACAGCACTGTTTTAAAACTGCAGGATGTGATTTGTCAGCAAGAAAACATCAAAACTGATTCGCTTTTAAATGTCCAGGACTCGACTGGCTTACTTTGACTATGAGGTCAACCAAGGTGGCGTTTGACGCTTTTTTGTCGCCGAATGATTTGATGTTGAAGGCGCCGATCAGGAGAGATCCCATGGACAGCTCCACGTAGGCCAAGATCAGCGCAAATGCACAGATTAACTTCATCCTCATCGCTGTGAAAGAAGTGGAATCAGGTAACCGGTTTTATTCCAAAAGCATAACATTTCTTATGAATCTGTTTCCAGAAGTTGGCTGCCAAATGAGATGGCAACCTCTGAATTATAAGACCATGCCCTGATCGGTATATTGCACTCAGAAAGACCTTTTTCAAAAACCTGGGCAACATGTGAAATGAATATAAAAAAATACATTCATAAAGTATAATAAATGCACAGCAATCCATGAAAAATTATTAGGAAATATATGCAGAGAAGGATGAGTAAAATATGTTAAAATGAGCCAAGCAACAATTACATTCCCGACAAAAGATGCTTTAAATAGATTTAAAATCCTCCAGGGACACATGGGTATCAAGTTCCAGCTGTTTTTGTAAATGATCCTGACCTCTTACATACATTTTTTTTTCCCAGTCATCTGAACATTGAAAAAACAACCTGGTGGAGCAAAATGTTTTTATGTATGGCAAGGTATTACAGCAACTCAAGTGAGAGACTCCATACCTGGGGCTGCGTCCTGTCGCCTGTAGTGAAGAAAGGTCCTGTCCACGCTGTATTTTATACGCTCTGACCAAGTTTGTCGTGCAACCTGTCCTCCAGACCGGACAATCTTGCTTTTTCTTGTATTTATTTACAAAAAGCGTGTGAAACCCTCCCCTGTTCAAACACATTTAAATGTTGGTGGTGAGAGGCAGAAGGAGGGGTGATGGGGGTCATGGCAGTGTGCAGGTGATAACAGAATATACCCAAGAGGTGTGTGTCAGGAGAGGCACCAGAGAGAAAGTTATACTGCAGGTAAACAATACAACAAACAAGATAAATTATGGCAAAATGATACGCAGTTTAGGTCCCCATTTTGATATTTATGCATGTGTTAAGTCAAGTTTCCGTAAAGCATGGGATTTTGAATCTGTGCTTAATAATTAATTCTTTCACAAATGTGGACATAGTGTTAAACAACCTTACATCAATTAACCCAATTTGGTTTTGTAAGGGTTATTGCATTTACCTTACAAAACCATGATTTCACATTTTCAGAGCTAATGTTCCACTGGATCCCTTCCAGCAATCTGGAACAGAAAGTCAGAGAAAAGGAGCTATCTCCAAGGAACTGAACTTGAGCAGTGATTCAAGAGCAGGAGCGGATGTCTGCTTCCTCGCCTCCGGCCGGGTAAATAAATCAAATTATAAGCCATCGCTCATTATAAACAATCCTGGTAGTGAATATTATATAAAATACGTATAAAGTCGTAATTAATACACATGTAATAAAGGTATAATTAATGGTGCTTGCAATTTCCGATGCACGAGATTAGATAACAGATAGTTCAACTTTTATTTGGATTTACTATCTCAGTATAGTCAAAGATAGTACATCTGTACCAGACGTCGTACGCTTAAGGTTTTTTTTTTTTTTTTTTTTTAAACTTGAACTTATTCTATAATAGTGTTCTGCTTGTCCTAACCGAGCCACCATACTTGAAGTTACAGGGTGAAGTGGTTGCTAGAGGGACGTTTCTCGCTTCATTAACTGCTTGTTTTCCTGAAAGTTAACTTAATGAACGGTGGTAATATACAGAGCAGAAATGTTGGGATCTAGCTAGCTAAGGTAAGGTAGTTATTGATTGAAGAAACAAAGTTAAATGAAAGATACGTTAATGAACGAAATTGATGCCACTTGCCATGCATGGTTGAGTCAGACAAATTTGAATGAAGTTCGAGTCTTTCTTTGGGAGGAGAGCTGCAATCAAACCTAGCTTGGTTAGTTTGTTGGACATTGGCAAGTCAACGATGCTAACTAACGCTGCCATTTGCAAGTTTTGTGGCATCGATAAGTCGTTCTGGCTAGCTGTCACTTGGATTTGCAAGCGAGCAAACAAATGATCCGTCGAATTGCAGTAGTTTTGTTTTCTTGTTTTCATCCATTCATTCATTTGCAGTTGGCTAAATGATTACAGAGGCAGTAATGTTATACCTGAATTATTGTTAGGTGTTTTGCAAATCGTACTAGGTTAAATGTGTGGTATTCCCTGCAGGATTAATGGAAATCACTGTCTTTAGCGTAGCGAACCATGTCGATCAGGTAACGGAAAACGCCAAACTCAGATTGCATTTTATGTGGAGTGTATTTTAGGCAATAGACAATAATATCATATGTATCTAACCGCAGCAGGCTACACCTCACAGAAAGTAAGGAAGGCGTTACAACATTGATGAAGTGGTTGTGTGGGTTGAAAATATTGTAAAATACTGAAATAAATGAACAAATGATTTTGTCTTTAAAACATAATCCCCTTTTTTCAATCATTTTCTCTCAACAGCTCCCAGCTGAATGTAAATGAATAACATTTTAGACTGGGTAGCGGCACACTTTTAGAATAAAGCATTGCCTTTATGAGTTACAGTCACCATTAATGGGTTCTCGGCATCTTTTGTCTTTTCAGTGTTGTGCAAATAACTCTGTTCTAGAAAACCATGAACGACACTCGCCGATCGCTGCTGCGGCGAGACTCCCTGAGCGCCGCCAAACAGGTGCTTTATCACTTGGACATCCTGTTCGGCGGCCAGCTGCAGAAGAGCGCCACGCCCGTAGTGGACAATGAAACCGCGGAGCTGGTGGAGGAATTCGTGTTCAGCCTGCCCAAAGACCGGAGCGCACCGCGGCAAGTAAGCGAGCCTCTCAGACCCGATCCCCGGGACCCACTGTCTGTGGTCAGATTTTAACCAGCCTTTAGCTGTTTTTACCCAGATATTTTCATGTATAATAAGTGATGCTTTACTGTGTCAAGAGCACATTACGTCAGAAACATCTCTCCATGCCAAGAAGAGTAAAATATCCCATATTTGCATCTCAGGTATTCAGTTGAGTCAATTTACTTCTCAGACAACGAAGTTACTAATTTCCAGAATCACAAATTGCGGATGTAAAAGGTTACATATTCATTCAAATAGATTATATCCTAATTGGTAAATCAGTGTGTCTCTACTTTGCAGACAACAGGTCTCTGAAACAACTCGTTCACGCACAAGGACAGAGACTTCAATAACAGAGAAAACAGGAAATGTTAGTAGTGCTTAAACACAGAAGCCTTAATCGATCAAGAGACTGGGTGTAGCGAAGACCAGTATACACAGGGGTCCACTGTAACGAGTTTGAGACCCCCCCTCCCTACCTTAATGGAATATTGCAGATGATGAGTTGGTGACTGGGAGTAGTCTGGTCTGGAGGAGATTCTTAAACTCCATGGGCAGTTTCATGGAACAGTACAGCATGCAGAATTCACACTACTTGATTTACCTGCCCTTACAAAAGAGTCCTTTATTTTACTTACATACCTTAAGTATATTTTTATCTTGTTAAACCTGTTTGTTCAGCTCTAAAATGTGTAACTTTACTTTTTAGAGCTGAAAACTGAAAGTTTACCTGAGTACATTTAAAAAAAATGTTGTGTAGTACTGTAGGAATATGTATCGGGTACCGTTTGAGGCAAGATTGACAATCAGTCTTGTTTTCAAGACTGTAATATATTACAGTCCTGCAGATTGTTGGACTTGGCAGAACATGAGAAGAGAACTAAAATAGAAAGTGAGCAAACAGTGGAATTAATGTGCAGTAAAAGCAGTGTGCAGAAACATTGCTACATTTGGCGGGCTGAAGGCCTTGATGATAAGACTGTCTCAGACCAGCACTTACCTGCTTTACTTACTCAACAACAGTGCCTGCCCTTTTCCTTGTATCTGGGCCCATATAAATATATGTTATTGCTGTGCTCTCATGCATACACTGCGTCAGTGTCTGTGTTTGTTATTGCTGCGCTCATGCACAGTGTCTGTGTCTGTGTTTGTGTTTGTTATTGCTGCGCTCATGCACACTGTCAGTGTCTGTGTTTGTGTTTGTTATTGCTGCGCTCACGCACAGTGTCTGTGTCTATGTTTGTGTTTGTTATTGCTGCGCTCACGCACAGTGTCTGTGTCTGTGTTTGTTATTGCTGCGCTCACGCACAGTGTCTGTGTCTGTTATTGCTGCGCTCATGCACAGTGTTTGTGTTTGTTATTGCTGCGCTCACGCACAGTGTCTGTGTCTGTGTTTGTTATTGCTGCGCTCATGCACAGTGTCTGTGTTTGTTATTGCTGCGCTCATGCACAGTGTCTGTGTCTGTGTTTGTTATGGTTGCGCTCACACACAGTGTCTGTGTTTGTTATTGCTGCGCTCATGCACAGTGTCTGTGTCTGTGTTTGTTATTGCTGCGCTCATGCACACTGTCAGTGTCTGTGTTTGTTTTGTTATTGCTGCGCTCACGCACAGTGTCTGTGTCTATGTTTGTGTTTGTTATTGCTGTGTTCTGTGTTTGTTGTGTCTGTTGCTGCTGCTCATGCACAGTGTTTGTGTTTGTTAGTGTCAGTGTCTGTGTTTGTTTGTTGCTGCTGTGTTTGTTATTGCTCATGCACAGTGTCTGTGTCTGTGTTTGTGTCTGTGTTTGTTTGCACAGTTGTCTGTGTGTTTGTTATTGCTGCGCTCATGCACAGTGTCTGTGTCTGTGTTTGTTATTGCTGCGCTCATGCAGTGTCAGTGTCTGTGTTTGTGTTTGTTATTGCTGCGCTCACGCACAGTGTCAGTGTCTGTGTTTGTGTTTGTTATTGCTGCGCTCACTCAGTGTCAGTGTCTGTGTTTGTTATTGCTGCGCTCATGCACAGTGTCTGTGTCTGTGTTTGTTATTGCTGCGCTCACACACAGTGTCTGTGTTTGTTATTGCTGCGCTCACACACAGTGTCTGTGTTTGTTATTGCTGCGCTCATGCACAGTGTTTGTGTCTGCGCCCCCCTGCGCTGTAGATGACGTCTCTGCAGGAGCTGCAGCTGTTGGAGGTCATGTGCAGCTACTTCCAGGAGCAGGGCAAGGACTCCTTGCGCCAGGCCATCTTCTCGGCCCTCTTCAGTCCCCAGGGCAACGTGGCCGACGGGCGTAGGCAGAGCATGCTGGGAAAGCTGGTGTCCATGGCCATCGCCGTGTGCAGGGTGCCCATCCTGAACTGCACCGCTTCCTGGATGCAGGTCGGCTGAAAAGATTTACATGTCGTATTACATGAAATGCACAAATTCATGAAGAACGTCTGTAGAGGCGATCTGTATGACACAGATGAGTTTCAGAGGTGCGAGTCTTTGGACCTGACCATGAGAATGTAACAGGTGATGTGCCTTAGATAGGCCAGGTGTGTGTGTGGAGCTGAACCAGGTGCGTGTCTGGAGGTACAGCTTTTTAAAAACCTCTCTCTCTCTGTCTTTCTCTCCCTCTCCTCTCCCGCCTTTCCTTCCTCCCACCTTCTTTACTCATCTCTCTCTTTCTTACTATTGCTCTCTCACACCCCTCTTCATCTCATTCTACTGGTATCTGTCCCTATCTTTCCATCACAGAAAAGCCCCACCCACCAATGCATGCGATTGGCCAAGGTACTGGTGGAGGATTACTGTGGGTCTGTACCTGGTCCCTCCCATGCACTCCGTGACATCATCACTGTCAGTCCCCGCTTCTGCTGCCAGTTCATCACCGCGGTAACTGCCGTCTATGACATGTCATCAGGTATCTGGATTGCTTCAGTAATTATGCAACTGTGTGAATCAGTGGTTTGTAAAAATCTAACTCTGTAAGTCATAATCAGATAATGTTAGCTGCTAAATGCCTAAATAAAGGTACATTTTTGCTTTTCATTGTCAAATTGACAAAACGTTTTTATTAAAATATAACAGGCTTTAATGCCCTATTATACTACATAATTTACATAATCTAGTTGACTCATGGCATTGTCATTGACTTAATGGGCCAACAGGGGTCACTCCTCCTCCCAGTTAAAATAGAACCAATACTGTAGTGCAGTCAAAGTGTCACCATACTGTTTGAGATGTGGTCTTGATAAGACACCGACAGTGGTGCAGACAGATTTCAGTATTTTATCTCCCCAGTGTAGATGAATTGGAATACAAACACTTTTTCTTTTGTCTTTTTTATTTCAAAAACAAGCATTACAACATTGAAAACAGTGGTAGGGAGTGAAGCAGCTCTCCCACTGCTTAAGCTGCTCCAGGTTTGACGATAAGCAGAAGACAGCACTAAGTGCCTGCCCCCTGGTGGTAGAATCAGCTCATTGCACCAACCTGTTTATTGAAAAACGTGCAATAGCTCAAGCTGCTAAAAACTGCATTATTGGTGGCCTAATCCTTCTCTTGTTTGTATTGGGTCTTTTAGTATTTGTATTGAGCATTTTTATTGCATTGTGCTTGTTATGCCATTAATATAATGATATTTCATCAAAATGTCTGGATCACAACTGTGGGTGTGCAGCTCCAGTCCTGTAGGGTTTGTCCCATGGGTTATTTCAGTACATAAGTTCCCACATTAGGTTATTGATTGGCTAAAGGGTCCCTACACCTTTTTTCTAAGGCCAAAGTTAAAGGCCAGTTGAGGAGGAACCACAAACACCTGTGAGCAATGTCGCCCTCCAGGGCTGGATTTTGTCTCCCCTCCTCTAAGAGTAAAGTCATTTGGTATGTCATTCGTGATCTGGAGGTTGAGAATCAGAGTAATTAATTATTTTGGCTCCCTGCCCCCTTCCTGAAACACAGAAGACCTGGTCCCCCTTCTGACCTGCTGGAGATGGTGGTCACATGGGTGCAGGATGACCCCCAGGTGACCCTGCTGACGTTCCTCAGTGCCCCCGTCCTGACCAGCCGCCCCCCCGGCTCTCTGGACCCCACCCCTTTGCTGGGGCTCACCCGCTGGTGTGTGAAGGCCCCGCTGGCATACAGGAGACACAGGAAGTCCCCTCCGTGGGGCCGGTCACCAGCCAGGGACCCCCGGGCAGCGGACGGGAACACGGGGCCCCTGTTCTCCAGACTCCACCTGTGCGTTCTCCAGATCCTGGTGTCCGTGAGAGAGCACCTGGCGGAACGCCACCTGTTCGGCCGCCTGGGCGTGCTGCCGCTAGAGGGCGTGGCCAAGCTGTCCGGAGAGCTGGTGCGATTGGTCGACGACGAAGCAGACCCTCGAGACAAAGACAGTGATGGCGCTGCGGAAACGGAACTCGCGCTGAACAGGCTGGCTCAGGCTTTACAAGTTGCCATGGCAGCAGGGGCATTGCTGTGTTCCAGAGGTGGGTGGAGGGAGGGGTCCTTCTTTTTAAAATTGTCAGTAATCTGCAGGAATTTTTAATGCTGTATAAATCAAACGATTTCAGCCTTGATCTTAGTGGGCCACAGGGTCTGCTGAATTTAACTCACCTCAAAATCAGCAACCAGGTTCAGAGCCAAGAAACCAGTGGATCAGTTTCTGTAAGTGGCCAATAAATGCTGAGTAACAACGAAAGTCAGCCAGCCCTGTGGCTCTCAACATTCAGGGTCAGGAACCGCAAGTTACTCGACCTAGGTCTGATCTGGTTCTGGCTATAGAAAAGTCGCTCTAATACAGAGTTGTGATGTTTTTTTTTCGTGTTTTCTGTTATCTTCAAACAGAGGATCTGAGATGTATCTGCTCCAGACTTCCCTACAACAGGTAAGACTTCCTCTTGCTGTCTGAAGGATATATGGAAAAAAACATTTCAGGTAAGGTTTGATTTGAAGTCGGGTAAAAACTACTCTACTCCCTTGAGGATTTTTTCTTATTTTATTTTTATTTATCTAGGACAAAGCCCCACTGAGATTGTCATCTCACCAGCAGAAATACATTTTTCTTCAGACATAAGGACAGCAGTTTACAGTGTGATGTCAGTGATGGTTTTGGCCAATCAGAATCAGAGAATATGGTCATGTGGGTAATCATGAGCTGTATGGATGTTATGGTGATAGTGTTAGTTGATTCTGATTGGCTAAAAGAGACAGCAGCCACTTAAACATTAGAACTCAATGCCAGTTGGGGTCACAGGCTTCACTACACACGATCTGGCAGGGATCAACAGAGACCACGGAGGCATACTGTAAACAGATATCCTATGTCACCCGCTCAGCATTTTGTTTGTTTTTCTCCTGTCCCACAGCTTGCTTCAGCTGGTGAAATCAGGTCCGTTCCTACAGTCTGGATTACAGAAAGAGACGTACCCCCCCTCTTGCCCTCCGGTGCTGGAGAACCCCACCCAAAGTGCCTGCCCAGCTCCTCCACAGCCCCCTGCGTTCTGCTCATAACCTGCCTCCCTCTCACCTACTGCCACACCCTGCATTCTGCTCATAGCCTGCCTCCCTCTCTCCTGCTGTCACACCCTGCATTCTGCTCATAACCTGCCTCCCTCTCACCTACTGTCACACCCTGCATTCTGCTCATAACCTGCCTCCCTCTCTCCTACTGCCACACCCTGCATTCTGCTCATAACCTGCCTCCCTCTCTCCTACTGTCTCACCCTGCATTCTGCTCATAACCTGCCTCCCTCTCACCTGCTGTCACACCCTGCATTCTGCTCATAACCTGCCTCCCTCTCACCTACTGTCTCACCCTGCATTCTGCTCATAACCTGCCTCCCTCTCTCCTGCTGTCACACCCTGCATTCTGCTCATAACCTGCCTCCCTCTCTCCTGCTGTCACACCCTGCATTCTGCTCATAACCTGCCTCCCTCTCTCCTACTGTCACACCCTGCATTCTGCTCATAACCTGCCTCCCTCTCACCTACTGTCACACCCTGCATTCTGCTCATAACCTGCCTCCCTCTCCTCCTGCTGTCACACCCTGCATTCTGCTCATAACCTGCCTCCCTCTCACCTACTGCCACACCCTGCGTTCTGCTCATAACCTGCCTCCCTCTCACCTACTGCCACACCTGCATTCTGCTCATAACCTGCCTCCCTCTCTCCTGCTGCCACACCCTGCATTCTGCTCATAACCTGCCTCCCTCTCACCTACTGCCACACCCTGCGTTCTGCTCATAACCTGCCTCCCTCTCCTGCTGCCACACCCTGCATTCTGCTCATAACCTGCCTCCCTCACCTACTGCCACACCCTGCATTCTGCTCATAACCTGCCTCCCTCTCTCCTGCTGCCACACCCTGCATTCTGCTCATAACCTGCCTCCCTCTCTCCTGCTGTCTCACCCTGCATTCTGCTCATAACCTGCCTCCCTCTCTCCTGTCACACCCTGCATTCTGCTCATAACCTGCCTCCCTCTCTCCTGCTGTCACACTCTGCATTCTGCTCATAACCTGCCTCCCTCTCTCCTGCTGCCACACCCTGCATTCTGCTCATAACCTGCCTCCCTCTCACCTACTGCCACACCCTGCATTCTGCTCATAACCTGCCTCCCTCTCACCTACTGTCTCACCCTGCATTCTGCTCATAACCTGCCTCCCTCTCACCTGCTGTCACACCCTGCATTCTGCTCATAACCTGCCTCCCTCTCACCTACTGTCACACCCTGCATTCTGCTCATAACCTGCCTCCCTCTCTCCTGCTGCCACACCCTGCATTCTGCTCATAACCTGCCTCCCTCTCACCTGCTGTCACACCCTGCATTCTGCTCATAACCTGCCTCCCTCTCACCTACTGTCACACCCTGCATTCTGCTCATAACCTGCCTCCCTCTCACCTACTGTCACACCCTGCATTCTGCTCATAACCTGCGTCCATCTCCCAAATACAGCACATACTGACTTCTGCTTATAAAAACACGGCCCTTTCTCCAGGTGTCACTCACTGAATCCTGCTCATAATCCACACACTCTTAAAAAAACACCCCTTTGTCCTACAGTACACCCTACATTCTGCTCAGTGCGCAAACTCGTCTCTTCTACTGCCCCTCCCTGGGTTCTGTGTGTAACCCAAACTCAAACTCATATGCCTTATGGCAGACAGTGAATTCTGCTTATGTCCAAGGGTGTGTTCATGTACGGTTTTTTACTTGTAGATATAAAGCACTTGAAGTTTCAGGTAAGGAATAGAAAACTGTCATGTTCCCTGTTTAAACCAAAAATGCTGGGCATGACATAGAAGTGAAGATCTTGCATTATTTACATGTGGGTCCATTATAGGGTTGCTTGATTTCAGTAATTTAGAAAATATTGCACAATTTTAACTGTAGGTGGCCCAGCAATTTTTCTTGATACATTTTCTTAGTAATTGTCTTATTTCTTAGTTCTAGAACCTCAAAGAAACAGCTTGGAATGAGTACAAGTACGGACAAACATGCAGTTACATATGTGCAAAGTGAATGTTGATTTTTATCTTTATAAATGAATGTATCAGTTGTTGTTTGGTAAAAAAAAAAAATAATAATAATTAAGTTGTATTAAAGTTACATTTGAGACTCTTGATATTTTGTATTATTTTATTGTCTGCTTATTTTTGGTAAGGACGCTAGGTAGCTAAATGCATTAAAGAGGAGCGTTTCAACCTTGAAGTTTGTATATTAGTTTCATTTAAATCATATGTTATTTAACAATGATATTCAGTTATCTGTAGTTATTCATGTATATCAGACATATTTTAACTTATCTGTACGCAGTCAAAGAATAAAGTTTATTTTTCATCTGAAACTCGTAAAGCCAAATTAGATATTGTAAAACCAGGCGTACATTATACCGAATGAGCTGAACTGTCAGGTGTAATAAGACCACACACGATCCCACAGCCTACCTTCAGATGAGAGCACGATGAGCGCTCGGCGCTCAGAACGAGGCTGGGTTCCGGGCTGTGAGGACACCGGAAGAAAACGAGACCTGGGCTACTATGAAAAAACTAGTTAGCTAAGCTAATGTTACCGTGGCTAGCTGGCAGAGGTCTCGCTTGAATGCCTGTTTTGGCCCCCAGCACAAAAAGTTTTTTGTTTTATCATGGTGTTGCCGCTGCACTGAACGCCTTTCGAAACACCCTGGGAGACTGATCATCCACATTCCGCTGGCTTTAAGCGCAGAAACAAGGCAGGTTAAAAACTAGCAAACGAGCAGCTTGGCAGCTAGCTAGCCAACGAGTTAGCTGCTCACCGTATAGGCAGATAGCAAGCTATCTCTTGGCTGCAGTCGGTTTGTTATGTGTTGATGATTAGCTGTATAATTATGCTGTCAGGGTAGTTTGTGGAAATGTAACTAGCTGAAATGAAGTATCTGTAATTCTGAACAACTAGATAAAATATTGCAGGGTGTTGAAAATGTGTTTGTGTTGTTTTAAAGCTGCCTAAGTCATTGTGTAGTGAAAGGACATGTAACCTGGCTGCTTGTAATAGAAAAGGGAAAGCTTGCAAACCTGCTACTGAGCTGGCTGGCTAGCTGCTCGGGTACTGTAGGTAACTCTACCCAACGTTAGGTATCATTAGCCATAGTAGTTCACGGTTGGAGGTAAATGGTTATTCTGTACGTCATGCTTGAACGCCTGTTTTCTGTATGTGCTTCTCTAATTTTACTGCATGATATTAATTCTTGTCAGTCGTAAGTTAAATGCCTTGGCTGGTCGTTGAATGTATCACTCACTGCTCATTGTCATCTTTCGTCTGAGTTGCAGTGAAATGGTGATTGAAATGTCTTTGCGAATTGTGCGTTAGCTAGCTAGCGATAGCTACTTTGTTTACGTTGAGATGTGTCATACAGTAAGTTACATTATCGGTATTATATGTTTTAATAAGGACCATAAGCTGTGGCTGAGAGAGTGTCTGCTTTGAAAAACATTTGCTAGCTACCAGGCTGTCTGACTTTGGTGTTTATTAGCATGCTAGCCAGCTGAGTAAGCTAATGAAGTCAGCTAAACACTGTTTCCCAGCTGATAGTAATATCAGCAGCTACAGACGCTCTCTGGACAGTAAGCTAGCAATACGATGATAACGTTTTAACGGTTTTATTATTCAAATTTGTGTCGGTGAACGTTGAGCACAGGGTTCGGTTATCTAGGCTGGTCATCAGCTAGCTTATTCAAATGGCACCTGTCAGTGTCTAGCACAAGCGATTGTAGTGATAACAACATTACGCTCTCTTCTTAAGGGCATTCGGCAGTGTTGTGATCAAGTGGACTAAAGTTTAAATTTAAGATGCAGAATTGTCTCACTGTATCTAATGGGAAGAATGAAAATAGTGTGTGACTTGCTGGATGTCACAGAAAGTGAAAGTTGAAACGAGATGTCACTGTGTTTGCTCCACCAGTGTCTAACACTTGAAGGTTTTGTGAATGTTTGGTGCCTCCAGTCTAAAAAACATTGTTCTTTTGTTCGCTTTTCATTCATCAGAAGACAACACAAGGGGCCTTGTATTCAGGGATAAGGCAGCGAAGAGACACTGTCACCAATACCATGAACACTAGGTCTATAATGCAGTTGTAGTACACTGGATTTTAAAAAGAAGCGCAGAGAGTAGTAGTATTTAATGTGTTACCTTGTATGGTTTTTTTTTTTTTAGTTGATAGGCTTAAAGATGTCTGCTCTGATAGTGTTTAATACCGTACTGCTTTGTGTTGCGTGGGTGGTGGAAGTTTGTGTGTATCTGTCACTCTTTCCTTGTGTGTGACAGTCTTGCCTGAACATTCTGGGGTGTGTGTGTCACTCTTACCATAAAATTTGACTGTGTTTTTGTATATCACTTTTTGCTTTACTGTCTGTGTGAGTGTCAGTCAGTCAGTCTGGCCTGAACCTGGTTGTTATGTGTCCTCTCTCCTTGTGTCCAGGTGTGAATGACCGACGTGGTGCCCCCCACTGCGCTCAGCGAGATTAAGCTCCGCCTACTCTGTCACGATGACATAGATAGCGTCAAATTGCTCTGTGGCGACTGGTTCCCCATTGAGTGAGTAATCTTTTTCTTCAGATAAAATGGCTTAAATTGTACTTTATTCATATCAATCTAATGTTTATTTTTGATATTGTGGTTGTTAAGAGTGGAACATTCAACATGGGGGGGGGTTATATAACTCTAGTCCCTGCGGGCTGGTGATTATGTTGATTTTTTTTGTGGTTTCCTTTTAATCAACAGACAAATTGGGCCATGGAAACAAAGTGTGTGATCTCCTTAGTCAATCAGTAACTTAAGTGAGGCAATTAAATGCTGAAAAACACCAAAAACCAGCAGTCACTGCTGCCCCCCAGGACTGGACTTTGATACCCCTGATATAACTAAATATTCTAAAGAACTTCTTTCATCTACAGTTAATATTTGGTTTTATATGAGTCTTTAGAGGCTGGTGTATCATGTAGGTAAATGTAACAACAGACAGTGACTGGCAGTCGCTCTGGCTACCTGCTACATGTTTTAGCACAAAGCTAATGTTGAGCAGTCCAAAGAGTTATGTCTGAGTTAAATCCATCCAGAAAATCAGTTAGCTCCTGCTACCATGGACTGCTGCTAGCACTTAAATTATGACACAGCTCAGGTGTAAACCTGAGGTATCTGCTGTAGGCTGTAGGCCTGAGCTTTCACTCCAGGGTCTGAAACTGCAGTGTCTGCATGTGTGACAGCACGTAAACATTTATGTCAAAGACAGATTAAGAGGACACACACCTCTTTTCCAAGGCTTGACGTGATCGCTGATTGAAAGGAAACCCCAAAAACCTACAGCCACCCTGACCCAGCGGGGCTGGAGGTTGACAGCCACTCTGGTCCTGTCCAATCGTAACATGTTCCCTTTCTCCTGCAGGTATCCAGACTCATGGTATCACGACATCACCTCAAACAGGAAGTTCTTCTCCCTCGCAGCTACTTTCAAAGAGAGCATTGTGGGAATGATAGTGGCCGAAATAAAAAGCCGAACCAAAGTACACAAAGAGGTGGGTGAGCCAGCTTCTATTCCTGTCCCTGTGTCTGCCTTTGTCCTTCTCTTAAAATAATTTCTCCCTTTCTTCCCACCCAAATGTAAGAGGTGTGTGTAGCCTGGAAAGTGTAATGAACCGGTTTCATCATTATGATAATTTCATACACAGAAAACCGGTTAAACCTGCAGTTCAAAGGTCAGAGTGGTTGTGTAGCTCAGGTAATTATTGTGTGAAGTGTCTAGGTTGCTGAGGCTTTGAATCAGTAAAGATTGTGGAACATACCTGTTCCGCTTGAGCAGAAGGATACGGACTGAACCTCCATTGCAATCAGGCCAGCATTTTAACTCTGAAAACTCTGATCATCATGACTCAGCAGTTGCACACAGTCAAGGAACTTGTGCTGGTTGTAGTGAAGTGAATGAAGTTTGTACCTGACCAGAACCAGGCGGGCCTCGGAGTCTTTGGGGGGGGCGTACAGAGCCCGGTTCTGATCAGAACTAAGGGAGCAGGAGGGTTGAAAGAAGGGAAGTTCTAAAATAAATAAATAAAAAATAAAAATCTGTTTTTGAGGAAAAACATTATGGTCTACATCAAAACAACAGCCAACAAATTAAATGGCCGTTTCCATGACAACCGATTTGCGGTTGACTGAGAGGGTTGCTTTCATGTTCAGACTCCAGAGTTGAGATTTGACATGTTGGATGTTAAAGACTACAGCAGCTGTCAGAAGTTGTTCTAAATATGGGTGCGCTGATCAAGTTTTTTTTTAAATGGCTGATAACCAGTGCTGTTTTTTTTTTTTTTTTGTTAAATCTTTTTTAAATCAAGAAACAGTGACTGACACTGCATTTCGGAGGAGAGCTTGTGCTTGCTGCTCTACCAAACTGACAGCAGAAATACTGAAGGGGGGTCAGAGAGTGGGTAAACCCCTGCTAGGAGCTGTATCCTGCTGGGAGAAAAACAGCCTCTGCTTCTACAGACCCACCGAGTGTTCTCTAACACCACTGAGTCAGTGGCTACCCTGTTCTGTATTATCACTCTGGACACTCATGGTTAAGAAGCAGAGGGGACAGAATCAATCCAGGAGTTGTTTATCTGGTGATTGTAAAGAATCTGTGATACAGCCAGGACAGGGAGGGAGAGGGGTGGTGCCCACCAAATCAGTTTGGGCTTGGTGTGACCAACAAACTACTTTCCACAGAGGTTTGATTTTCAAGTAAAACCTAGCAGTAGAGAAGCTCAGCTTCGCAGCATCTGTATGTTTTGTCTGTGTTTATTTGTATTAGGAGCCACATGATTGGGTCTTATCAGACTGGCAGGTCTGGCGTGTGGACTGAAAAATATGTTTTTGCCACCTGAATGGGGGTGTTAAATGGGACACTTTAGGGGGGTGTGACGCACCCAGTTCTGTTTTTAGAACCAGGCTAATGAGACTGCACGTCCTTGACTGATTGATTTATCTATTTATTTAATTTTCTCGCCAAGCAAAGGGAGGCAGTCTCATTAGCACAAAGTTCACCGCTGACCTGGTTGCCAGAGCTAGATCCCAGAGGTTCTGTCACAGCTGAGATTAGCAGCGGGAGTCGCGTTTCATCAAACGGCGATAGGGTTGCAGCTACAATAAGCAGGCACTCACTGCCAGTCAACGACACGTTCAATCATGTCAAAATAAATTTCACCTTTGTTCTACCCTAAGATGATTGGCTGGAATCAGGAGGTCACTGATAGAATGTTAGCACTGCCAACTGTGGGTTTATGATGCCTTGCTCCCCCTTAAGTAGTTGAGGGCATTTTTCATGCTCTGAGAACTTGTATTCTTGTACGCTTGAATAATTTGCACAGACTATTGGATTAAAAAAAAAACAGGGAAACAACAGCAGTACCAAATTTATTCTGGGAAAGAATCCACCCCTTCCTTTCTCCATTAATTCCTCCAGTATCGGTGTGGTTTTCTTATGATCCAGAAAACCTTAATTCCAGAAGAAAGAAGATGGCAGAAGAAAGATAGTTTGGAACAAAAGTCTCTTTTGTATGAAAATAAAGATGGTGAAAATGAGGAAGCTGCTGGTTCATTCCCAAGTTGAGCTCAAGGCTCGGCACAGCGTTAGACTGAGACACCTGGAGGAGTCTGGGCCTTATCTGAAGTGTGTAGGCAGGGTGAACGGGGGCGTTGGGGTTTGTGGTGAGTTTGCAGAAAAGGAAAGAACAGTGGGGATGGTATCATGTATGAGTTTTGAGTGTTACATGAGAAATTTGTCGAGCACAGCGAAAAGGAGATGGATGTAGGGGATAGTTCAGGGATGGCAGATCGACCCCTGGTACGAGCGGGCACTGCGCCAGCATTCCTAAGCTGCTGTTTACTGCTCCTCTTCTCCTGCAGGATGGAGACATCCTGGCCTCCAGTTTTCCTGTTGACACGCAGGTCGCCTACATACTCAGCCTGGGAGTGGTGAAGGAATTCCGAAAACATGGAATAGGTATTGTATTACCTGGAGCAGGATCGTGTGTGTGTGTGTGTGTGTGTTGTGTGTGTGTGTGTGTGTGTGTGTGTGTGTGTGTGTGTGTGTGTTTGTGTGTGTGTGTGTGTGTGTGTGTGTGTGTGTGTGTGTGTGTGTGTGTGTGTGTGTGTGTGTGTGTGTGTGTGCGTGCGCATGTCCTCCACTTCTTAATTATGTCTGACTTGCCTCTTGATTGAACCGCTTGTATGCAAAAAGCAAACAGTTACTGCTCTGTGAACACATGGTGTCTGTAGGTTCAAACAACTATGATAAATACAGCACAGTACAGGTGCAGAAAGAGGAGGAGGAGGAGCAGGGCTGGAGATGGTGCTGAGAGCTGACCCCTCTGTCCTCCTCCCCCTCCCCCTCCCCTGGGCTCCAGGCTCTCTCCTGCTGGACAGCCTTAAGGAGCACATCTCCACCACGGCCCAGGACCACTGCAAGGCCATCTACCTGCACGTGCTGACCACCAACAACACGGCCATCCACTTTTATGAGAACAGAGACTTTAAGCAGCACCACTACCTGCCCTACTACTACTCCATCAGGGGCGTGCTGAAGGACGGCTTCACCTACGTGCTCTACATCAACGGAGGACACCCACCCTGGACCATCTTATATCCTTTGGCTTTAGGGTGTTACTGTCCTCCAGCCACTTTCAGGGCATCAGAATGGGGCTGGATGAGAGCCCTCTACATCTGCCTGTAAGATTAATCATACTCTAATTCCATTCCAGTGAATGTGCACAGCAGGTTTGCTCTGACTGGTAAGGGTATAAATTCTTCTGTGGGTCAGAAATGCTGCTATGTCACCTTGCTGCTTAGTGACTGGCTAAATCACTGTAGCTAATCACTCAGAAGTTTGCTCAGGGCAGAATAAATGTCGTTACACTCATCATTGGCTGGCAGCTGGAGTAGACACCTTTAAGAGATGGTCGTTCGTCATATAATCGGTACTGGTCGTTACCGAGCAATGCTTTTATGGCCAGGTGTTCTGTCTGCAGGGCTGAAATGCGAGGCCCTTCCTGTCCTTCAGACCTGTTGCCCTTGACCACAGGGGCTTAGCGTACACACTGGCGAAGTAAATGGTTTGGTCATTGTAGTAACTGGAATGTATCGTTTTTGCCTTTGATCTTTGTTTTTTTTTTGTGTTCTGCTTCTGTTTTTTAGTTGCTCAGATGGTATTACTGTAGCTCTGCTAATTTGGGCAACTATTGCCAAATTTGGTACTCATGACAGCCCTAGCCCTAATCCCCCATGCACACAGCCCTCAGCTCAGTTACTCCACTGGCAGTTGTGGAATCAGGAATTACCTAAGCAGGGATTTAACATCAGGGCTACACGTCAGTCACTGTGTCATGAACCGCGTGTGTAAGATTGTGAAAAGGAGAGTGTGTTTTTTATTGCAGCACACCTCGCGTGACCGCAATGCGTTGTGACGGGATGGGTGGGGGGTTTGCATGCATTGCATGGGTCGCAGCTGTGCATGTGTGTGTGGCCCTTGACTGCGTCTCTGCACTGACTACATCCAGCACATCGGCTCCACCCTGGCCAGCCTCAGCCCCTGCTCCATCCCGCAGCGCATCTACCGCCAGGCACAGAGCCTCCTCCGCAACTTCCTGCCCTGGTCGGGCATTTCCTCCAAGAGCGGCATCGAGTACAGCAGGACCATGTGACAGGAAGCGCAGGGAACACTGGGAAAAAGGAGCAGCGTGGAACTGGGTGAGTGTGGCCAGAGAGAGGGTGAGGTGACCGGACTGGGCCTGGTTTGATTTTCAGCAGTAATGTGCTGTAGTAAATGTGAGCACAGCAGTGTTTTCCCATAGCTGTCTGAAAGACTCCGCACTGTGTGCAGGAACGTTTTCCTCATATTGCCTGAACAAATTATTTGGCACTTTGTATTTCAATATTTTGAGAGTAAAATTCATGACATTTGAATATATCTGCTGCGTAATTTGATTTTGAAGTTGTCCTGTGAATTTTACAGTTATACATTTTAATAGTGTGCGTAAATACAGCTTCTGTATTGTAACATGAAATATATATATATATATATATATATATATATATATATATATATATATATATATATATATATATATATATCGTGTAGTTGCTACAGTGGTTGGAGTATGAGTTTTGTGTAAAATAAATGGCCGCAGTGGTGAGAAGAGAACTCCTCCGCTAAAGAACAGGAAGGTGCAGTACCAGTCTCTGCCATGGAGGGCAGTGATCAGGAAGGTGCAGTACCAGTCTCTGCCATGGGGGGCAGTGATCAACACAGCCAAAGAATGAGCACGAACGTCAGCTGTCTCTTTCCCCTGAAAAACAAAGAGCCCATTAGAAAGTGATCGCACATCACCCTGTACAATGAAACCCCTCGCACGGGTTTTAAACGCTTTTTTCTTTTTCTCTTCCCTCCCTACTCCCCTTTTTTCCTTCACTTCTCCCTTCTCCTTTCAGGAATGGAGGATTGTTTGTCTCTGATGTCACTTCCTGTCACCAGATCCCAGTACATGAAACCTTATGACGGCAGAGGCTCCAGACAAAGGCACCCCCTCAATGTTCCATGCAGTCTCCGCTAATGTATTATATCTGTACAGTATATATACTAATATATATGAACAGCGTTTTTTGTCAGTATCTGGGTGCTAAATTTAACGCAGATCGCCCCCTGTTTACTCCACGCCTGTAATTTGCTGCTGTGTAGAAAAAGTCGTACCACCTCTAGTCAGTCTCGTTCAAATTTTTAAAAAAGTAATCTTAACCGTAGATTTTTATGTGTGCCTGTTTCTAATTAGAATTTGACATTTAAGTGGTAACACCATTTTCCTCTACCCCAGTACCCGTAATTTAAAGACATTCTACAGATTCCACGTGAATACATTTCAAGCGTCCAGCAAGAGATCAGAATCACTTGAAATACGTTTTGGTGTGTCACCAGTAACTTTAGAATTATCCAGTGGGCTATTTCTGCCAGGAATTTTAGACTGAGCATGTGGTTTTTGTATTTATAAATTTTTTGGTACCCCTAAATTTTTTTGTGCTTTTTTTTTTTTTTTTTTTTTTTTAAATAAACTTGCAATGTATGACGAGATGTTCAAAAGCAGCGTATTTAGGAATACTGAATGTAGTAGTGTTAATAGAGGAAGTGGCAGGTGGAAAAGATGACCATGGGTAATTTTGGTGAGCTCCCAGGCAGACTGAAAATGCACTGATTGGCGTTCACTATGAATACAGCTGGTTAATTTCTCCAATTCCCCTCGTCCACATGAGCAGAGAAACAGGCTTGTGCTAGACACAGCCATGCTGTGCTTACAGGCATATGTAGGAGGGGAGGGGACAGCGCTGTAACACAACGCTTTCTAAAAAGTGTTATTCGCTGCACTTAGAAACCACCCATTCTGGATTTCAGGGAAATTCATGGTTGTGTTTTTGATTGCCACATTACACAACATCGTAACAGATTAAATAAGGGGCCAGTTGTTTTGGGTTTGTTTTTTTTTTTTTTTTTTTTGTTTTTTTTTTTAACTTTGTGTATTGAGAAACTTTTGACTACCTGATAATATCTCAATGTAGTTAATGTAAATACAAATATAACAATTTTTTTCAATGGCTTAAAAATAATTTAGGCTTATTTTTATCTGATATTTATGATTGTAACCCTGAGTCATTGTAATGTTTGTTTGTTTGTGGAATGTTCTTTAAAATACACATGGTCTATTTGGTTCTCTTTTTCTGAAAGAACATGCTATACTGACAGTACGGTCAGGAGAGGACTATGGAAACTTCTAGTCGTGAATTATCCCCTATCAAAACCATTTGTTCTGTTCTGTTTCGTTTGTGAGATAGGGAATGTCATGTAGTTCACAAAATACGAAACTCGAGTACAATTACCTGTTCTTTGCTCTTAAAAGGTCTGACGTGTAACCTCACAACGTTAATCAGTCACCCTGTATTCACTTCTGCAAACCTCATTCATGTTAAAGTTTTAAAGAATGAACGAAACACCTCGAGTGACATGTGTATCTTTTCCTGAGTGGAGAGTGAGTTGTATTAAAACAGACTGAATGCTTCTGTAGACAAGCCTTTTGAGAAGTAGACGTTTAGCACCCTCCTCTGTTCACTAATGGAAGTTTCCTGTTAAACCACTGCCTGTCTGAAGGTGTAGCACTAGTGATGGGAAAAGGGAGCTTTTATCCCCATAATGGGTTGAGCTATAGCAAGCTGCCAGTATTTGACTTGAACCAATCTAAAGAATGTTGTGCTCTCCGTAGGAAGCAGAATGACAGGCTCAGGTCTGCGTGTTCATGGTAGTTCTGTCTGTCTGTCTTTGTGACACCTGGATGAAATAGTTTAATCGGAGAGTAGAGCTGCAACGATTTGTCGATCGAAAGGAAATTAATCAGCAACTATTTTGATAATCGATTGTTTAAGTCATTTTTGAAGCAGAAATGCCAAAAAATTAATGGTTCTATGTTCTCAAATGTGAGAATGTTCTGCTTTTCTTGGTCTCACGTTGTAGAAAATTGAATATATTGGGGTTTTGGTTGTCGGTCAGACAAAACAAGACATTTAACGACGTCTCCTTGTGCTCTAGGAAACTAATGGACATTTTTCACTGTTATATGATGTTTTATACAACACATAGAGAAAATAATCAGCAGATTAATGGATAATGAAAACAGTTGTTTAGTTGCAGCCCTGTCAGGAAGTGAGATGTTTAGCATGCAGGTACCTCACACTGCTGAGCAGGGATGACTGCGGTGGTCCATTGAGGGTCTGCGATCCCTGTGAACAGAAAATGTAAGGTCTTTAAAAGACTGTTAGGGGTTTTTGGGGTACCACTGTCCAACTCTGGGGCTCCTGAACATTTCCCTGTGAACTACGTAGGCTATGTAATCAGGGGTGTAGCGTCAGGGGGGGAAGGGTACTACGGTAAGTATACAGGGCTCGAGGGTTTGAGGGGGTCCACTCTTCATAAAGATTGGAGGGGTTCCCGGAGCTGTCCTGTGTACAGGACCCAGAATTTCTAGCTACGCCCCTGTATGTAATGCACAGTTCTGTATATGGAGACCTGCCAGAAGTATCAGACCATGTACTCTGGATCAGTGCCAGATGTACTGTGTTCAGTAGTATTCATAAAACTCTGCACACATGGCAAGGATCACAGCATTACCAAGGATGTGTAAAACCAGCCTCGAAGAAAGTTTACATGGTGTAAAGGTCTTAAACGGTTTGTGCTTTTACCTGCTTTAAATGGGAACTAGGTTCGGACTCATCAATGCAGGTGTGATATAGTGTCTGTTCCAGAGTATGCATGAGCAGACCAGAGCATCACAGAACAGACACTGACAACAACTTTTTTTATGGATTTAGCAAGCTGGTTTCACACTGTGTATGAACAGAACCTAATGAAAGTAGTGAGCCCTTTATCAGAAGTCTGCATCTACTCAAAGTGTCAAATGTAACTGATTTAAAAAAAAAAAAAAAACCAAACTGACGTTTCCACAAACCAACGTGTGAACTCTTCACCGTTTTGCACTGCATTTATAAGAATAGGTGGGACAAATATCCTACAATTACCTTACGTGAATTTTAAAGCATTATCTTAATCAACGTGTTTACAGACATAAGTTGTAAATCTTCTAGTCAAGAGACTTTCCTGCTCACCACTCATGTTTTTTCAATAAGCATGTACGTATTAGAGGGATTACGGTAACATGATGTCATTGCTAGTTGAAACCGTCTACACCAGTCCTGGGTGCTCGCTTGCAGTGGGTGTAATATAAGCCTGTTATTGTCCGCTTTTAAATGCTTTGTAGCGCTTTGCTGTGATAACGGACGGTCAAACTACATCGTGGACAAACATTGAATGCACGGATACTACTTTAGAATTATTTAAGCTCTGTTAAAATCGTGGATATAACCTCCGCTTGTCAGTTCGCCATCAAAGTTACGAAAAGGTAAGTGAATGCCAACACCTTGTGGCTCTCAACACTCATTGATGCAAGAAGCTGGTGTTGAGTCCCATCCCTTTTATAGTAATTGGCTAGTTAACGCGAAAATGTTTTAACTGTAAGACTTTTCAGACATGTATTCATTTACTTCAACTGTTTGTTGAACAATTGATTGGCAAAAGTCTACACTTTGAAGAGTCGCAGGATAATTGCTAGTTTGGCGTTCGGACGGAAACGTCCAGAAACCTTTTTAACAATGAAAAAACAAGCTTGGTAATTAAGTGATTCTGTTAAGGGTAAACTATTTAAAAGTTTTACCAAGCATCCCAAAGGCTCCTCTCTATAAAGGAAATGGAAAGTTGTATAAAGACGTATGGATCTGACATTTTCCACATGCATTTACTAATGGGAAGTGATTTGATTGTGTTTGCGACTGTTGGAGTTTAAGTGCTTTCGATTTTGAAACGTTGTCCTGGCGGAACGTAAACATTTTCACAGTTAAACCATAATTATGTTGAATGAATGAAAAAATAAGTATTATTTGTGAATTTTACGCATTTATCAAAGCTTACATTTTCTAGCAGTTGAGCACAAAATACCTTCTATTACAAAGTTGTGTTCAATTAACGTAATCGGTCATTAAGTGTATGACCATTCGTCCCGGATGACGGGTTATTGATCGGCAGTAGTCAGCAAAGACGAAAAGGACTATTATTTGTGCGTAGTCCAGTGAAGGAAATAAGCATTCGAATCAAATGTGTTTAATTTAAACGCTGTTTTATGTGTGTATTTGCGTATATGAACTAACATTATATTGATATTATAGGCTTCATATTTGTGTGAATATAACAAAAAAGTGTAATACTTTGATGAATACATAGATTTAGACATTGCGGGTTTCGGTTCGTGCATGGTACAGTAGAATTGTGGATTTAAGTAGTGAACACAATTGACAGTCTCCGGAACAGTGTGATTTAATCCAAATGTCAGAAATAATATGTGTGTGTAAATGTCACCAATTGTACTACACAACATATTAGGGTTTTTTTTAAATATAGCCTAATGGTTTCACAGCAGAGCCAATCGCACGGCTTTCATGCCAGGTTGCATGTGGCGAGCACCTGACACATTTGCGTGTGCTGATAAGCAAAATTTCCCCGGATTGAGTGAGTAATTCCACATCCAGACACTAAATACACCAGGCAGACAGCGCTGCCCAGCGCTGATACTGTGCGGCCGTAGAGGGAGCGGCCCTGGAGCGCTGACCTCAGGCTGTGCGTTAGCCGCGGATCGCAGACCAGCGCGCCAGACGTGGGATGGACTGCATTCTGTGACAGCTTTTGGAGGCGTGAAAAATGCGTTTCCCAGCCGTAATGGTTTTGGCCAAGCAGCTACTGCAGCGGAAAGTATTTTGCACACAGGCATAGGATGACAAAAGGGTGGCAAAAATGTTTTTGAAAGTGCAACAAGTGTCGGAACAATCTATAGTGCAATACAAGGGGCCAGATAAAACATCTTAAATGCTTTGTAAACGACCCTGCCAAGCAACATCTGTTAATCCAGTTATAGACATTACAAGAAGCTTCCTGCTACTTCAGATCCTTTTTATATTTAACAAAATACAGGCCTGCCTGTAAGACTCATAAATATGGCTGGCGTTCAGTCAACATTTGTCCTCAGCGTTTACTTACAGTTGAGGAGGAGTGATTTGCTTTTCCTCAGTTTGGCGAGTTAATTTTCATGATTGCTGAATTTAGATTTACTTTGAGCATTTCTTGCTGACTAATCATAATGTAGGAGGGACTGCAACTGGAAGCTGCCATTCAGAGTCAGAAACCTATTCCAGCCAATCATATCCTCCCCCAGAAATCTCAGGGCCAATCAGATGGTCTTGTGGAGAGGGGGTGGTTGTTGGGGGGAATCAGTGCTCGTTTTAAGACTCTTTGAGATTCCAGCCATGCAATTACCATCTATGGCTGGAGGTCTGCACTCGCAAGGCAACCCTTGACCCAGCGTCACTGGGGAGTGATCGGGGTTAAGCCAGTTAAGATCATCAGTGTCATCGCTCTGTCGCTCCTGGTCTGCGGGGTGCCCACCGATGTGTTTATGACTATATGTTTCCTCATCCAGTAACAGTTTGGGCATTATGTAATTGCTGGTGAGGAAAGAAGTGAGGGCCGGCCGTCACGTGACTCAAGAGAGTCACATGATTAGAGCTTCCTCCTCCTGGGACAGTGGGAGGTGGTGCTCGGTGTAGGGGGGGAAACAAACGGCAAACTCGCAGACCTCCACGGCACAGCCCTAATGGAACAGCAGGGCCCAGGGTTAATCGCAGTCACATTTTAAACAGAGGCAGACCCATCCGTCGTGGCTGTCCTCTGTGTCTCTCTCCTGAGCCTCTGGCCTTGCTTCATAACATGGGGCTTTCATGCTCTGCTCTGTGCTCACCAGCCCAAACAAAATCCAATCAAATATGATTACTGTCTATTACTGGGAGCTATTCAACATCTCTGTTCATGGCAGCAGGGAAAAAAAACCAAGAAGCCATGTCTGTGGTCATTTGCCTGCCTGCCTGTCTGCCTGCCTGCTTTCTTTCTAGTTTACTTGTTGTAGTTGTATGTACATGTGTTTTGTGTGTGCATGCTTGTTTGTATGTTCGTGTGTTGTTAGTGCATATGTGTTCGTGTGTGCTCATCGTGCGATATGGTTGTTCAAAATTGTCACATGCTCATTTTGAGTGCAAGAGAAGGGGGAAAAACAAAATGGCTGCTAATTACCAGTTTAATGGGAGAAGCATTGGACACACATACCTCTGGGACTGGCCCCCCTGCTGTCTGTTTCATTTGATTTAGTGACATAAAAGGATGAAGTATATAGCAGCCCCTGTTTTGAGTGACAGCACTTGAGGCATTTTTTTTTTCAGTTTCTATTGTGAGGGAAAAATAGGGGAACGATAAGCCTGCAGGCACTGGGTCGGGTGTCAGAGTATTGTCAATGTAAACATGAGCCATGAGATGGGTAAAATCAGTGGAGATGTTGGGCAGCAGTTTGTACATTTAGCCGTTTATCAGCTCCTATTCAGAGTGGAGTACAGCTTACATGTCACTCACTATCCAGTTACACGGCTGGATACTTAATGAGGCAATTCAGTGACCTGTGGAGCGAACAGCATTTTTGATTCAAGTTAAAGATGGACACACGAGTGTGTCTCCAACCTGATGGGGCTTCACAAAATCTCATTTCTGCCGGCTTCAGTGGATGGGCACAGTGTCTCCTTATTATTGCTGTGTGTGATGGGAAAGGTGTTTGGATTGTTACTTTTATGTGACTGAATATGATTATTACTTGTGTATGAATGAAAACTTGCATGACTGGGAATGGATAGCGCTGTACTATGGAGAACTCCTCTGCATGCAGACCTGACCTTTAGCTTATCACCAACATTCCATTCGTCAGCCCACGGGTTTTTTTTTTTTTTTTTTTTAAGTTTTTTTTTAAAGTTTTTTTTTCCTCCCTAAGACATTAGTCCTCTCCACAGCTGTCTGAGTGTGGCAGAGAGAAAAGGGCTGCTTCGTTTCATTAAATTTTCAATTATGGGCGACGTCCCCCAAAAGTTGCATGCAGAGCAAGATCACAGTTAATAAGAGGGAAGCGTAACCTTATTGTTTAGCTGTAGCACTGTGCCAGCGGTGTAAAACATGTTGTGGATGGGGGGGTGTACGTGCTTGTTTTCATTACAGCATCTGCTCTTGATTAATTGGCTCCGTTGGTTTCTAAATTACTTCTGTTGATTCTCACATAATGCATATGACGTGAAATGAATTTTTTGTGCTGTCTAAATGACCTTTGATTGTTCTGTTTTTTCACAGTAGTTACATGCACATGGTTGTGTGTGTAATTGAAGCAATTATACAGTGTAATTACTCACCAGTTAACTAATTCTGTCACAGGTAGCATTCATTGGTGTGAATGAACCAGCGTGTGCATAATATCAGGAAGTGTTTTCAGTGAATAGTGCGCCCAGTCGGACTGAGTACCCTGTTCTCATCACTATATTTCCATGTGTGCTTGTGTTATAGAGCATGCTCCTCTCATGGCCTCGCTTAAGTCTTATGATCATAAGAGTTTAACACCAAGCAAGAGTGAAAGTGCATTTTAACAGCGACTGAATGGACCTGATGTGTGCATCTCAGCTGGTATGCGGCGAGATAAGGCTCTCAAACACCCAACGGGCCATGACAGCCAGCTCAGTCTCACTTTTCCTGTTTTCCCCGCCATGGAGAGAAGCAGTCTTCACCAAACCTTTAGACCAAAGGTGGGCATTATTCCAGGTTGTCATTGTCCCACGTTCCCCCGGCTCGGTTAGTTAATTACCTGTGGACTCTGATACCTGCTCACACATGCAGTAGACCACAGTCAAACATTTTAAACTGGAATACAAGACTTCTGTTTAGCAGTGTTTCATGAGCTTATCAGGAAATGGAATATCAGGTCATGCAAATAATCTGCCTAATTAAATAAGAGGTGAAGCTGGCATGAAATTGTGATGCGAATATGGTCCACCACACCGACCCCAGCTGTACATATCCAGCACTCTTTAATTCTGTGCCTAATACAAATGCCTCTTGAGTTTTAACTGTTCTGTTTAACTTTTTTTTTTTTTTTTTTTTTTTACGTGGGGTGTGTTTGGAAGTGATTTTTTTTTTTGTTTTGTTTCATGTTGACGTTCTGATTAGCAGGAAGTCCTGAGTAACTGAGGAAGTGGCCCAGGGGAGTGTGTTTTAAATAGAGGGCTTTCCATTGGGGAAACGGTGGGCTGTGGTGACTCCGCCCCTCACCCCTCTCTCCATTCTGAGCACCCCTGGGAGGGGGGGGGGGTGAGTACAGTGCAGGAGGCTCAGAGGGAACATTTTGTCTCCATTACAGACTCTCAGTATCACATACTGCATCTGGACAGCATTGATATTTCTTTCTTGCACAGGTTGCCTGCACAAGCCTAGTAGTGCCGTTAGTTTGCTGAAAGTGGATTTATTCATCCCAGAAAGGTTTGCCTATTTGCAGACCTCTCGCTGCTGTTTGTTTCTTTTTTTTAATCTTTTAGCAAAAGGATACTTCTCTTGTGCCCTGGGTAGTTTCTCTCTCCAACCCCTCTCTACTTGTGTTGAGCCAGTTCTTCAGTAAACAGTGGGCAGTTAAGCTCTCCTGAAGAACCCTGGGGCAGAAGGTTGTACATGAGAGCCACCAGAGAAGTTTTCTGGCTCTGAATGGTTTGCCATTAGTTTGGGTTTCATGAACGGGAGATACTGGTAGTCAGTAGTCCGACTCATAATTATGATGTCATAGTTTAAGCCTGACAAGTGAGGCTGCACAGCCCTGGATGTGGAGGGCTGCCGTTTATGCTGGTGTTTATGATTTTCTTTCCAGTCAGCGGCCAACTTAAACATTAGAAACAAGGTGTGTGTAGTCTTAGACTAGTGAACCGCTTACTCACTCGAGCACTGAAAAACAGGCCAAAAAACCTGCAGACACTGCGCCAATCTCAGACTATATGCCTTTGATTGTTGTTTTCTAACACCTACTCATTGTTTGTAATCGTGGTGCATTCTGGGATACATTCCAGGATTTCAGTCTTGCCTGATCCTGTGAAGGGCTGGAGTTTTAGGGTACGGGCCCTCCCCCATATGTCATTCATGAAATTTAAAGAGGCCAGAAAAATGGCTGGAATTCTCAGGCACCTTCTGTAAGGATAGGGTGTTGAATGACATCAGACCCTCTCTGGGAAAAACATGCTTTTTTCCCCTCAGAGCACACACTCTTATCTTGTAAGACTTTAAGAATATATATATTTACCTTTTTGTCCCTTCCCCCTCTCCCCACTCAGCCTGCATTATCCTGCCTGTCACAGGTCACTCATGCTGTTTCAAAGCATGAAGATGAGGGAGGCAAAAATGTCTGAATTTGTGAAAGATTTTTCTCCCTCATCTAATGTCTTCATATTTCATGTCTAATCTTACAAGTCATTGTGTTTTTTTTTTTTTCTAAAGTATGTCGCAACCGTGGTGGTGTTTTTGCAACCTGGTAGCTGCTTGTTTACATGTTGTCGTAAGTGCCCTTGGCCTCTCACGGCACCGTACTGTACTTAATTTGAATCCAAATGAAATACTTGCTAATCAAAGACCAAAAAAAAAAAAAGAACCCCAAACAGTCAGACTTGCCAACATTTGAAATGCACCTCTGCAAACAAACAGCGGACTTGTAGTAAACGGTGGTAACCTAGAGTACGCTAACTGAATTACCTGTGTGAGAATTTGGGCTCTTGCTACTGAAAATGGGTAAACACGACCTGTAGTGTCAAGAAAAAAGGGAGAGTGCAGAAACCCAGCCCAGGACTGGTTCATTATTAAATAGATTAATGGATTATTAATCCAATAATTAAATGTTAATCAATTAATCAGAGTTAAATTGCATTGAAAGTGGAGAAACAGTTATTTCTTAAGTGTTTTGGATGTATTGAGTATTCTAATTGGACTAAACACTTTCACTCTGCACTTTGTTTTTTATTAGCCTCAGACTTCCTGCCTTCTTAGAAATCCTAATTTATTTGAAGCTCAGACTAGACAGAATCTTCTAGTGAAGGACTTGACATTACCTTTTAGAAAACTGCAATCAGCTTTCCCATTTAAACTGTCATCTGTAATAATGGTGAATGGAGCTAAGCTTTAAACCGGGAGGTTGCAGGTTTGTATCCCGAGGTGCTGTGACCATAAACATGATCAGCACACTTCACCCAGATTACACTCGGTTAAACACGAAGCTCTACAAATGTTGGATGATAAGATAATCCTTATGGGAGGTGAAAAGGAAATCTCCCTTGGTTTTGCTAATGTTATCTTCATTGTGATTGTGTGTTTTTTTTTTTCTGGCCCTTTGAAACATTGGGAAATACTGACACATGCTGAAAACCGAATGACTTCCTACATCTCAACTAATTTTCAGCTGCTTCCTTGTCAGTTCTTAATGTCGGTGCCAATGATGGAGTATATCATGGCACACAGTGCTTTGGTAATGAGAGCAGACGCTAAATATTGAGCTCCATCGGTCATGGAGCGCCTTCTCTCAGTTGCCGAAGGAGTTGGAGGTGTTCGTTCTAGCCGTAGGCTACATCAGGTCAAATAGGATGAACTTGTGTATTCGGTATAAGCGTTTATTGACATGCGAGTGTCATTACGTTAACGCTGGCAGAAGTTCTCAGCTTCTCAGAGTCCCCCTATCAATGAAGCATAGACATTACATGAACAAATTAAACGATAGACAGTGATCGGGGGGCAAACCCAAGCTAATCTTGCATGTACACCTCCAATTCTGTTTTGTGTCTCCGAGGGAACGAGACACAGCTTCAGGTGGAAGGCAGGAGAAGAGAGCAGGGGTTACAAACACAAACGCATTTAATTTATACCACTGATTAGCTAAAGAGTCCAGGCACCTTGTGTTCTCAGGCCTACACTGGCTGCTGTGGTTGAGGTGAAGCCACAAACACCTGCAGACGCTGCAATCCTGTGGGACTGGAGTTAAACATCCTGGTCTAGCGGAAGGGTGGCCTAGCTATGCTAGTTTTTGTTTTCGTCCTTAAAATCAGCTACCAGTTCAAGCCCAAGAAACCAGAACAGTTGACTGAACTGTCTAATAACAGATAATTTTAAAGCCTTCTCCAGCCAAACTTACTAGTTGATTTTTACTTGAAGAAATACAAATAAAATGGAAGCAAGGAATGGTGACAAGATCTCATTCATGCAAGCACCTTTGTCACAGCACATGGGACATCGTGCCAGAAAGAATGTAGAAGATTCCCTTTTATGGCTGAGATACTCACACTTTCACTGACATGTCAATTTCCTGATTGGATCATTATGCAGCATGTTTATCAGACTGCAGGATTGCAGATATAGTGTGGAAAACATTAGGATGAATCAGATGGGCCTTTCTGTGTTGAATTCCAGCAAAAACAACAGTGAACAACAACGAAAATCACCTGCTCGGCTGTCCCTGGAGTAGGTTTGCCGTGATCGGGAGGAGGGATGCCTCTTTCCGGGGGTGGGGGTGAATTATTCATGGCGGGTTTGGGGGAGTCCTCGGGATGAGACGACCTCACCGCAGAGGTGATGGATCACTTCCATTACCTCGTTTTTATCACCCCGGAGTCTTCCGACCCAGAGGAGGATAACAACCACAGCTACCGTAAAGCATGGAGTACTCACACCCCTACCTTTTCTTTAAAAAATTGTGTTTACAGCTGGTAGCTTTGTTTGTACTATCTATTATCTGTGTGGTTCTGACCTGAGGCAATCTGGGTCATTGTGAAAAGAAAAATAAATAAACAAGAATGGAAAGTATGATCACAGTCTAGATCATTCTGTAAATTGTTTATGGGGGCTGTAAAACTTGAATCACTGTACTGTACTTGGTGACTGTAGAGACTGCTTCTTTCTAAATATGTTTTTAATGTCCTACCCAAGTTCATGAATTGTGTTCTCATTATGATATAAACCCTTGCCTCATACCTAGCAGACATCAGTTTTTTTTTTTTTTTTTATTGTGGTTGGATTTTTACTGAATGAGGTGCCTACAATCAGAACTCATAACCTGCAACCTTATTGGGTACTTGCTGTGGGTTGCCATGGTAACCCATTTGCTGTTCCATGATTGGTGGAGCTGTCATTAATGGGGGTGGAGCTATCGTGTGTGATTGGTGGCTTGGGTGACCTTGACCAATCAGGCCTTTGGGGAGGAGACTTCAGTGTTGATGCCTCTGGCATAGGCACCTCAATGCAGCTCTGCCCTTTTGCAGGTTACCCAGGCTCTCTCTGCTACCTTTACCCCCTGGGGTATGTGCATGTCATATGTGGGGCTGCTGTGTTGACTGTATCCAGGAAGAGGTTGTAATTTGTCACCTGCTACCCCTCAGCAGAGATGTGGGAGAGAGATCCTGTTGCATGCGGTCATGCTCATTATTTATGCCATAATCGGTGCTAGTGACTGTATCTTGTTTTGTTGCACATGTCTCATTGGGTCCAGTCTGACCAAAGGAAGACCCACTCAGCAGTCGTACATGCTTCTTGATTTCACCCAAAGAAATAGTCATAAAATGGAAGAGCAGAGTAGCGATATTGAACTTGAAGGGATTAGTTGTGGAAGTAATGCCCTCTCATTTGCTCAGTAACTTCAACAGGATATCTGTGATATATGAAACAAACATACGTTTGTTTAAAATTATTTAAGAAGTATGAAAATGCTTTTGGCTTGAATGCACATACTTTCACTGATGTGGGTTTTCTGCCCATTTCAGAATCCCCAGGTTGTCACAGTTGTGAACAGAGCCCGCAGTTGAAATGGCTGTTTAAAATTAAATAGTGGCTATTAAATATAGCAAACCACATCTCCATGGCTATATTGCTTTCATTTTCTCTCTGACTGGGCTATGAAATTTCCCCCTTTAATCAAAGCTGTTTCCTGCTCCTGCTCGTTGGTCTGTAAAACCCGCCTGTTTCAGTCTGGGGCCCTGAACTGGGGATCGTCACCCAGTGATGATGTCACACATGTCCAGTCAGTGCAGTCGCTCAGAAGGCCACCACGGTAAAACAAATTAACATGTTCCATTATGAAAAAAGCAGGTGAAAAGAGTCATCAATACATTTTACGAAGTGACGTTAGTGTACTGAGCATGTGCTAAGAGAGTGATGGATCACCCTGGTGCTAGAGAAACACTGGGGTTCTAGTTGGTTTTAACATAAAATCTGTAAAATATGCTAAATTTTAAAATCTGCAACCAATCCCTTTAAAACTCTCCCCTCATATTTTGCTCAGTAACTTAAAAACAGGGTAGCCTCACCATTTCTATGTGACAAGGAGAACAACACATCATGATAATAGGGAAACAAATCAGGAAATTGAATTTTCCAGCAATAACACAGTAGTTTTTCACTGAATTTATTCTCATGGTATCCTTACGGATGCGCACACGGAAAACTGTGGACACCACGGATGCACAGTTCTTCTTATACCACTTTCCAGGCCGCTTGGAAGACGCGTTCCTTGGTTCCCATTCTTGGTTTTCCAGCGCATGCGCGGTTGGTGCCCTTGTAGTGTACATTTACATTATATTTACATGTATTCATCTGGCTGACGCTTTTATCCAAAGCGATGTGCAAGGATAGTGTAGTCCGTACACCCTGAAATTAGAGGTACACGGACATCTGCACAGAGCCTCGCGTACACCCTCTGATGACGAAATTTACGTCACTCGGACCCTCGTGTGCTCGCGGATGCACAAAGTATAATATCGGCCGAAGTCACTTCTGCTGCAGCGCAGGGTAATTGCCCACGCATTGTGTGCTTTGCAAAGTAAATCTGCTCCTCACACTGGCACAGATTAAGATGTCGCGAACAGGTGTTAAGGAAGTCTCAGCGTTTTTTGTGTAATGAATTGTGTTTTTTTTTTTTTTTTTATTGTTTTTTCCTGTCAGGGAACCCCTAACACAAGATTTCATAAGGTTCCTCCTTGCGGTCAGGGTGTGTGTGTGTCTGTGTCTGTGTGTTTGGTCAGTCTATCATTTACCCTTAATCTGTGTTTCTGTTTACAGTAAGCCGCATCACGAGCCCCAGATCACACAGCGCAGTGATTAAGAGATTACAGCACACATTTAACACTGACTTCTCAATAGCTGCGTGCCGAACATACGCCTAACAAAGTTTGGCAGTAGATAACAGGATAATGTTTATCATGTTTCTTCGTTTTTCAGGACGTTTGCATGTGTGGAAACTTACCTTTTAACCGAACCAGTTTTAGTTTGGCTCGCAAAGAAATTCAGCTTCTAAAATGTTTTTTTTCCTCTTGAATTAAAAAGGCATCTTGTTACATCAAGTAACATACATAATGGGTATGCGGCACGAGTCTAATTTTCTCAGTTTGTGGAACATGGTCCCCACGTGTGTGGAATGTATATTCCCCAAAACCAGTTGCCTCAATCTCGTTGTCATGCAGAGCTGTGTGTGAGAGTCTCTGCTCCTGCTTAGATAATTAGTTCCATTATTTACCAAATTAGTCTTGCTGCCTTGCACACAATACACACAAAGTGAAATGATTTGTTTGTATTGTCTGAATAACAACTGTCGCTCACATGCCGTGTGCCTCAGTACAGAGTTGCATGCGTTTTGAAAGGAAACCAGAGCGCACGCACCCCTCTGTAGCTCTGATCTCAACACCACTGTCCAAAATGTTCCACAAAACTCCTCATTTACTCCTCAGAGATAAGGTCTTTTATTTTATTTTATTTTTTTTTTTTTGGAGAATTTCCAAAGAAACCAGTTCTAGGAGCTACAGTCTCTTTTTCCAATTGTGTGTTTTGGTTCATTTAATGCTGCATTGGAAATTCTCAGGACTATTAGAGCATGTTTCCAAATGAAGTGTTCAAATTAAGTTTTCTTTTTTTTGGCTTGTAAAGAGTTAAAGTATTTCATACGGGTATTTGTCCTGGGCCCGCTGTGTGGGCATGGGTTCGGATCAGTTACATGGAAGGGAGCGGGCAAACGATCTGGCTGCTCTGTTTACATTGTATTGTGCTGGTGTAAACACGGCTTGGGCCCATTTCTGCCTTTTCATCTGACGCACCAGGACTCAAAAAATGAATGCCTGTGTGCTCGAGGGCGTGACCGATGAGAATGTCAGTTAAGGTGAAATAATGATAATGCTAAATATTTGTGCTCATTCTCGAAAAGCCACTCAAGGCCATTGTTTGGGGAAAAAATGCAGTCTATAGTTTATATGACCGTCATTATTCCATGCGTATGTAATCAGAGCTTGGGAATAAAGTTTTTTTTTTTTGTTGACATTGGCTAGGGTTTTGATAACCGCTCTTCTAGGATCCAACACTTTGTTTGGCATGCTGAATACGCTGTCCCCTGTTAGTGTTTGGAATATCCTTTCAGTAGGTCATGACAAACACACACACTGGCTGGCTCACACTGAACTGGGTGAAGAAATGAATCTGTGTTTTGGTGAGAAAGCTCTGTGGGTCTATATGCCTCCAGCTGGGTTTCACTCCACTGGCTGTCAGAGTTTAAAGGGTGTCTCAGGGTTATCTCACGGTTTTATTACACAGCAAACAAAAGTGTAAGGAATCTGGATGAGCACCCAGCATAAAACTGTGCTCCCTTGTTCCCTGGAAATGTGCAAAAATCCAAAACTTCCCATGGTCTTTAAAAATGAAATAAAAAAACAAGTACAGCGGGGAGTCGCATGCAGTACCCACACTGGGACACATGCACACACATTCTCACAGACATGCTGGTTAACTCAGCCATTAAAGTGTTCACATCCATGCAAATCTGTCAGCCAGCAGTCTGTGGCGTGTCTCTCTGCTCTCACAAGGCAAATTCAGAAATGTGCAACATTTCCAGCTTAAAGGCGCCCTCTAAACAATTTTACGTCCTAAATTTTCTGAAAAAAGCAAATCTGAGATCGGTGATGAGTTCCTGGCAAGACTCAAGTGGACATTCGAGACTCTCTCTGTCTTCTGGTGCGTTTGCATGAGCAGGGTGGTGTGCGTGCGTGCGTGCATGTGTGCGTGTGTGTGTCCTCACAGGCTTTTAGCTTGGTGGGGGGGAGTATAACTGCAGAGGGAGACCAGAGGGGCCTCATGTGCCACTGGTTGGGGTCGAAGGTCACGGTGCTAGAACATTTCCAGCGATAGTCCTCCAGTTCTATCACCGCTAAGCGCACTCAGGCTAGCGCTATCGGAAAAGCCAGAGCCATAGCCTAATGGGCTCTTTACAGCCGCGCCGCTGAGAGCTGCTCCTTTGTTATTTTCCCCCTTGCATCTCACCCCACCCACGTTCAAGGTCCCTGCCACTCTTCCACCTCATCCCCCCCCAGCGTGTAGGTGTGCGGGTGTGCGAGCGAAGCGCGTCAGAGAGGTGACTCATTGCAAAGCCTGACATCTCTGTGACCCGTGTGTCAGACCCGTGGCGTCTCTCTCTGCACCTCTGTGCACCTCTCCCTAAATGAGCACGTTCGATTCGTAGAGCTCCTCTCCTCGGCAGAAAGAACTCCCAAGGTCTCAGCGGGTTTGGGAGGAGCTAAAACAAAATAATTGTATAAAAGGCCTGTGGGGAAAACGCTTAACTCAGGTGTTAAATGTGCTGTGGGATGGGGCAGATCTGGTGAGGCAGGTGTCAAGGTTTTGGGGGAGGGGAGGGGCAGGCCCTAACCCCTAAAATTAAGCCAAAAACACTTAAAAAGGTCTATGAGGAAAAGGCTGTGTGTGAAAACACAGTTTAGCTCTGATGCTAAATGTAGTTTTGACATGGTGAGGAAAAATGAATTTGCATATGTATGAGTGCGCACGCCACTTTACAGAGAGCTCAACCCCTCGTCCTATGCAGGTGTGTTTGAGAGTGTGTGAGGCTGGCGTTGTGTGCCTAAAGTAGTAACGGGAGGGGAGCGCTGCGTCGGCCTGGGTGATGGAGTGAGTGGAGCTCATTGGTGACTGGCTCAATCAGTGTGAAAACTGCTGGAGGAAAAACTACCTTCAAGGCACTTTCTGCCATTCAACTTCCTTGCTAATGCATAGCAAAAGACAAAAATACACCAGCCAACTCTCTTTTTCCCCTCTGGGTGATATTTGCCTACTTGAAAACACCCTGGAAACAGACGGCATACACTGTTTGGGGGTTTCCAGCATCTCAAACCCAAAACCCTTTCACTGCATGCAAACCTAAACAACCGTTCTAGTTTTTATTATTATTAATATTTTTTTGGTCCCGTTGTGTACTTGTACGTGGCAGAACATCATTGCGAAGGGGCTGGTTTGAGATAACAGCTGCTCCTTGGGGGGTGAATTGCGGGATACGGTGCAGGAGCCAGCGTGGGGGTGTTGGCGGCTGCGACTCTTTGATCCCTTTTGAACAGACACAAAGTGGAGAGCAGGAGAGAGGCGGTTAAGTGCGTGCAGTGAGTCACCCACGTTTACGCACCCCAGCCTTTTAATTGCAATGATAATAACCTGCCTCCATAAAAGCAATCTCTCTCATAGTGTGACTGCCACTAAGCACCCTGGGAAATTTTGGACATGGTGCTCAGTGTGGCTGGTGCAAAATTCAGCTCCTCTCCCTGTGTTTTTATGCGCTGCCTGTACAGGAGAACCACAGATACAAACCCCATAGTTACAGACTGACCAGTCAACCAAATCTGAGGCCAAAATTAGGGGTGGCAGGGTAATATAATGGACAGGACGTTGAGCCAGTAGCTCAGAGGTTCTCTACTGCTCTCTACTGGAACATGGCATCTTCCAGAAATACTAATGGTAGACAAACAAGCAGCCATTTTTCCTTTGAATTTCACATCATCAGTGCTCTGCAAAAAAAAAAAAAATATGAAATGAGATTATAACAATAATCTTTTCAAAGAAAAATGTACTTTATGGGCATGCATGGTATTTGTTAGACAAAGCAGCAGAGATCAAAGGAAGTAATTATGCATATTGCAGGGAATATGAATGATTGTCGTGATCATATTAGGCATAATTTTCCTAATGGTGTTTGAAAACTAGAAATGAACATGACGTTGGATGATCTTCTGTTATGTAAAACCATTCTGCTGTGAAATGGGAGCCAGTAACCGAAGGCACATGAATGGTAAGTTGAGGGTCAGGCCTGGTGGAAGAGCTCTAGCCGGTTCCAGAAGCAAATGAACTTTGGGTTCGTACCCGAGTGAGGTTCACTAATATTCCCTCAGTGGACAGAAGTTGCTGGTCGCCGTGTAAAGACTGAGACCCTCCCCAGCCATCTGAGAGCTTGGTCACATTTAGAATGTGGCGACAGGAAGGGAGGGGAATTAATTTCCTGTTACACTGTGCAACCCCACCAATGCCCCCTGTGAAACATGGGCATGTCCTCTTCTGAGTTCCTGCCCAGCGGTTATCCTCATTTGAAGGTCATTCTTCAGAGCAAGGGATCTCAAACTCAAGTGTCTGCTGAATTCAGGTGTGTTTCAGCTCCAAAGATTGTAGGTTTACAGTGTAGTGTAATGGTTAGGGAGCTGGGCTTGTAGCTCAGAGGTTACAGTGTAGTGTAATGGTTAGAGAGCTGGGCTTGTAGCTCAGAGGTTTCAGTGCAGTATAATGGTTAGGGAGCTGGGCTTGTAGCTCAGAGGTTACAGTGTAGTGTAATGGTTAGGGAGCTGGGCTTGTAACTGGTATGACAGTAAGTGTACAGTTAAACAACTGTAAGCATTGCAAAGACCTTTTTCAAGGTGCCTTTTGCGTAGGAGTTTTGCCAGATGTAAGCGAAGCGTAGATTGTTGGAACGTTTCCTGATCAAGCGTTTGAACTCTGTCACTGTCTCTCTTCGGAGGGGGTGCATGAGTGACATGCCAAAGATCGCCATCCCTCTCTTCCTCTCCTCTCTCTACCTCATTTTCTCTCGTAATCTGCCTCACTTGCTTTCTCTCTATCTCTTGCTTTTACTATCCCTCTCTCTCCCCCGTCTTTCTGTATCTCTCTCTCTCTCACACTCTTTCCCATACATACTCTCTCTCACTCTTTCACACACATACTCTCTCTCTCTCTCATGCTTTCATTATGTCTCTCCCCCCATCTCTTGCTCTCTGCATCGTCCACCCATGCCCTGTTCCTCCATTGTGTGAGATGAGAGCTCACTTCACTGGTGGGATCATTTTGCCAGCACTGGTATTTTGGCTGGTTTCCAGCAGTGAGCTGTGTTATGAATTTTCCACCCAGGCCAGTGGCCAGACTTCCACAGGGAGGGGACCACCACTGGCACGGGGTTTCCTCATTCTGCGTGTAGCAATTAAAACCTGAATGTCAACAACCCCACCTTTCTGCCCTCACTTAGAGTAACAGCAGACATGTTAATGAGGTTTTCGTTTATGCTGGAGAATATTGGCTTAGTGGCTTCTGTGAGACTGATATTAACATTCTCTGTAGTTGACAGTGGAAATATTCCACCGGGTGCTTGAAGGTGGGGGGTCGGGGGGCAGTTTGAGGAGTCGTGTACGCAAGAAGCTATAATAAAAGCGTGTACTTAGAGATTGCGTTCACACTAACGGATCACTCAATGCTAACACTGGAGGTGACATTACAGAATAACGTCCGTTTCCAAATATAGATCCCTCTTTCAGGTGATGTCTCTTACACCTAGAAGGAGAGGTGAAATATTTTAGCCGATTTCCACCAGTATGAATGAGTCCTGGTTGAGGACAGGGTTTCGGCCAGTATGAATGAGTCCTGGTTGAGGACAGGGTTTCGGGCCAGTATGAATGAGTCCTGGTTGAGGACAGGGTTTCGGGCCAGTATGAATGAGTCCTGGTTGAGGACAGGGTTTCGGGCCAGTATGAATGAGTCCTGGTTGAGGACAGGGTTTCGGGCCAGTATGAATGAGTCCTGGTTGAGGACAGGGTTTCGGGCCAGTATGAATGAGTCCTGGTTGAGGACAGGGTTTCGGGCCAGTATGAATGAGTCCTGGTTGAGGACAGGGTTTCGGGCCAGTATGAATGAGTCCTGGTTGAGGACAGGGTTTCGGGCCACAGGGTTTCGGGCCAGTATGAATTTCGGCCAGTCCTGGTTGAGGACAGGGTTTCGGGCCAGTATGAATGAGTCCTGGTTGAGGACAGGGTTTCGACAGGGTTTTGAGGACAGGGTTTCCAGTATGAATGAGTCCTGGTTGAGGACAGGGTTTCGGGCCAGTATGAATGAGTCCTGGTTGAGGACAGGGTTTCGGGCCAGTATGAGTGAGTCCTGGTTGAGGACAGGGTTTCGGACCAGTATGAATGAGTCCTGGTTGAGGACAGGGTTTCGGCCATGTGGCCTCTCTAAGTGTGGTAATGGACCTTAGACTTGGCCATTGTTAAAGTCCAACCACCAAAGCAGATTTACGGCTGTTCTTTCCTGATGTGCCTGTGTCTGTCTGGGCTGTGTCATTCACCGCAGTGTCCTTGCATGAGTTAGAGCTTCACCATGGCATTTCGGGAAAGGACATTGGGCATAGCAGTGTGACAGCATGCAATGCAGAGCAGTCCGTTATGTTAGCAGTATAATGCATGCCATTAACATAGTGTCAGTATTGAGTGAAATGATGTAGCCTACGTTGTGGGTGAGTCACTTTGGACAGAAGCATCATGTGACTGAAAGGGTCAATCTTCTGCAAGCTTAAGGCCCCAAAAGAGTAATTAAATTAACCTTGTGACTCTCACTGTCACAGAGAACAGAGAGAGGAAGTGTGTGTGTGTGTGTGTGTGTGTGTGTGTGTGTGTGTGTGTGTGTGTGAGAATGTGTGAGAGAATGTGTGTGAGAGAATGTGTGTGAGAGAATGTGTGTGAGAGAATGTGTGAGAGAGAATGTGTGAGAGAGAGTGTGTGTGCGTGCATGCGTGTGAATGTGTGAGAGAGTGTGTGTGTGAGAGAGAGAGAGATGTGTGTGCGTGCATGCGTGTGTGTGTGTGCGTGTGCGTGTGTGTGTGTGAGAGTGTGCGCGTGTGTGTGTATGTGAGTGTGTGTTTTGCTGGTTGCTGTGGTCAGCATTGTGCCACCAGACATCAGCAGGACAATGGCTTCAGCGCAGAATCCCCTCATTACCCCCTCCCCCCCCTTCCCCTGCCAGGAATGCATCTGTCCCTGACCTGCTGCCCATCTCCACCCTTGTTTTTCGTTGGTGGGACAAGGGGGTGTAGGGAGGGGGGAGGTTAGGGGTAGAGGTCTTCAGGCAGACTGACAGGCCGTACACTCATAAGTTTTGGCTGCTGTTCCCGTCCCCCTCTCTCTCTCTCCCTCCCTCTCTCCTGTCCCCCTCTCCCCCTCTCTCTCTCTCCCTCCCTCTCTCCTGTCCCCCTCTCCCTCCCTCCCTGTAGCTCCAGGAACAGGGAAAGTCAGTGTTATAAATGTGGCCAGAGTCTGTCTGCTGGATAAAGCTTTCAAACAGCAATGGCCGCAGCCACTTAAATGAGTCATTTCAAACACCTGACATCATACAAAATGCATAGTGAATGGCCTCTTATACCGTAACCAGGCAATTACAGCATATGAGTGTGTGAATTGTATATGTCAATCCATATATGTATATGCGATATGTATTCTGTTACTTCAGCTGCTTGCTGTTTTCTGGAGAAAACCGCTTGCATATCCAAAACATTACTGAAAGTCATACAGTATATAACAAACTGATTGGGGGTATAATGCCTTGAGTGAGCTCGCTCTGTGTTTGTTTCACCCCCTGCTCTGGCTCCAGTGTTTAGCGTCTGTTGCCGTCTGTACCCTTAATGCTGGGGTTTCTGTCTGCAGAGGAGGTGTGAGTGAAGCAGCTCATTATGGCCTCCTCCTTGCAAAGCAAGATCGACACCATGAATCGGTGTCACTCTTAGCAGTCATTGAAAGGGCACTGACAAACCTACACAAATATACACACATTTTTCATTTTATGTGTTGCACTTGTAGCACAAATTTCCATGTAGATGCACAAATGAAGAATTGCATTGTTATGAGGAGAACATTGATGACATGATGCTGCTGTTTCTGTTTCAGTCAGAGCTGTGTGTCTTTGCATGCACGCACATTTGTGTGTGTGTCTGTTTGTTCCTGGTTTGCATTCTCGTGACAGTCGTGCTGTTAGTGTGGTCTTCTCCAGTCAGCACCTACACCATGGACCTTTGACCTTTGACCTGGCCCTCCTCTGAATCAGCACTGGTGACTTTCATGTGGTCCCCTCTTCCTGTTGTTCTGTTGGATGTTACTGCAGATCACTCGTTCTGATGTGCTTGGAGATGAAAGGAACACCAGTGTCTGGTTCCAGTTGTCCCATACGCTTGTTGAATGAACGCACACATCATCGGAGGAGACATGTCGGGCTGTGTTTTTCCTCAGCAGGGCTGCTATAACACTCTTAGTGCTGTGAACAGGGCTTGCCTCAGACAGAGGAAGTTGAGGAAGTGAAACTGCCCACTCGTTACTTGGGAAACAGAATTCTCTGAGGGATGATTATGACATCATTTCCTCTGGCAGTTCTCAGGCACCATCTGACCTTGGATCGTATCATTGAGGTGTTTTCAAGCTTTCAGATTTTCAAGATTTTCTGATATGTTGGATTTGCTGTTTATGAAGTTGATCTTGCATTTTTTATTCTCTTTTATGCTGTTATATTTTTTTCCTCTTTGAACTGTGTTTCCTTTATCCCAGTTTCTCAGATTTTTACTCAACTTTTGCCTGCATACATATCTGATAAACATGATGTGAAATGAAATGTATAAATAAGTCTAAAGATAATTCCCTCGTTCACATTCTCTGATTATTTTAAAACTTTAAACAATTAAAATAACGCCATGTTTAAATTGGTTGTAAGACTGTGAATTGTGGTGCCATAAGATTTCTCATGGTGCATCTGATTGGCTGGGATGGTGTATATTATCACACCAATGAGATGTGATTCGTCAGAGACGGTAACAGACTTATCGGTTTCCCAAGAAGCTGGACAGAGGGAGACCGCAGATTCACAGGTGTGATGTGATTGCACTTTGAATTAAAAGCATCTGCAAACTGACAAAAATGTATGAAGTAATGTCAATGTACCACATGAGAATGAGCACTTGAGTCAGGCTCATAGTTATGATGTCATAATCATGAGCCAGATAAGTGATACCACTGTATTGGAGACAGTATGAAGGCTGTCCTCTGCCACCTTTGGGCCTTATGGCCTTAGTGCATGTGCTCCAGGTCTAGCTCTGATTGAATCTCTGTGCCTTTTTTTTTTTTTTTTCTCTCAAATGTGATTTTGAGGCTGGACTGGGCCAGTCTGCTGAAAGGGGTCTTATTCAATTACCATCGACGTCTGGAAAAACAGCCAGGGGTGAACTACAGGTTCCTTTTTTTAACCTCCGTTTGGTAACGGAGAAGCCAGAGTGTTAGCTGTGTGCCCCATTCAGGATACTCTTCAATCATTTGAAGATGCTCTTGCTGCTAAGAGTTATGGGAAATGTGTCCCAGGGGTTCCACACAACTCCAGTGCTGGAAGGCAGACGTGCATGCTGGTATTTGTAGTTTTAGGCCTTTGAGAGAAAGGTAAAGCAGGCTCTGCAGCCTAGCAATGATTGCCTAGCAATACCCTAGGTACCAAATACAGCTGAGGCATACGGGGAAAAAACCATAAACACACACAGTAAACACACACACAGGGACTGCCCCTCTGCCGTAGATGTGAGGGAAATAAAAGACGAGGAAATTCCTATCTGGGTCAGACCAGTCTTTCATGGTCCATTTGGATCACAAAAGACCAGACAGACAAAGGATTATGGGTAGGAGACACAAAAGGGCCATTTTCCCTGCCGTCTCCAGGGATGCTGCCTTGAAAGTCGTGGTACAATGGAGGACATGGCAAACGCAAACGTCCTAACCTGTACAGAATGTCACACTGTCTGGGAATTGTATTCTGTCACCAGGATAATATTTTAAATGTCCTTGATTTTTGATCAGTTAATTAATTTCGAGTATACTCGACAACGCTCAACAGCAACGCCGAAGCCTAAAACCAAATGTATAGATAGACTGTATATGAGCCTATGTGGCCTGTATAATTGAACTCAATCCGGCTGCCCTTCTTTCCATGGTATTTCTGCGGGTTTTGTGCATGCATGCTGACTTCCTGTTTTTCAAATACCATACATCAGTTCCATTTCCTGTTATCACCTTTTGAAGTGTCTCCTCAATCTGTTCAACTGACACTGAGCTTCTGCCTGTCTGTCAGGTGTTGTGCTGTTCGTCCATGCTCTGTGGTTCAGCCAATAGCATCACTCCCCCTCGGCTGCATTAATTGGCTGAAATGAAAGCCAGCACACACACGGCCCACCATGTGATTAGATAAGTTTTGTGTACTGAACGTCTGTAATGTAACATAGCGGGGTGAGTCTCTAACAGGACTGTGCAGACAGGACTTTAGCTCTTCTTACAGTATGGTCATGCTAAAAGAGACTGCAGCCAAAAACAGCTGGGAAGTGGGGCATGTTTAAACAGCCCATAAAGGTCAAAGGTCGCATTCCTGCGCAGCTCCATAATCCCCCCTTATGTTCTGCAAACATTTTAAGTTCGGAGAATCCATCTGCAGTGGAGCGTCCTGACTTCATCTGTAAAGAGCTAATGCATAACAGAGAGAAACCGAACGCAATGCAGTAATGTTTTTGAAATATCGTATATAAAAGCTAAGCTGTACAGATCAGTTACTGCTGCTTTCATTTATTAAATCCATAAACTTTAAAATTACATGGGCCTACACTGTAAAACTGTATAGAGATGAGTTTCATTCATACAGCACTTTTCACGGCCTTGACATTTATGTAATGGTTTCTGCACTCTGACGCAGCCTAGAAACGAGTATCCGACCTAGATATGTGTTCTCAATGTTCAAAGGGTATAACATGCGTCTGTGGCTGGCCGAAGCCCTTAGCTCAGAGTTTGGCCGGAGTGAGCCTTCAGTATGACGTATGACTGTCATCTTTAGAGATATTCTCTCCAGTAAGAGCACAACTGCAGCGGTAAGGGTGGAGGGGGCAACATATATCTATGTATTTTGTTAAAGCACCGAGCTGTAGATGGCGTAGATTATCTGTGCGCTGGATCTCAGTGACACTGACGCTCGCCCTCTTATCGGTGAGCCCCATCCGTTGGTGGCTGATGGGTGCGTCTGTGTGGCAGAGAGTGGCAAGCGGAGTGGCAGAGAGCCTTCATGTCTCCGGTCAGAGACACACTGCAGGCACACCGGCACCATCCTCGCCTTGTTTCCCCTCGGTGGCTTAACCCCCCCCCACCGAGGGTGAGGGGAGGGGGGCGGGGTGTGGTGTGGTGTGGTGTGGTGTAGTGGTTTGGGGACAGGGCTTTGAGCTCAGAGGTGTCTGGCAGGGAACTGCAGTTTCAGTCTTGGTCATGTGCCCAATTCAGTCAACCCCCCCCAAGTCTGTCTCTCTCTCTCTCTCTCTCTCTCACATTCATATTGCTCTGTTGGCAAAAAAAAGAGAATTCATATGTAGCCAAACCATATATATGAAATGACAAATCAGAGGAAAATAATCACCATAGTGCACTTTAGATAAAGTTGAACATTAAGTACATCGGTGATTAATTATGTATACGGCAGAGTAACAGGGTCCCTGACTGTTCCTGGGGTTTTTTTGCCGCATTGTGCTGACGGTTCCACTCGCCGTATTTCACTTCAGCGTAATGGGGCCTGCTGATGCTGACTCAGCCTCTCTTGATCGCTTGCTCTCTCATTCATTCATTCATTCATTCATTCATTCATTCATTCATTCACTCCCTCTCTCTCCCCCTGCAGGCTGCCCATCGGTCAGAGCCAATCAGAGCAGTAGGAGGCGGAGCATGTCTTCTGAAGCCACCCCCCAGGGCCCGCAGGACGGGGCCCGGTCGCCCCTCTCTCCCAGCTCTCCTAGCTCCCTGAGCCTGCCCAAAATCCGCCCGCGGGACCGCTCCCCGTCCCCCATGAGGGGGTACCTGATCCCCAGCCCCCTGCCCACCCGCCGGACCCGAACCTGCTCCGCGTGAGTGCCTCCTCCTGAAACATGTCGCGTGGTCTTTAATCTCTGTGTTTGTGAAGGCCACACCCCTGAAAGAGTGCACCCTTTGATGTTTTTCGGCTGATATATCCAGCCTTGTGTTTTGACAATGATTCATGCAGTTGCACTATAAAAGGTAATTTTATGAAAAATCATTTCCCATTTACAATGATATGTTCCTGCATATAGCTGTCCTGTTTGTAAAGTTACTTAGCAGATTAAAGGGGGCATTACTTTTCCAACTAGTTCCAGGAACTACAATGTCACAAGTGTTTGCTTCAGTTTCTGAGTACTTTCTCAATAAAACAAGTAAATATAGCAAACCTTTAAAAACCCCTCCCACAGTTTTTTGTTTTTGTGTATGGTATAGTACACTGAGAAATCTCATTTCCTCCCTCAATTTCCCACAGGCCTTCAAATTCCTGACAGGAAGGCTCAAACCAGCTTACTATACAGAAAACATTTAGAGCTGAGAATCCATGTCTGTGTATTTGAATTACCCAGAATGCTTCTCTGCAGAGGAGATAATGCAGTCTGCCAATGTGTTTTGCACTCATTTTCCAAGAAGGAGGAGGAGGTGGGACAGCACATTATAGCCCCCACATGAACCATAAAAGTTTTATTAGTGGCTAAAAGCAAACAAAGTGCTTATCAGTGTGGATTTCTGCTCAAGGTCAGATCCAACATATGACATAAACTCTGCGTTCATGGGCAAAGGCAGTGAGGGTTTGCCTGTTCAAAATACCAGCGATACCTCAGACCATACAGTGTAGAATCAGAACCAGAAAACCAGAAACATCTAGTGCCTAAACATGGTCCTGATGTGACAAATTGAAAGATAAGATGAATGAAATGTTTACTTTCATCATCAAACTTTTTTAATGCTAAGTATCGTAATTAGAATCGCAATCTACTTTCTTTGTTTCTCTGCCAAATTTTTGTATTCGTTTAGTAGGGAGAGTTATGAAAATCTGATGCTCTCTCTGTTTATTTCTGAACCTGAGTCGCTGTGCAACACCATTGTCAAACTACAGGGTGTGAACTGTCAGCCGAAAAACGTCAGGATGAAACCAGCAGGCCTTCTGCACGCCTGGGGTTTGCACTTCAGCCCCGCTCATCAGCTGACTAACATAAAAACACACTGCAGAGACGGGAGAGTAGCTGAGGGAGGGAAGTACATTAGTTTAACTGCACACACGGCAGATGCGCTCGCTCCTCTTTGTATCTGCCAAGTATGCAATTAAGCTGAGATCTGTTTTTCCGCCTCAGTTCCTCTGTAGTCGTCCTGCTTTCCGTGGTCTGAGTGCAAACTGTGTAATCAGATCCACAGAGGAAATACCCCATCATTGTCCCTACTCTCTCTGCCTCTCCTGCATCCTGCTCCTCCTCCCTCTCTTCCTCTGTTTCTCCTCCTCGCTCACTCCCTCTGTTTCTCCTCCTCACTCACTCCCTCTGTTTCTCCTCCTCCCTCCCTCCCTCTGTTTCTCCTCCTCACTCACTCCCTCTGTTTCTCCTCCTCCCTCTCTCTCCTCTGTTTCTCCTCCTCCCTCTCTTCCTCTGTTTCTCCTCCTCCCTCTCTTCCTCCTCTGTTTCTCTCTCCTCCTCACTCACTCCCTCTGTTTCTCCTCCTCGCTCTCTCCCTCTGTTTCTCCTCCTCCCTCTCTCCCTCTTTTTCCTCCTCCCTCTGTCCACTCCTCTGTTGTCTCCATCTCTCCTCTTGTTTTTATCCGTGTTCTGTGTTTCTCTAAGGTGTCGTGTGTGGCTGAATCAAATGGATTATAAAATGGTTATTAAAACTGAAAACTTTTCTCCCTCTGCTCTCTTCTCCTCCCCCTCCCCTCCTCTCTCTCCCTTTCCCTTTTCTCTCTCACTCCTTCCCCATCCCTCTCTCTCCCCTCCCTTCTCTCCCTTTCCCTTTTCTCTCTCTCTCCCCCTTTCTCTCTCTCCTCCCCCCCCTCTCTCTCTCTCTCCCCTCTCTCTCCCTTTCCCTTTTCTCTCTCTCTCCCCTTTCTCTCTCACTCCCTCCCCATCCCTCTCTCTCTCCTCCCTCTCTCTCTCTCCCCCTTTCCTTTTCTCTCTCTTCCCCTTTCTCTCTCACTCCCTCCCCATCCCTCTCTCTCTCTCTCTCCCCTCTCTCTCTCCCTTTCCCTTTCTCTCTCTCTCCCCCTTTCTCTCTCACTCCCTCCCCCTCCCCTCTCTCTCTCTCCCCCTCCCCATCCCTCTCTCTCCCCCCCCTGCAGTACGGCGCGGGCGGCCGAGGGCCCCTCCTTCGCCGGTGTGTGCAAGTGCTTCTCGCGCTCAAAGGGCCACGGCTTCATCAAACCAGCTGACGGCGGCAGCGACATCTTCGTGCACATCTCAGAGTGAGTCACAGAGAGGACACCAGGTTGCCTGGACTTCATTTCCCATAGTTCTCTGGGGGTTGGGGTGGCTTCATTTCCTGCTGAATGCATTCACACACTTTTCATTAACTACCCAGACGCTCAGGTCCTGAGGTCATAATTTCCTGTCCACTTACTGATTACAGGTGATTCTTGATTGCAGTTTGGAACGTCCGTTGCTACTTTATTACACTAGGTCATGCACTTGCATGAGTTTTCACGAATCACTGAATTATAATATTTTGGTTCCAGAAGAAGGGGTGGGACTTTCAATGTAAAGAACACAGATCTGTGGAATCTTTGGCCTGTGATTGGTCAGTCATGGTTCATGGAACTTCGTAGAGCTAATCTTGGCTCATTCATGACAGCTTGTCACATACAAAGTTTGTATGTATGTTTATGTGTGCATGTTTGCTCTCTCAATGCAGCCAAACAACCAGTAAAATTTTAATTAAATGGTTCCTGTTTGCTTGGCTGACATTTTGAAATTAACTTTGCCTGTCATTAGCTATATTCAGCTTTGCCTGAATTAACTGCTCATAAAAATGCTGTGAACAAAATTAGATTGTGCTTTGAAAGCATTAGCTGCTGTAGTTAGAAATTCATTGTGTTGTGTGAGTGTCGCTAAAAAGACAGACTGCTGTATAGTCTCCTCACAGGTAAGCAGCAGGGGAGAAGTGGGTGAGTGTTTTTCTTCCTGGTCTTTGAGAGCTACAGGGTGTGTTGGTTAATGTTGTTACTCGATACTTAACTGACCAATGCAAGTGGTTGATTGCACGGTTACCTCACCTGGTTTCCTGGGTCCAAACCGGCTGCTGGTTTTGTCAAAACAAAAAATCTGCAGGCCCTGTGTCCCCTCCACAGCTCTGTGACCAGGACTGAAGGGCCAGAATGTGAGAGAAACACTGGGGGAGTGCGTGTTCTCTCCACTAATATTATTATCTATTCTGGAACACGCTCAGTCATTAAGCACTGATGGGGTCTGCTCACTGTTTGTTCACACAGCTCTTGTGTGTTTGGTGAAGCAATTGATTACATATATTAAGAAATACAAGACGAAAAAAGACATGTGATTAATTCAAGTGCATGACGCAGTGGTGTGCGCACGCTCTCCTCTCTGTCAGTGCGTCGACCCTGTCAGGCCCCGTGTGTAAATGTGAAAATACGAAATGCACATTCAGAGGTGCTCAAACGTAAGCGGTACTGTGTTACATAATCATGTTCAAAGCTTGACCTGGTCATGCGCTGCATTTAAACCTCACTAAACCTCTCTCTGTCTCTCTGTCTCTGTCCCTCTCTGCTGTGTTACTGTCACAAAACCTCCGGTCTGTTGTACAAATACATTTACATGTTGGTCATTCTGCTGCCTCTTAATTCAGTGCTTCTTCCAGGAAGTGTTCATGTTCATCAGCAAGCAACTGGTGAATCAAGTGATAGGACATGTAGCACTGTATCACACATAATAATAATAATAATAATAATAATAATAATAATAATACAAAATCATAATCATAATTGTCATATCAAGTACTGTCCTAATAAGTAAGACGGGCATACTTTAAAATGTGAAAAATGGAGTGAGAGGGGAAAGGGGTGTCAGGAGGGTGGAGACTGAAAGTGAAACTGAGCGTTTTGTTTCTGAATGTGGGTTTTGCAGTGTTGTGATGAGATGGGGAGGAACCCCAGGGGTGGGAGGGGCCAGAGTCCATCGTCATGTGAACGGTGTAGCGGGAAGCTGGCTGGAATCCTGGTTGCTAGGCGCGTGCACCTCTGACTGCTGTTTCATCTGCTTCAGGGTCGATAGGAGGTGGGGGGACACCTGTGCACTGGGGGAGAGAAAGGGGGATGAAAAGAGAAGGGAGAAAGGTGGAGAGAGTGAGGAGAGAGGGGAGGAGGGGAGGGAGAGGAAGGTTGAAAAACGAGACAGAGGAGAGAGGGATGACAGAAAGGGAGGAGAAAATTAGAGATTAATTTGAGAAAGATTGAGCCACAGAGGGAGAGTGAGGGTAAAGGAAAGAGGGTGACAGTGAAGAGGAAAGAGAAGGAAAGTGCTGAAAAGGGGTAGAATGAGAGAGTGAAAAGAGGAGACAGACAAAAGAGGGGGAGTGCGTAGGTGCGGGGTAGCGGGTCCCACCTCTGAGTCACTCCCCAGGTGAGCATTCAATAACGGCTGAGTTATTTCCTCCAAAAACTCCCCCACCCTCCCAGAGATTAGACCACTGAGATTACAAGATGGAGAGAGACTCTTCTCTCAGTCGACCAGTGACGCTGAGTGGAAGACCAGATAACAACCAACAGCCATCTACACCACCCCCACCCACACACCACACACACACACACACACACACAGACCAACGTCACACTCAGACATCCCATCAAAGACAAACGCTCGCTGACGCACCCCTGAAATGACCCCCCTTGCCCCCCTCCCACCCTTATCGCCAAGGTTACGCTCGTATCAAGTGTCAGAGAGACCGCGCTTTGACCATGCTTGTTGAGTCCCTGTGAAAGACTCCTATCCTGCCTCCCTTAACCGTTGTTGTGTGGTCTTCACGCAACTCACTCATTAAAAGCATTTAGCATGTGAGGGGAGTCCTTAGCTGGCGTTAATGAATTTAGCCACAATGTAGCTAAAGTGTGAGATCACATGACTGACCGGGGCTGGAGGTTTGCTGAAATGCGCAGGTGGATTCTGGCCCTGCTTCCCCTCTGCGGGTTTGTCAAGATAGTCTTGAGAAGGAGCAGTGGCTCAGCCGTTTGTTGTCAGGCTGTCGTTTCCGTGCGAACAGTCTCCAAAGGAACTGCGGCCCTGAATGAGCCGTCCACGAGGCGAGGGTCTTTTGTGCGCAACTGTTCTTTTGTCGGAATTGATGTCACAAACATCGCAAATGACACGAACCGCACAGGTGTTCGCAGCTTCGTCTGACAATCGGGAATGACTAACCGACAGACCCTTTCATACTCAAAAAACCGTATGGGTTTTTTTTTTTTTTTTTTTTTTGTATAATTGAGAAGCTTTTAGCCACAGTCATCCTTTATAGTCACTGTCATGAGTCACTGGGTAACGTAAGGAAAAAGAGTTTTGAAAGCTAATGAAGAACGAAAAGTGTTTGAAAAAAATATTTTTTTCAACAGATGTATCACATCTTGTTGTGTTGCACGTTGATCTAAGTGCAAAAATGGACTTCAGAAGATGTGTGTGTATTGGCCATTAGTCTGACTTTTTCCTGAAACAGTTGCCTGTGCATGTCGCATGTTCTTGCATACAGTTTTACTACACATAGCTGTAGATGTTGTGGATGGAGACATACTTATTCTTTTCATAAAGTTATTGAGCAAATGAAGGGGAGTCACTTTTCTGGCTGGTTCTACATCATCGCTCTGCTTTTGTTTTTTATGATTTTTTTTTTTTAATATAAAATGAGGAAGTATATTTGACGGGATTGGGCCTTGAAAGTCTTACTTTGTCTTTTGTCTTTATCTGTTCTTTGTAGTTGACCTTATACCTTTGTCAACTGAGGTCTGATCCATTTGCAGCTTTTAGATTGTGCTTTTTATGTTTTTATTTTATGTAAGTATGTATTGTATTTTTATGTGTTCATTCTGACAGTGCAGAGGATTTCCCTTCTTGGATGGTGAAGCTGAAAGTTGTTGAGGTTTTTTTTTTTATGTATTTATTTTTTACTCTGCAGTATTGAGGGGGAGTACGTGCCTGTGGAGGGGGATGAGGTCAGCTACAAGATCTGCTCCATTCCCCCCAAACATGAGAAGGTGCAGGCGGTGGAGGTCACCATCACCCACCTGGCCCCCGGAACCAAGCACGAGACCTGGTCCGGCGACATCATCAGCCCGTAACCACAGTGACCACAGGGCTGTGGAACTTACCGGATCATGATGAGAGAGAGAGAGAAAGAGAGAGAGGGAGGAAGGGCCCTGTATCCAATGGGAAAGCTGGGACTGTTGACTGAGTGTGAAGGCAGCCATGCTACTTTTTTTCTTCCTCATTTTATTTGTTTCTGGTTTGTGTTTTTTTTTTTTTTTTTTGTTTTGGGGGTTGTTTGTGGGACAGGGTTGGGCATTTCCTGGAAGTAATGGTATAATGGGATGTCATGGACCAGTGGGTGGAGCTACAGTGAGTTTGGTCACCTGTGTCAATCCACAGGTTTTTGTGTTTGTTGCTCTTCACAGCTAAACCAATAATGATTGGTCAAACTCAGTCACATGCTGGTGATGGTAGCTCCACCCATTTCTGGAGTCATGAAGCCTTGTTCTCCCATCATGAATTCCCAGCTAATAATTTACAGTTCCCTGAACAATGCAGGAACATGAGTGTGTATATTCGTCAAGTATACGGGCGTTTCTTCTCGACGTTTTCTGTGACATTCACTGAACATTGTTTGGGGAAAATGAAAGTTAAGTCTGAAGTTCTCATTTGTCCGGCTGAAATGTTGCGCAGTGTTCCGGGAGCATGTCGTATTAGCTGTGGGAGTTCCATCCACTCCATGTCATTCCATATCTGTGCTGGGGACACTTGAGCATCTAAGAGTTATGCTCCACAACATGGACAGTACTGCCTTACTGAGTTTCTGTGAATATGAATTACACCAGGTCATGCTTCATCATCATCATCATCATCAAACTGTTATTCACTAAGACATCCCTGTTTGATTTGTGTTCCCTTTAAAAGTAACATACCATGAGTTCAACTTTAAGGTGAAAGGAATGATAAGTTTGTCACGATGTGCAGCCTGTCTTACCTGCATATTACACATTTTCATCATTTTCCTAGATGCAGTTCTGATCACCCTTTGGAATACATAAAATAGCATATTTTGTGAAACATAGGATACTTCACAATATACAAAACATTCCTGAAAAATCATAGTCCAAGAGTAGTGATGAATGATATTTTACCTAATTGTTATATTTTTGAGGTCACATTTCTTTTTCCTCCAGTGTTTACTTCATAAGGGTGATGAGAAAGCAGTAATTCTTTGAGGTCCTGAGGTTGCTGCTCAGGCTTATTTTTATTGGCTTATGGCTGTCAGACATAATTTGAATTCTAAGTAAATGGAGTTGGGAGTCGACTCATGTTTGGCTTCTCCACGCTGGGACTAGCAAGCTGCCAAAGAGCGTAGGAAACCGAAACTCTTTGAGCCTTATTACCATGAATCCAGCAGACTGGACGGTTTGTGCAAAGTATAGGTTCTTTTCTCTTTCTTTGAATGGTTCTTATGTAATCAGGTGTCTTTGACAACAAAAAAAAAAACATTTAACCCTGTTAACGTGCCTGTGTGCAGTCAGGATTTATTCTGTACCTGGAGTTCTGAGTAAGTGTCAAATAAAATGGATTTTGTGAAATGCTGCGGCTTGTCTTTCAGTGTCTGCTTCCCTACCAAGAGTGCGTTTCCTTTCAGCTGCCCAGATTGCAAAGCTGCAGCTTGCAGGGGCCATACTGACCAGAGGAGGCGCTGGTGAGTGAAGATTCTTGATCTTTTTATCCGGTTATGTTAAACTTCTAGAATCAGTTTTGGGTTTTGTGTCTTCATAACATTTTGTGCAAAATATGTTGAAAATGCCAGTAATTGTTTGTTTGCTTCTTCAACTTAAAATGCTTTAGGTTTAGAACTTTTAGTCAGGCCACTTTTCATGAAAATATAAAATTACTGATTTCATAATTTCAGCCATTCAAGCGCAGATGGCTGGTGTTGCCATTACCATCACAGGAAACTTGTTGCTATGTTTTTTTTTTTTTTTTTTTTAGACCAAAGCAGTGAATGGAAATGCACCATTTCTCCAGGGTAACTGTGAAGGTGAATGGAAATGCAACATTTCTCCAGGGTAACTGTGAAGGTGAATGGAAACACACCAGTTCTCCAGGGTAACTGTGAAGGTGAATGGAAACACACCAGTTCTCCAGGGTAACTGTGAAGGTGAATGGAAACACACCAGTTCTCCAGGGTAACTGTGAAGGTGAATGGAAACACACCAGTTCTCCAGGGTAACTGTGAAGTTCTACATGTAACACGTAATAACACCAAGTCTATCCTCAACAAGAGAAATTGCATATTTATTTTAAATGTAATTTTCTTTGTGCAGACAGGATCAGCTCTGAGATCAGCTGAAAATACACCACGCAAAGCCTGCTTGGATTAATCAAAAGATCTTTTAGGTTTATTTTAAATACACAGATTTTTCTTAAAGACGACAACAAAGTTTAGACCAAGCTGAAATTAATTACATCGATAATCAGCAATCCTTCACAGAACAGTGTTAACAAACATAGCAATGCTTTCACGTTTTATTCCCTGTTACTTCATTTTTTTAATCGTTAATAAGGGCTGTGGATAAAACATTTCTCTATACAGCACTGACTTACACATTCTTAACATACATTTATTTATTTCATTTTTTTTTAAATTGCAGATAATGGTCAAATTCTACCACCCTATATCTGAGAGAGGCTGGTAAGAACCATGCTCCCTTTTGTACTTGCTGTCCACAACATTTAAAAACATTTAAAGAAGCATTCAAAAACAGGTGAACCTATTTTGTACGTTTACAATGGACTTGGTTGCTTTATGGGGGAAGTGCCATATACGTGACTCAATAGTACTTGTGCATCAAATGGAATCCACAGGTTAATGACTACACAGCACCTGTTACTGCCATTTTAAGACGATGTAAGTAGATGCGAATATATATATATAATTTTTTACATATGTATACATTGCGTGTAAGGTTACTTTTAAAATGAAAGGTTTATCAGAATATCCTTCCCAGAGGCTAGGAAACAATTAAGACTTAAAGACACTAGGGGTGCCAGTCTCTGTGTAGCACAAAATACAAAGTCAAGTTACTTTATGCCGTTGGACTGACATATTTCTGTCGAAGTATTGCTCAAATTATCCAATAAAAAAAAAAAAAAAAACCATCACAAACGATAACCAAAATGAACCCAAAACGAAACATGATTGGCACTCATGAATATAAGTTCTGTTTTGAGAACTAGGAAAATGTTTTTCCCCCCAAACAACACTACCATCGTCACTTTTGTTAGCAAACAACCAGGATGCACTGAGGTGACTGCACATGCAAGGCAGACAGCCGAGAGACGTCTATAAAAAGGGTTCTATTCACCTGAGCTAGCGGCTGCTGCGTTGCGTATCAGAGGGATGCAAAAACCGGGGTTTGAACCAAAGTCTCTTTGCAAAACTGGGACGATCTCAGCTGGGGTGCGTTTTAAGTTGAACTGTCTTGTGCTACAATTAAGTTAAATTGGAAAGGAAGGAGAAACCAATGTAGTGGAGCAGCATTGAGGGAACGGTTGGCGTTTATACATTGTTTACATTAGGGGAAGCCAACCCCAGTCCTCGGACACTGCTGGTGAGTTGTTACTCAACGTCAAAGTGTAATCAGGTGTGCGAATAGATCAGTTAACTCGCCTCTGAAGCACCTGATGGAGACAAAAACAACACAACCTGTGCCTGTCTTGGGCTGAGCACTGCTGGTCTGTACTGTCCGCCCTCATTTCTGCTGCTGGACGACCACAGAGTGTGCTGGCTTTTGATTAGCACTGATTAATCAAATAAGCGCTAAGAAACCACAAAAACCAGCCATAAAAACATCCTGTGTCGCTGCAGGACCAGGGTTGGCTACCCATGATGTTGGGGTCGGTGACATTACTTCTTAAACACTTGTGTTGCACAGTATGGGAGAGAAATGGATAGCAGCTCCTTTTAAGACGCGTAAAAATCCTGACGTTCTCTTTTAAAAAATAAAAAAATAACTCCACTTCTCCCCTTCGGCACCTTGACTCCAGGGGAATTTGTGATAATTACACTCTAAATGGAAATTAATATTTCTTTCCTTAGTGACTATTTACAATTTGTTTGTACAAGTTAAGTTTCTTTTTTTTGGAGAGGCAACATTCCTAAATAGGTAGAGTAGAAGAAATACACTCATTTACAAGTTATTCCTTTAAATTTTTCATTAGTAGATAAAATAATTTGTCCTACTGACAGCGATATCTTCTCGTGCTTCCCAACGCACAGTGGCGTCTGTGCAGAAATGAAAAGGAACATGTGGGCTGAGCGTTTCTGCTACCTGTGACAGCCATTTGTTAGAAAAATAAAAACATTAGGGTTTCCACACATGATGGGGCGCGCACACACACACAGAACTTACGGTAACCCCCCTCCACGTATTGTACCGGACTTGAGTGAAGTTGGGGGGGGCTGGGATGGCGTTTGGAATGCACCCCAAAACACGCACGCATGCACGCACACACCCACACACACACTACATATGCTCGTCCTTATAATTCATCGCCTTGTCTTTCCAGTTTTGCGACAAACTTTTTGCTGCCTTTTCATTGCAAAGAAAAAAAAAAAAAAAAAAAAAAAAACAAAGTTGTCATGTCATGCATAAAAATGAAGAGCGTTCATTAATGAAATCCAGGATGTTTCATTTGTACTAAACACACAAACAAAAAAAAATTTACCAAAAAAAAAGGCATTATTGTGCTTCTGTAGAAGGGGGGTGGGGCTACAGTGGTACTGTCACAACTCTGGTTGTCATGGTGATGTTACCTGGGATACCTAACATCAGCAGGATCTGTTTTGTATCGTGACCCACCCACCCCACCCCCAATCATGAGGGAAGGGAAAAAGGATGAGCGGTGCTTGTTTCTTTTTTGTTTTGGCGATAAAGTTTTTTTTTGTGAAATTTCTCCATGGATTGGACCCTTGTGCTTCAGCGGAGGTGGAGGGAGGGTTTTCACTTTTTTTTTTTTTTTTTGTCCCCTCCGGGCTCCTCTACTTGTACTCAGCCAGGATGTCGTTGAACATGTTGAGGAACAGGTGGACGTGGTACTCCTTGAAGACGAGCGCGGGACGGAAGCGGATGGACTTGTCTCCACAGCCGCCGATGATGATGCCTGCCAGGGAGAGCGGGGGGGGAAACCGTCAGCATTCAGCGCCACACAAAATGGCTACCATGAGGTGTCAATCAGGGGCAAGGCACTCTGTGTATGGCGTGCTGGATTCATTAGACCTAATTACACACACGCAGTTTACTTACCTCCTCCGGGTTCCTGGACCTGAATCTAGGTGCTGATTTCAAGATGAAAACAAAAACCAGCCCCACCATGTAGCAATCCAGCACCAGGGTGGAGGACCACTGCTTTATACACCGTGTGTGTGTGTGTGTGTGTGTGTGTGTGTGTGTGTCTGTGTGTGTCTGTCTGTCTGTCTGTGTGTGTGTCTGTCTGTCTCTGTCTGTGTGTGTGCGTGTGTGAGAGAGTGTGTGTGTGTGTATGTGTGAGAGAGGTGTGTGTGTGTGTGGTGTGTGTATATGTGTGTGTGTGTAGGTGTCTTCTGGTAATATATAGTGCCTCTTAAAGGATATTGGCTGCGGTCTAGAGGTTTGTAGGACTGCAGATCTATCAGACCAACACACACACACACACACTCGCTCTCTTACCCTTGTCGCGGGCCTTGTTGATGAGGTTGTTGCGGGTGCTGTCGTCACACACATCAATGGCGCAGAATGTGCCCTTGCCCCTGGCCGCGCTGAGGAGGTGCGGGTACTGGGCCTGCAGGGGCGAGAGGGTATGCATCAAAACAGGCCCGACTCAGGAGGCTTGCTACTGTGCTGTCACCACCACCAGGGGGCGCCAGAGCAGACAGGAAACATGGCCATCACAGACAGATGAGTTCAGTGAATACTAGCATATGTATCACATTACATACATATTTTTTTTTTGTATGTTTGGCATTATGCTTTTCATCATCTTGTTTCTTGAAAAAAGAACAACAAAATAAACTACATTAGTGCTGCAGTATGCTGCACACACAAGCTATGGTCTGGTAGGGTTTTAAGTCAGGTCTGTTATAAGTGTTGCTCTCTTGTGAATACACTTGTGCTCTCTCTCATTGGAAGTCACTGTGGGTAAGCCACTCCTGCAGGCCTGTAGCTCATAGAGACCCTGCAGTAGAGCTTTGCCTGTGCGGGTGACCTCGTCCAGCAGTCTCTCTCTCTTAATCACATTCAGCACCTCCGCCAGGAAGATGTTTTTGGAGGGGTCTCCCATCCACGTGTTAAAGATCCTGTATGGCTGTTCGAGACAAGATCAAAAGGCGTTTGACTCTCTCAGACGTTCTGTGTTGATAATATCTACTTCTTTTTTTAATATAAATGCGGCCACACATTGTTTTATTAACAATATGATAAAACGGAGCACAGAAAATGTAATACAGTGACAGGCTGTTAATGCTTGGCTATACAGAGCTCTCAGAGTTTATGCATGAAAATTAAAAATGATGCTAATTTCCCTAAAATAACAAGAAAACGATGCCCTGAAGGGAAAGGTTTTGTTGGACACAATGAGCACAAAAGCAGCAACACAACATAAACGCTCTGGGAAGCCTGGTCAGGCTCATAGTGCTGTAAGGTTATGAGCAGCCTGGTCAGGCTCATAGTGCTGTAAAGGTTATGAGCAGCCTGGTCAGGCTCATAGTGCTGTAAGGTTATGAGCAGCCTGGTCAGGCTCATAGCGCTGTAAGGTTATGAGCAGCCTGGTCAGGCTCATAGTGCTGTAAGGTTATGAGCAGCCTGGTCAGGCTCATAGTGCTGTAAGGTTATGAGCAGCCTGGCTGTAGGCTCAGCCTGGTGCTGTGTAAGGTTATGAGCAGCCTGGTCAGGCTCATAGCGCTGTAAGGTTATGAGCAGCCTGGTCAGGCTCATAGTGCTGTAAGGTTATGAGCAGCCTGGTCAGGCTCATAGTGCTGTGAGGTTATGAGCAGCCTGGTCAGGCTCATAGTGCTGTAAGGTTATGAGCAGCCTGGTCAGGCTCATAGTGCTGTAAGGTTATGAGCTGCTGGGTCATGTTTATGCTTCTCCACTATCAGCCAGGCAAAAACAGGGCATGTCAGAGTGATAAAGCTGTGCACTTCTGGGATGTACCCAACATTTTATAAGTATTACATCAACATGGTCTAGCAGGGTCAAAGGTGAGGGACAGAGCAATACAGGTGAAGGTGGAAATTCAAACTACAAAACTGGTATCCAGTCCAGAATACAAGCATTCATTTTTTTTTTTGTCCTAAGCTACCCACAATTAACTTGTGCCCAAAATTTCTGAGGGTGGTTTTGATTGGTTGGGGTGGTTATTTCACACACGTACCTTATCGGCGGTCAGCTCGTTCTTGTGGTAGTATCCGCCGGTCAGCAGCTTCTTGCTGAAGGACACGATGTCGGCCGGGTCATCCATGCCCCAATGCTCATGGGCCCAGAACTTCCCTGTGGCCCCGCCCCCTGTCTGGACCTCATCCACATGGAACGCACAGCCATGCTGGAGAGGGGGAGGGGCAGGGATTTATTTTATTTTTTTTTGCGGTGTTAGCAAAAGACATCCCATGCCAGCTCCAAACATACAGTACACAGAATCTGTCGTGTTCCTCTCCCTTAACAGAGTGCTGTAAACAAAATCTCTTCCCAAATGTGTTCTCTGTGTTAGAGCTTCCTCCACACACAGGCACCTTCAGAGCAGTGTCTCCACAGAAATGCCACAATGCAAACGGCCGAGGTGGTTTAATGAAATCGATGCTCTTAGCAGCCGCTTCCTCCTGCCGGTGTAACTGAACTCAAAGGCACCTGCTACTTTTCTGGGATCAAAGCCAAACCCCCATCAAACTCACACCAGGGATTTCACTGATCTGTTGATTGTTCACTGGCGGCCTTGACCTCTGCAGAACCCAGACGCGGTAAAAGCTTATTATCAATTACCTTTATAACCGCATGTCTAATCTGTCTAATCATCATGGCACTCGGTACCGGAGAGGTCAGTGGCCGAGCGTGAGCAGAAGCCGTCCATGTGTTTGCGCTAGTCTGCTCAGAGTGTGCTTAGCGTAGCTGCTTGGGTTTTATTTTACAGTCGGAAAGGACAGACAGAAAAACACCCACAAGGCAAGACTGTGTCACTGCATCTGAGTACTGCACTACTGAACATGAAACTTTTAATTAGTTTCAAAGGCATCCAGGGCAGCTCTCTAGAAGAAGGAGGAGATAAAACCCCAGGGCAGGTCTGTAGTTGGACACACCAAAAGTTTGTCAAATTTGTCATCAAGCTCAAATACTTTTTTGACACTTTTGTACTGCAAATGTCAGCACTTTAATGACAAACGATCTGAAGTCTTAACCTCATGAGTCAGAGAGAACAGCCTGAGGTGTGGGGCAGTAATTCAGCAGTAATCCTCTCCCTTTTGCAAGTCCCTTTTTGCAAGGATGAACGGTGCACGTAATGATAAACGGTGTGGGACCGCCTGCTCTGGAAGGTGAGATGGTTAAGACGCTAAGTGGCTGCTTGCGTAAGATAGCAGCAGCACAGCAGCACACAGACAGGTCTGTGGTGTTCAACCTTTCTCAGCTGCATTAATGTGTTGTTTACATGGAAGCTGAGACAGAATCTCTGGATGGGAGTTCCTGCGGGAAACATGTTGCAGACACGGTAAATGCCCTTACCTTGCGGGCGATGTTCCTCAGGTTTCGGAAGAAGTCGGGGGAGGCATGGTTGTCCCCGCCCTCGGCCTGGATGGGTTCGATCACGATTCCGGCCACTGGCCTTCCCTTCTGCCTCCACTTAACGATGAGGTCCTCCACCTGAAATACACAGGCCCGTCAGGTGGCTCTCGATCACCTGTACCTGCCCCAACCCTACCGGATGATGAGGGCCTCTAACTGCAACATATGGTCCTATCAGCCCCTGCCCAATAACCTGTAGCTGCCCACAGCCACTTAACAATGAAGTCCTCTACATGCAAAATACAGCCCTACCAACCTCATATCAAGCCAACTGGCCTCTGTAAACACTAGAGGGCGCTCTCAGTCATCATTCGCACTATACAGGTTGGTTGGGCTAAGTTCTGGTAGGTGGGGGTTGGATAGGATGCTAAATTATGTAAGGTTTGATTGGGGTGGGATTTGGGTTTGAATAGTTTAGTTCTGGGTTAGATCTTGGGGAGATTTTGGGGTGAGAATTTGGGTTGGAGTAGGTTATGTTTGGGTGAGATTTTGAAGGTGAATTTGGGCTGGGGTAGGTTATGTTTGGGTGAGATTTTGAAGGTGAATTTGGGCTGGGGTAGGTTATGTTTGGGTGAGATTTTGAAGGTGAATTTGGGCTGGGGTAGGTTATTTTTGGGTGAGATTTTGAAGGTAAATTTGGGCTGGGGTAGGTTATTTTTGGGTGAGATTTTGAAGGTAAATTTGGGCTGGGGTAGGTTATCTTTGGGTGAGATTTTGAAGGTAAATTTGGGCTGGGGTAGGTTATGTTTGGGTGAGATTTTGAAGGTAAATTTGGGCTGGGGTAGGTTATCTTTGGGTGAGATTTTGAAGGTGAATTTGGGCTGGGGTAGGTTATTTTTGGGTGAGATTTTGAAGGTGAATTTGGGCTGGGGTAGGTTATTTTTGGGTGAGATTTTGAAGGTGAATTTGGGCTGGGGTAGGTTATCTTTGGGTGAGATTTTGAAGGTGAATTTGGGCTGGGGTAGGTTATGTTTGGGTGAGATTTTGAAGGTGAATTTGGGCTGGGGTAGGTTATGTTTGGGTGAGATTTTGAAGGTGAATTTGGGCTGGGGTAGGTTATTTTTGGGTGAGATTTTGAAGGTGAATTTGGGCTGGGGTAGGTTATTTTTGGGTGAGATTTTGAAGGTGAATTTGGGCTGGGGTAGGTTATTTGTGGGTGAGATTTTGAAGGTAAATTTGGGCTGGGGTAGGTTATCTTTGGGTGAGATTTTGAAGGTGAATTTGGGCTGGGGTAGGTTATTTTTGGGTGAGATTTTGAAGGTAAATTTGGGCTGGGGTAGGTTATTTTTGGGTGAGATTTTGAAGGTAAATTTGGGTTGGGGTAGGTTATCTTTGGGTGAGATTTTGAAGGTGAATTTGGGCTGGGGTCGGTTATTTTTGGGTGAGATTTTGAAGGTGAATTTGGGCTGGGGTAGGTTATTTGTGGGTGAGATTTTGAAGGTGAATTTGGGCTGGGGTAGGTTATGTTTGGGTGAGATTTTGAAGGTGAATTTGGGCTGGGGTTGGTTATTTTTGGGTGAGATTTTGAAGGTGAATTTCGGCTGGGGTAGGTTATTTTTGGGTGAGATTTTGAAGGTGAATTTGGGCTGGGGTCGGTTATTTTTGGGTGAGATTTTGAAGGTGAATTTGGGCTGGAGTAGGTTATTTTTGGGTGAGATTTTGAAGGTAAATTTGGGCTGGGGTAGGTTATCTTTGGGTGAGATTTTGAAGGTGAATTTGGGCTGGGGTAGGTTATTTTTGGGTGAGATTTTGAAGGTGAATTTGGGCTGGGGTAGGTTATCTTTGGGTGAGATTTTGAAGGTGAATTTGGGCTGGGGTAGGTTATCTTTGGGTGAGATTTTGAAGGTGAATTTGGGCTGGGGTAGGTTATGTTTGGGTGAGATTTTGAAGGTGAATTTGGGCTGGGGTAGGTTATGTTTGGGTGAGATTTTGAAGGTGAATTTGGGCTGGAGTAGGTTATTTTTGGGTGAGATTTTGAAGGTAAATTTGGGCTGGGGTAGGTTATGTTTGGGTGAGATTTTGAAGGTGAATTTGGGGTGGGGTAGGTTATTTTTGGGTGAGATTTTGAAGGTGAATTTGGGCTGGGGTAGGTTATCTTTGGGTGAGATTTTGAAGGTGAATTTGGGCTGGGGTAGGTTATTTTGGGTGAGATTTTGAAGGTAAATTTGGGCTGGGGTTGGTTATGTTTGGGTGAGATTTTGAAGGTAAATTTGGGCTGGGGTAGGTTATGTTTGGGTGAGATTTTGAAGGTAAATTTGGGCTGGGGTAGGTTATCTTTGGGTGAGATTTTGAAGGTGAATCTGGGCTGGGGTGGGTTATTTTTGGGTGAGATTTTGAAGGTGAATTTGGGCTGGGGTAGGTTATCTTTGGGTGAGATTTTGAAGGTGAATTTGGGCTGGGGTAGGTTATTTTTGGGTGAGATTTTGAAGGTAAATTTGGGCTGGGGTAGGTTATTTTTGGGAGAGATTCTGGGGTGCAGGGTTAGTGGGCGCTCTGACCTCCTCCAGGCAGCGGGCCTCCTCCTGGGCGTTCTCGCGGGCAAACTCCTCCAGCGGGTAGCGCAGTTTGGGGAAGGGCGCGATGGGCCAATCAAAGGACGGGACATCCAGCTTGTGAATGGCCTTAGAGTGTGTGGTCGCCAGGCAACCTACAAACAACATTAAACCAACCAATCGATAAACAACAACAGTACCGTCAGTGAGGCTTACGAGGCTAAACCACAAGCCAGACTGGCCTCTCACTGGTATAACTCTGCCCAATGTCTTTAGTATGAAACACATGGAATTATGGGTAATTACCCATGGTTCTGCCATGGAATCCACCCATGAAGGACAAGATACTCAGGTCAGGGCAGCCGGGTACCTGGAGAGACACGCCCACAGTGGCACTGTTAACACCTCACCAAATTCTTACTATTAACTACTTCACCAATGAAAACCAATTATTGACAATGATGGCCTGGCCAAGGTGCTTACATCAGTGATGTAAAACTATACAGTAAAATCTAAAAATGATCTAAATACACTCTTATGGTGTTTTCATTCTTTCTAACCCTAACCGTAACCCTAAGTCGGTGATTAGTTCATGTTTGAAACTGTACCCACTTAAGTGCTCATGAAGCCTCAGATTCAAAACTCTACCCATAAGACTACAAATCTGTACCTGTGGAACTACAATTCCCACTTATGACTGCAGCTGAACACCTCACAGCCTGTTCCCTTTGGTTTTTGGCTGGCTGCACTCACGCACATACCTGGTTGACCATGCAGGAGCTGATCTCCTCCTGGGACGGGATGTTGTGCCCTCTCTCCTTGTTCTGCAGGGAGGGGAACAAAAACAGGGGTTCCATGCAGCCAGTGTCTCTCATAATCTTCACACTGACACGGTCACTACACCACCACATCTCCAGGACCTGACTGGTCTCAGACCTGTGAAACGCCTCTTTAAAAATATAAATATGACTCATCGGACTACAATGTAGCGCAGAACATCAGATATCACTAGGATGCCACGATGGCTAGCCACGATGTTGCTTGCTTGGCCCTGTCTGGTCATCTATAATTAGCGAGCTATGCAGATACACCAGACTGCAGCACTTGGTCTTACTCATGGCTACGACTGCAGCTAGCAATATGGCTAGCTTGCGTTGCTAGTTTCTTCCTTAGGTATGTAAAAAAATAATACCACGTTGAACACGCAAGAAAATACAATAACAACAGTAAAAGCCACTCAACATATAATAGATGAGCAATGCAAGATTGAGGTGCATATAAAATTAGTGGAAAGGGAATGAGAACCAAAAATGGGGAGAGCTACAGTATGGTACCACTTACTGATTTGAGCTTTATGGTCTTGTGCTTTGCTGTTAAGAGCAAAACATTGCGATTGGTTCAAACAATGCAGTGATTGACGGCTCACTGTGGCTCCACCCATTATTTCCACCATCGCTAGTTAAAATGGCCGACTCACCCTGTACCAGATGAACATGGCTTTGTAGGCGTTCTCATTGGAGCAGGATCCACAGGCCATGGTCTGAACTCGGGTCATCCCACTGGGGGCCACCTGCAAGAGTGGGGCATTATGGGTCGGGTAAGACCTCCACGGCTACAAACAAGCAGGAACGTGTGTAACCATGGCAACATAACACGTATACACAAAGTATATGAAAACATTATTACATTTCACGACAACATGAAAATGATATCGAAATGCACAATTGACTGATTTCTTTTCCCTCCCCAGCCTGCACTCAGTGCTTCAGCTGAGTAAGATAAAGAGATGCGAGCAGCCGAGAGAGCGCATCCAACCGCACTTCTGCACGCACGCGCATGACTCCTGTCTGCCCCCACGAAGCCGCGCGCGAGAGACGGCCTTGTTATGCAATGCCGTCGCGACACACAAGCCAACGCTGACAGCCAACGACAATTACTCAGTATTAGAGAGATGCTTTCTAGCAGGGAGCAACGACCTTTGACCTGGATTGCTTGAGAAACTCCTCCTGAGATTGATACAGGAAACCAGAATCTGTCTGGTGTCCTGCATCAATCTAGGTAACCTCACTGAACGTAAAGTACAGCATGTATGTCTGTGCTTTTTTTTTTTGGTCTGCTAAAAATATGATATGATATGTCCATCATTGTTGAATGTTTTTTCAACCTGCTTTCTGTGTACCTATTACCACTGGATAAGAGCATGTGCTGAATGCCTGTAATGTAATATAATTAAGGTGTTGTCTATTGCTACCTGGGACAGTAAAAGCAGTGTGCTGTACTGCAGAACAGGATAATGGAACAGCGGGATAGGGTTATCCATAATGGGAGTCTGAAGAGTGAAAGCATGGTTTGGAAAAAAGGGAGAAGCTTTCGGGGGCAGCCTGTAGTCTAGTGGTTAAGGTACATGACTGGGACCCCAGAGGTTGGTGGCTCAAGCCCCAGTCCAGCCACAGCAAGAACACCTTCGCTGTTGGGCCCTTGAGTAAGGTCCTTAAGGGATTGGCCCTTGGTTAGCCTGATCAACTGTAAGTCACTTTGGATAAAAGCATGAGCTAAATGACTATACGATAATGTAATTTAATGTAATGGAGGACTCCTAAAAGCTAGAGACAGGCCTGCAGAATATAAGAGCTCAACTCCATGGCCACACATTTCATATTTAAAACCTGCATGGTCAACTTATCAACTATTACCTTAATTTGGCAGCTAATTTGTTTTTAGTTAACTCTTAGAATCTGACCTCCAAAACAGCACTGGGCCTGGAGCCCTGAGCTTTACATAGAAACAAAAATAAGTTAAATAAATAAATAATAATATGCTACATTTAATGTTATAAGCTGGTTACTACATAACGCAGGGGTGGGCAATACTGCCCCTAGAGGGCTGGAGGGAGAGCAGGTTTTTGCGTGATTAGATAACTCACAACCGCAATGGTAGTTCACTTGTAGATAAGCCCACAGTAAAACATTTCTTTTAAGGAAAAAAAAAACAGTCTTCACATGTTATTTCTGAGCTTGTTTAAGACACTTAGCAGAGTTGTCAGACCAGATGAATGGTTGGGGGTCATTAAACAGTTAAGATCAGTTAGATGGTAAATTCCAGACAGATATGGGCAGCTTTCCTCTTCCCTGACACAAAGGGTTAATTGAGGATTTGAACCAAACACCTACGGAGAGGAGGCTCTCCACCAGCTTGTCTGGAAAGTTCTCCGGGGGCAGGATTCCAAGAGCTGGCCGATTCACAAAAGCACTCTGGAGAGACAAGATCAGAGACACAAGGCAATTACCCACAATGCATTTCATTCTGCAGAATTCACAGAGTCTCAGTAATGCCATATGCAATTCAATCAAAACTACAACCATTTTCTTTCCAAACTGGCCTAATTGTTTCTCATGCCACCCCCCACCACAGCCTCAATGCCCTTCTCGTATTCTCTTATGATCTCACACTCTCCGTAAACCAAAAGCTGAACTAACTTAAGCGATGAGTCTGTCCAAGGACTTACCAAGTTGTTTGGGTTTGACATGACTTTCATGAGGGCTGGGTGGTTGTAGCCTAGAAAAAAAAAAAGAGATAAATACATAAATAAATCGAAAAAAGAAATGAATGCTGGGAAAAGAAGAGAAAAGGAGACATGGGAAAATTCTGTAGACATTAAAATGTGATGCCACAGTGGCCTTCCATAAAAAAAAAGGAAAAAAAAAAAAATTACGGGCAACTCTCTTTATTATCCATATCCTTGATCTATTTCTGCACATCTTTGAAAAATGCCCAAACCAAAACAGACTGCATAATCATTATCACAGACGATAACGATCAAACATATGGAAATCAGGCAGACGCTGAAGGCTGCCACGTTTATCTACAACTTTGAAATGTGTTACTTAGGTGAGAGTTATACATCTGCTATATATTTCTGTAATAACTACAGTTATGCAGTTATGGTAGGAGTAATACTGCTTCGTAAATACAGGACAGAGCCCAATAAAATATGAATGGCTAGTTTCAACCAATCGTTGCGTTCTAGTGAGAAACAAATCCGTGGAGCGCCACGCTCAACCCATCGCTCGACAGGGCAATGCAATAACACCTTCTCACATGTGCCACGCCGAGATATCAGGTGCGGCTCTGGCCAGCCTCAAGTCCGTGACAATGACCACTAACTATCACATGTGCAGTTTCACCTGAAAAGGGAATAAAAGCGCTGCTACGTGAGATCTTTATTACCTGTTCAGGATTCACCCGGCTCAGTTTCACACCCCTCAGATAAGATAACGAAGGACTTTCATAATTAAGAGATAAGAGCGTCTTGCGCAAAGAAACAAAACCGCTATATCCTCAAGATTCCCTGAGAGGTGCCAAACACGAAACCTGTGAATCGATCTGAGGACAGGTTCTGACACGAGTCAGCGAAGTCCTTCGGCTAAACCTTGTAATAACCACCAGAGGGCGACACTCAAAACCTGACCTAAATAATTAAATGCTGAGCTAGTTAAGTGTTTGATGCAAAATATGTTTAGTAGTAGACAATTTATTTTCTGGTAATTCAGCCACGCTCAATATTATTTTAAATCCCAAGTTCATTGTGACAGTGCGCAGTCCAAGGTTGGTGCCTCTGGCAGTGATTTCAAAATGTGAATGGTTTCAAAGTGCACTGAGGTTAGTTTACGGCTCATAAACCTGATACAGGTGCTCTAAGGTCAAACTACAGTGCCATAATGAGCGAACGCTGACCGGCAACATCTGACCAGGTAAATATTTTAGCTATAGTTTTTACCTTCATGTACATTTAACTCTCACACTTCGTCACAAATTATAAAACCGTGACAATGACAGAATGCTGTAGACGGTGTGTGTAGAGAATGACGCTGACGTTAGCCATGAGTCATCGCCTTCTCAATCCCCACATCTGGACCCAGTCAGCAGACACATTAGTGTTTGTGTTTCTCGGTTCATTGCCCGTCTAATGGCCAGCCCGTCATCCTTCCATTAAGCCGCACGTTTACTGAAGCAGGCCTAAAGATGGCATCGCTTCACAGGTCTTTCAAACGCACTGAATGCATAGATTACATAAGGGCCAAACTGACATGCCACAGGGTCAGATGTCAGGTCCCCACCCCTAAGCACTGCAGCGGGGCTGGGAGAAACTCTGCTGAGCCTGAGCTACACCGGGCTGGGGTACCCAGAATTCTCAGGCAGGCTGTGGGGCACAAGGACATGCTAAGAGGTGTAAGGCCAGTCAGATGTGAAACATGCTAAATGTGGGGTTAGATTAACACCATCACACAGGGTTACATAAACACCATCAGGACCGAGCAGACGCCAGTCTCATCACCTGCATGCTCAGCTTCACTCCTGAGCAATGATTGGCTGATGTCTTCTTATTCATTTTACAGAGAACCAATCAAAATGGTGAATTTACCAGCTGCGGAGCTGCTACTTGTTTCCCTGCGATTACACGTGTTTACGTGTGTGTGTGTGTGAGTGTGTGTGTGTGAGAGTGTGTGTGCGTGTGTGTGTGTGCCCCTAAAAAGACAGACACAAGCCTGCGATGCTAACATGGCTGTTCAGTGACCTCAGATGCTGGTCTGCTGTTTCAGACTCTGACTCGAGTTTCCCCTCCCAGCCGGCTTCACTTGATTTATTTTCTTGTTAAAAAGGAGAATATTGTTTGTTGCTCAGATTGCAGAGGGAAAGAACATCTCCATCTGGCCCCTCCCCCCCATGCTCGCTGGAACCCTCCCCCTTCAATGAGCTGACCTTTCTGCAATGTAAACAGGCTCCCTCGAGTCTCTGTTCCAAAAATGCGTGTGTTGCAATACCCCAGCACACATAGCTACAGGATGAGCGTTACACGCTTCTCCTTCAGACCGTCAGACACTCCTCCAGCTGCTGGGCCAACCAAGTTCACAGGCTGCCCAGGGAACCAAAAAAAAAAAAAAACCGAAACATTTAAACTCTCACCTAAACCATCCACCGATATAAATATGAAATACAGAAAATCCTGAATGTATACGTGCCAATATACACTGGCGATATTTGAAAAAATTCTACAGCATGTAAATAATGTACTAATGTACACATTTCATTAACCATTTCATTAAAATCCTGCAGGCATGAAAGTGATGTATGTGTTTGTTTTCCATTATTAGGTTTATGATAAAGTGCTGCTGCTGAAACCGCAGGCTAATCCCTCTCAGACTGGACAGTGTAACTCAGTAATGCTGAAGGGATCAGCCCAGAGATGAGCAAAGCTGATCTCCCACAGGGGATCAGTGCTGTTCATAGAGTCAGTCCTGTGGCCAATACTCCCATCACAGTGTTTAAATATCTACTAGATACAACTTCATTTATACTTACTGTTATGTAAAAGAAAAAATTAAACCAGAAGTTTATCATAAAATAGTAAAACCACAACTTTCCTCTAAAAAATCATATAAAATAGTTAAATCATGGATATTTTGAGACTTCCTAAAAGTATCAAATCAATTGTATTGTAAATACTGCAGGTATATTAAAAGCATTACATACCGATGGGAATAGAGGAGATCGGAGTGCGTTACATACTGATGGGAATAGAGGAGATCTGGGTGCGTTACATACCGATGGGAATAGAGGAGATCTGGGTGTGTTACATACCGATGGGAATAGAGGAGATCTGGGTGCGTTACATACCGATGGGAATAGAGGAGATCTGGGTGTGTTACATACCGATGGGAATAGAGGAGATCGGGGTGTGTTACATACCGATGGGAATAGAGGAGATCTGGGTGCGTTACATACCGATGGGAATAGAGGAGATCTGGGTGTGTTACATACCGATGGGAATAGAGGAGATCGGGGTGCGTTACATACCGATGGGAATAGAGGAGATCTGGGTGTTTACATACCGATGGGAATAGAGGAGATCTGGGTGTGTTACATACCGATGGGAATAGAGGAGATCGGGGTGCGTTACATACCGATGGGAATAGAGGAGATCTGGGTGTGTTACATACCGATGGGAATAGAGGAGATCTGGGTGTGTTACATACCGATGGGAATAGAGGAGATCGGGGTGTGTTACATACCGATGGGAATAGAGGAGATCTGGGTGTGTTACATACCGATGGGAATAGAGGAGATCGGGGTGCGTTACATACCGATGGGAATAGAGGAGATCTGGGTGTGTTACATACCGATGGGAATAGAGGAGATCTGGGTGTGTTACATACCGATGGGAATAGAGGAGATCGGGGTGCGTTACATACCGATGGGAATAGAGGAGATCTGGGTGTACAGGTCCAGCATGCGGTTCCCATCCACGTCCACCAGGTAATTCCCTCGGCTCTCCTCGTAGTTACAGAAGAAATGCACGGCCCCGACATTCTGAGGGGGAGAGCAGAGCAACACACATCTCCCGTCACAAAAGGGCCAAGCGCCTGTAATGGAATGTAAATGAGTTTTTGACTTTTGAATGAGAAGAGCAAACACCAAAGGGCATCTTCTGCTTGCCTCCGATTAAATACAGCAGACTGAAATGGTGCTGTAATGTCACGGCTGCTTTGACTCAACGGCACGTGCCCATATGGACACGAAGAGTGTTGGATAGAGCCTAGCCCCATATTCTGACAAAGGAAGCCAAACCATAGTGTTTTTAAATAAAAAGGTGACTTGAGCTCCAGGGGAGGGTTTAATATTCTTTATTAACGGTAGTAACCATGGCAGCGTATGGAGAGTTTTTGTCTGGTGGGGGAGGGGGAGGTTACACAACTGAGTCTGTGAGCGAGAGAGGGAGAGAGAAAAAGAAAAACGAAGACACGCAGCTAAATTATTTTGGAGTATTAACATCTCCTCAAACCGCAGCTCTGTTCTGCTGAGTGTATCCGTCTGATCCAATCAGCTTCTCCTTCCAGAGACAAAGCAGCTACTGTACCGTGTGAGGAGCCTAGCCAATAGCCTCCTACGGCCGAGTCTGTGATGAGGGGGTGGAGGGTTTGGGGGTGCTACGGGCCTGACCCAAAATCGGTTCTTCCAGGAGAGAGCGAGCGTTTGCGGTCGACCCGTCGCTCTCTGTGGCCGTGAGGGGCGTCTGACAGTGGCGGAAAACTGACCGAGGTTACAACGGCGATGGCGGCGCCGGCGCCCCCAAATCCACTCAGTCTGCAATGTTTGTCCCTCGGCGTTATTGCCGCTGCTGAAAAGGCCCATGGAAGATTGTGTCATTCTGAATTACGGAGCGCGTTCCATCCAGAGGCAACGCAGTGTGCCCGTAACGTGTCCTTATGTGCTGCTTTTCACCTTCCAAAACTTAACGAGTTTCACTGTCTGACATGAGCAGAACAAAGGGATACGCAGACAAATATGTTAATTAATAAACAATAAAATACAATATTCATCATCTACTCACTCCCCTTTGTTCGGAGGAAGAGACGAGGTGCACTGGCTGTTCAAGATTGAATTTGGACCCGGGTTATTTTCTCCCATGTGGAAACAGATTCGAGAATATGACAGCTGTCAGCTTTAGTTACAGTGTGTGTGACTGTGTGCATGCATGCATGAGTGTTTCTGTATATCTGTCTATATTTTCATGCGTGTGCATGTGTGTGCGTGCACATGCACACGCATGTGCCCAAATACCTTTGCATGTGTGTGCACGTGTGAATGCATGCATTTGTGTCCGAATATCTGCATGTGTGTGTGTGTGTGTGTGTGTGTGTGTGAGCACATACGGGTTTATATGCATGCACAGGACTGTGTGAGTGTGCATGCATATGCATATCTCTGTGCATACATGTGATTGTGCCTTGTGTCTGCATATCTGTGTGCACGCATGTGGATGTGTGTGTCTGTGCTGAAGTGCAGAGCCAGTAGATACACACAGGGGAAGTGGGGGCGGCAGCAGCGATAAGAAAGCAATTATGAGAACATCGCCCAGGAAACGGAGTATCGGGGTCATATGATCTGGGGAATGTCAGCAGTGGCACGGTGGATGTTACGAAAGCCCTATTCTGCAACTCATGCGTTAGATCAGGGCCATGCTGTGTAAACAACAGGTGTGTACTCTCTCACACATCCCCCCCACCCGAAAAAAATATGCAGGATCTCACCTGGATTTCTCCCAGCTGCTTGGTCAATGCCTGTAAGGGGAGAGAGAAAGAGAGAGAGAGAGAGAGAGAGAGAAGCATGAGGCATGTCCTCTTAAACCTCCAGCAGAATGCCATCCTTCCGTGCGCCAGTTTGCTGAGTCATGGCAGCCAGTTGCTGCTGCTCAAACCTCTGAAATGGCGCTCGCTTTTTCTGATGATGAACCCCCGACAAACGCTCTGGAGGAGACAGCCAGCATCACCGTGCCAGCCTGCTAAGTTTCAATGGGGAAATAAAAACTATGCACTCGTTTTTCTGAAGTGCATCCATTTCTTTCTCTCGATCGGGCCCCTCATGTCTGCGAACGTAAAACTCAGGCTACCCAGGGTGGCATATCCAGAGGCACCTGGTGGCTCTGTTAGCCATTCACTTTATTCATATTGAAGTTATTCATATTTCATATGAAGAGCGCTGTTTGGGCTTTGCCTCTCACCTTGGATCGGGGTCCTGGGACCTCGGTCTTCATTGACGGCCCATCGTACTCAAACTCTTCCAGAGTCTTCGTGGCTGTTTTACTGATATATCTGTATCCTACAGAGGGGAGAAACAAAGAAACACGCTAAATTAATAAACTCATTCTCTAAACTCCACCAGCGGGGTCAGTCACTGTTCGTGTCACTCATTAAACTCCCGTACAAATAAAAACATACCATCTTTTTTTAAATCACTCCCATCTATTCACTACACATCTGGCATTCTAATCATTCCTTGCATCTGATTGGCTGTGCAGTCCCTGGCAACGCCCCACCCATTTTGGTTACACAGTTTGTTACTGCAGGAGCTGAACCTAGTTGTTAGCTGACCTGCCTAAGTGGACAAAGGTTAAAACTGCAGATGCCCTAATGTTCTTTTGCATTGTGACAGACCTCTAGGTAGAGCAACTACAGATAAACGAATGCCGTGTAAACTGTTTCCTTTAAGCAAACTGTTCTGTTAACAGTAGCATTATGTTGCATGATCAGTTTAAGCAGGTTGAAGACAGCGAGACCCGTTCTCTCCTGGGTGTCGCTGTCTCATTTTGGAATTCAAACACATGGAATCGAAGCATCAGAAGAGAGCTGTAGAAAGGCCCTGAGACAGATAAGAATTCTCTGAGGGAAAACACAAAATGGAGAGAATTTGTTGTTTTTTATGCCAGTCCAAGGTGAACTTATAACCACTGTGCAGATGTGCAGTCTTGCCATGAAGGAGGGAGAGACAAAGCAACATACGGAAGAAAGATAGAAAAAATCCAGACAGATTCTGCACAGTATGACAGAGTATAACATTAAGGACAAACTGAAACTATTCCTTGAAAACAATGGTCTATATACTGTGCTTGATATCACTTTAATACACAATTCTAACAGCTACTAAAGCAATAAACCACACCACGACACATGCATGAAATTACATGATTGTGGTGCAGTTGGTACTAAAATAATCAGTCAAGCATTCAGATTTTATATCTGAGCACAGGTTCTGTCCGAGGGAACAGGAAGTGTGCATGAAGCAGAAATTGGGGAAGATCGTCCTTCAAGCTTCGCAGCTGTGGCGGATCTTGATTAATCTGCATTGGTCACGCTTCCAGCAACTGATTACTAGGCAGAATCAAACCTGGGCCTTCTTATGAGAGAGGGACTCATCTATCCCTGTCTGTCAATCATGGCAGGGGTGGGAGGGGTCTGTCTGTCAACCAATCATATCTGACCAGTCCACATCAGTCTGCCCCCATCTTCCAATCAATTGAGAGAGGTCAATCTCTATGATTTACCAATCATATTGGAGGGTGGGCGGGAGCTATCTAAAATGAACGAATCACATCTTTGTACTTCTACATCCATTTTACCTTTTTTTGGAAGCATATTAGTTTTTGCAGCCCGTATTAAAGACTAAGTCCAAATGTAACAGTAAAGGAGAGTAGCCTAAAAGAACCTTCCCGCAGAGTCCGAATTACTTCTATCTCCAGTTAATCGGTGATCGGATTTCTCCTGATTAAGCCAGGAAATGATTATTTTCAGATGCTAAACGTCGCCCTCAGACACACCTGGGACTCTGGTATGTCATAATCGCACACATCATAGGGTTTCAGACGCTCTGAGCGCAGACAGAGGATGAGTGCTACACACAGCACTAACCACTGACAGCTTTAGGGTCTGAGAGTCTGTATTTCCAGAAGAATCACCGGTGAATAACGAGACCCCCGGCAAAATGCAAAACAGTTATTCAAAAATGTAAACTATACACCTGGCGAAAGGTGTCTGTAGAGCTCAAAATAATTATTATTCTGACCCAGAACTGTTGTCAGGCTTCCTGCTGGCGAAGAATTACACTGATTTAATTAAGCTATCTGTCCACATATATCAGAAAGGAAGTCTCATATTAGTTAAACCCCAGGGGCAGGGCTTATCCAGAATACACAATCTAAAGCAGCCTTAAACAGCTATACTTCAACACGTATGCAAAACTATACATAACAAAAAATATCAAACTGAATACATGAGTGAAAGACGACCTTCTACTGTATGCAGCATGACTGCAGCACCGCTGCAAGATCACAAACACATTACTCTAAGGGTTTTCTTAATGTCGTCCACAGAACGGTGCTTCCTGGATGACATTAAGGGCTCGTATTTACATAATGCCAGTGCGTGCACTCCAAATCGGTCGGCGCGTGTGATGTAATGGGAAGATCGGTTAATGATCGAATGGAGGGGAGGTTTCCCTTACGAGGCTCTGCACTAGTCTGTGCTGAGGAGATATGGCCGCGCGTGCATACGGAACTGGATAGAACCGGAGCGATAGGAATGTGAGCGCGCGGGAATGCGCTCGCGATGTGCGTAATTTATGCCCCTGTAAACCTTTGCACTCTTCCCCCATCCCCCCCCCCCCATCCTCAGACACACGGACTGTGTAAGAGCTGGACTATCTTCCTCTTCCTGGCCACACGTGTGTCTCGAGTACAAAATGGAGGAGCTAAACGCACTAAACAACACAGCGGAGATCTCAGAATTAGGTCATTAATATCAACCCAATACTTATGGCATCAACCTGTTATGCAATGTCATTGGATCAGGCTGTTTGCCTATCTTCCACCTCCAGCCCTCCCTCATTGCTACTCTGAGAAAACAATATATGCATGTGGAAGAGGTTACACTTAAATATAAGGAATATGTTCCTATAACTGTCAACTGTTGCAACAGGTTGCCAGGTCATGTAGCTGAGGCAGAGACTCAGTGCTGTGTTCAAGTCCAGGTTTGATGCAGTGCTGGAAACTCTTTAGTTTAAATGGTGAGCTTAGTCAGGCTGAACGGCCTGTTCTACAGAGCAGAAAAATGTTGACGATATATGAAAGAACACTGCTGTATCAATTTCTGTTGTGTAAATGCTATTTTACACATCCCTACTGAGAAACACTACAGAATATAACATTACCTATTTGGATTACATAATGTAAAACATTTTTAATCACAAAACTACCTTCATGAAAGTGTTATGATTTGTTAATGTGCAATATATTTTGACTTATGAGAGTGTTAACTCCACATTCCCTGTGTTCCACATTGCCATACATGGACATGTAACTTGTTCACTCGGTAGCAGAATTTTGAGGAAATATTAATTTTTAACCTCCTTGCTAAGCACAGAGCGGTGTGGAAGCTACACGTAACTGTCCTTTCTCTGCTCTGCAAGATAAAGCTCACAGGGGACAACCCACACTCTGTTCACATTTATGCTGTATGCGTTTTAATAACTAGATATTATATCACACCACAAAAGGTACAACTGCACAACTGCTGTGATCTATAATTAAACAGCCAGAACAGAGATACCTCAAAGACAAATTCCACCAGCTGGAACATTCCAGGGCATTCTGAATACATATTGGAAAGATATAGACACATGTACGCACGCATGATAGACAATGCTGTCCACCCAATCTGGCTATCAATCATAATAAAAATACAATTTAAAACTACTTAAGAGCCAAGGAGCTGCAGAGCTGTAATTCACATCTCAATGCCTGAATGTGGCAATTTTACAACCTTTATAAAACATGTTTAAAATTTAAAAACCTAACAGTTAAATCAGTTAAAAAAAAAAAAAAGCTATAAATCAGTTATAAAAAGCCAGTTTGACTGACCTGGGGCTGCGAGGCGAAGGTTCTGCTGCAGGGACAGAGCCAGCTGGCGGCTGAGAAGGGCAGAGGCCATGGCTGTGTGTCAGCGAGAGAGAGAGTGCTGAATGGAGAGAGAGAAAGAGAGAGAGAGGGGAAGAGACAGGTACAGTCCTCGCCACCTGTCTACTCTTCACCTGTGGGGACAGAGAAAGGAGGGAGAGAGAGAGAGAGCGAGAGAGAGAGAGAGGGACAACATTAATGACCCCACCCCTTTGATGCTGCCCCCAGGAGAGCGTTAAACCGCTGTTACCTAATATTACAGCATTATAAAAAGAGACAAATGCGTGCGTAAGTGGGATATGACCCTCAGGCAAGTCTCGTACTGTAAAGCCACTGTAAAACCTTTTGTGTTCTGTTATGGTCTGCCTTTAAATAGAGGAAAAACATTTTTCACACCTGAACTAATATCTGGGTCACAGATTCGCGGAGTAAACAAATACAGAAATAGAAAAGCGGAAAGGACTCCCTCATACGGTTTCACACTTGCTGCATATTAATAATAAAAATTATTGAACAACTGCAATGTTTAATTCAAAGACCTTCAGCAGGCCTGAAGACTGATAAAGACACAACACATAGGGTCACATGACCTATAGGGACCAATCAGACAAAACACCAAGATACACCTGCGGCTGGAGTTAAACTTCTGGTTTAACTCCAGTCCTGCAGGGGGCAGTGTCTGCAGGTTTAACTCCAGTCCTGGAGGGCCGCAGTGTCTGCTGGTTTAACTCCAGTCCTATAGGGCCGCAGTGTCTGCAGGTTTAACTCCAGTCCTGTGGGGGGCAGTGTCTGCAGGTTTAACTCCAGTCCTGGAGGGCCCCAGTGTCTGCAGGTTTAACTCCAGTCCTATAGGGCCGCAGTGTCTGCAGGTTTAACTCCAGTCCTGTGGGGGGCAGTGTCTGCAGGTTTTTGTGGTTTCCTTTCAATGAACCACTATGTTAGGCCATGAAACAAGGGACACATTGATAGGGTAGTAGTGAATAGGGATGACCTATGCAGGAACCCCTTAGGCTCAGGGCTGGAACACACCAAAAACCAGCAGCGGATTCTGCAGCCCTCCAGGACTGGATTCTGACAGTGGCCTAGGGGAACACGCTTTGTCCATCCCCCACCCACACAGAGAGGACACTGCAGCAAAGGGACACTGTGTCTTGCTTTACCTCCTATACCCCGAGCATGGTAGGGAACAAAGGAAAAAGGAAAAGGGTTTCTGAAAATAAAAAAGGATACAAAAAAGCACAAAATGGATAAATGCTGTTAAAATGATGACATGCAGATAAACTTGAAATGCTTGCAGCACAACTGCTAATCAGTATGCCCAGGTGTCATGTGTGTGTGTCTGTGTGTGTCTGTGTGTGTGTGTGTGAGAGAGAGAGAGAGAGAGAGAGAGAGGCGCTGCCGTCACCTCAATTAACTCCTGCTATCTCCTGGCTAATGGTCCTTAATGCTTACTGACAGTCCATCAAACATCTCCTTACTGGAAAGATGAATTAAATATCAAACGGCAGAGAAAAATAAAAACTCGACTTGAAACAAAACCCATGGCCACTTCCCTTGGTAATAATATTCACAGGATTAGAATTTTAAAAGCCCGAGATTGCATAAGAGGCTGTATAGTGAGCGTGGCCTTTATGTACTGTACATTTTCTGGACGGCACGCGAGACGACTATAGGAACTCACTTAATTGGACCACAGACCGGCACTAACATTCAGGAGATGCGAAAGAGGAGGGGGGGGGGTCGTATCTCGGCCGCCCGCGGGGCTTAATTTGAATGCGTTAGATCTGGCTGTCTGAAGACATCACGTAAGCCCGAGAGCCCCCCCACCACACATACACACACACACATCGCACGGTCCACGCTAGGAGACACCGCAGAGTCCTCCTTTTCATGTGCGGGAAGCAGAAATGTCACCGCCGCTTCTGCTTCCTTCTGCTCCGGCTCTCCGGTACTGGGGCGCGCATTTTACATAATCACCGGGCGGCGGGAGCAGGAATATTCCAGACGTTGTCTTCAGGAAGAAAAAAAAAACGCGGAGCCCCCACATGCAGGAACCATCCCGACTGGCTAGAACTGGTTCTCCAAAGGAGCGCGTTACGCAAGCCCAATTCCATATGCCTCTGGGAATTCACCAACAAAGTAGGGTAAACTGATTGAGCTACTGGCAGAAAAAAAGCAGACCAGAACCCCACATTGACTAATAAATGCGATTTTTCAATGAGTGCTGGAATAAGGCCATGCTTATCAATGGATTAACAGACGGATAATCTGCCCTGGGCTGTTTCAGACTGTGTTTTAAAGACTGGGCCGCCTTAACTGTAAATTTCACTACTTAATTTCAATAAGTGTTCTGCTTGCTTACTGTAAAATATGGAAATGTGTCTATATGCATATGGTTTCCTGACTCTGCTGCTCAGACCCGTTATACGGGCAGGGCCCCTTTAAATTGGGACCAGAAACTTGACGCAGAAACTTTCTGACATCCACAAAATAACAGTGGAAAACAAATGTAATAATCTATTCATTTGCTAATATAATTGCATATATGTTTTAAAATAGAGCCGATATGACATGCAAGATCATTATTCTTTCCATTTTTTTGCGTTTTATTAATTGTAAATTGCACTGGAAATTACAAGCGGTTGTGCCAGCAAAATTAAATTATTCTTTAATTATTCTTACTATTACTAATGGTTATTGTCATTACTTTCTACGTCTTTACCAGGTGTTTGTTTCATGATACAGCAGACGCCACTGGGCACCTGGACTGCAGCATCCACAGCAAAGCCGTGCCAGCCGCTTGTCTGCACTGTTACAAAACGCTCCTCCGACAGTTACAAAATCCAGCTACTCTATATTCGACAGGAGTAACCGGGCGCCGGGAGGCGTTTAACTGTGAGGAGTCCCGTTTTGCGGATTAACAGAGAACACACTGCACGCGCGTATGCAACAATGCTACCTACGGCCAAAGAGCCTGCATGGAGCATGCACACGTCTGTGCAGAGTCTGTCATGTGGGTGTCTTTACTACACAACTCTGTGTCTTTGTTTCTCCTGTCATAACACTCGAAAAGCTTGGACAAAACAACAGCACCAAAACACGCATCTCTCTCTCTCACACACACACACACTCAGCTCTCCAAGTACAAAGTCATTTTGAATACTATTAAAATGCTAATCACTTCCGCGTTACGCAATGCTTTTTGAAAGGGTCCATTTGACGAAGCGTTTGTTTCGCAGCGCTCGCCGCATGCCATTGTCCGAACGGATTAACGGACACCGAGCCACACTGCAGATGGCAGTTTATGCTCACTGAGGGAGAGATTTCATATTCATTTTCATTTTCCAGGAACTGGTGGATCAACAAACCACCGAACCCTGTCAAACACTGAGTGGTCACATGTTAACTCACAGCATATAGATTGCCTGGAGACATATGAATCACCTGACTGAATCCCCCCACGATTACCAGAGCCCCTAATTGTCTTTTAGCATTTAACAAATGCGCCAACAGTACCGTCTGTGACACACTAACCTGATGTTTCAGATCTCCCCCTCGTTTGGGCATACCTGCGGCATGAACATATGCCAATCAAAATAACAATTCTAAATATATTGGCTTGACAGAACAATGGGTTAAAATGGCTCTCCAGACACAAGCTATTGCCTTTTGGGATCATTTGCAATGTAAATAATAATAATAATAAAAACGTTTTAAAAAGTTCTGTCCTCATTTGTACAGCTGTAGATTACTTTGGGCATGGCAGACCTCTTATTCTGATCCAATCATGCCCCGGCACTCTCAGTGGAACACAATGGAATCCCTATATTTGAGCGCTGGGTAATTGCATACTCTTTTTATTCGCGTGCAGCTTTTCCCGTTCAAACCTCATTCACGTTATTTAGATACCATCACGACGGTAAAGACGAAACACGGCTGACTCTGCCATCTTAGCTAAACTAATACAGAAGGACGGTGAAGGATATCTGTTCACAGAACTCTAAACATAGGCTCCCGTGTGCCTATTTCCAGGGGATGTAGTGCCTTTCAGTGTAATTACAGTAGCTCCAAACACATTTTCCTAGTGAGCGGACTGACCCTATTTTTTTAAGCATTAAAATCCCTCTGGGAATTGGCCAAAAGGTCACTAACATGGGACTGTATTAGCATGTGATTATGCATTAAGCAGTCACATGACCCTCTACTTAGAACAAAAGGGAGAATCTATGATGATAAACAGAAGAGAGTTAAACTTCAATTTAATAATAATAATAATAACAATCATTTTAAAATACTCCACATGATCCAGATTTACATTAGTGTATGAGCTAGTATCACCTTTCACTGGAGTGTACACAGACATGTACTTCCAGTGAGAATCTGACACAGTGGGTTATGTCACCATGGTTAAAAAGGAAAAAAAAAGAGAAAGAGAGAGCCTTTTGATCTGTTGTCCTAGCAACAGTCGAGAGGCCCTGAATTGGCGCGATGGAGAGCTGGGTTTCGTTGGAGGGGATAAAGACGGAGGTTAGGCTCCTCTGCATTTCCTACGGGCAAATATCCCAGCAACCACGGCAACCAGAGGACTAAAACGGAACAAAAACAAACAAAACCCCTTCAGTTTAGATCATCTTAGTAAAAAAAAAAAAAAAAACCTTTAGAACTTCACCTTAAAAGCGTGCGACCTAAAATTTCATTGCATCTTAAATTTATCCAGGGCATTTAAGGACATGGTAAAATCAGGTTGGAACACCAGGTTGGAACACTGCCCTGGAATTTCAGAGTGGTTTCAAAGAATGCGAAAGCAAATTTCAAATTTTTAACCAAAATCCAGAAATAAAACTGCCACACGCCATCTTCCATAAGTGTGTAACTGGGGCATGACAATGGTGTCAATTAGGCAGTTGAAATACAAACTACTGTGCTGTACTGCGCTACACAGTCCTACTCTTTTTTGCTACAGTTCGAACTGAATTCTTGAAATGGTCTGCAACATTCTACATCCATGTTTTAGATATGTATCCTCCTGTCTGGTGGACTTGCCAGGGTGAAACACTGTAACCACTGGTCTCTGCAGAATCAGAGTCACACCGTACGCAGTCGACCAATCAGCAGGCAGACTGACACTGCTGTGAAACTGGATGGTTTCAGTTTATGGAACAGTTTGCGGATTTCCTTATCTAGAACGAAGCCCTGGATGTGACAGAGGAGACACACAGTGGAAACAACTCATGGCCATGGAAGGGGAAGATCCTCCGACCCAAGACAGACAGAAACCTGATTGTTTGGCCCCGGTGTGGGGAGGGAGTGGAGCAGAATCGACACGAATGGTATTGCCTGCAGCTTCATCAATTTCGCTGTATCAGAACCCAGGAATCAAGACAGCGCCTTGCACTTAACCCTTTCATCACAAAGAGAGAACAGCCCACACACCATCCAATATACTTTGTTTTTTTTTTTCTTTTGAAAGGTTCCATACAGAAGCATTGTCAGCTGCCAGAAGCGTTTACAACATGCACAATGGTGAGAACAACCCATTCTGCCCAACAAGGCTCGCCATTTTCTTACAACCAACCATCCAAGTACCCAGTACTACACCAAGCCTGCACCTGAACACTCTAAGGCTGCAGGTACTGCTTCCTGCTGAACTGTAGCCTGTGTGTTGTGTGATGGGTATCTACCTTAACAGAGGGAGGGAGAGCAAGCCGACTTACATTTACAACCAAGGCAAGTCGTGAAACGGTTACCTTCACAGAACTATGTCAGTGAGCTAAAAACAATGCAGAACATGCAAATCTTTTCTTAAGTTCTACTATTTGATATGAATTAATTGTGAAGCGGCTACATTAAAATTCTATTATTCCACAGCACTACTCTTAATTTTTTCAATGATATTTCCTGGGCAATACACTCTGAAGGGCTGATTTCCATTAATGGCTAGGATCACCACTCTCTGTGTGGGAGACAATAACATAATGCGTTCAAATATCCATCCACGTTTCCCTAATGTCAAAGACGAGGAGAATGAGCTCGCAGATGAGGGGCCAAACTAGGGGTATCGACAAGCGACGTCCTGCCGAGATCGATTCTTTGATCCCGATGATTGACTGCAACGTTTTTAAGACAGGGACACATTAGCTGGAACTCAAGACCGATGAAAGGTCAGTGCTCATCAGAACATTATTGCTGAAGGCCGAAGGCTGCAGTCGACTGTGACTGGACTCAACCAAGCTCGTTATTATATGGGAGACCAAAAAGGCACACTGAATCAGCAGCCCTAATTCAATCAGGAAGACGTTTTCTGCTTTCGGCCCACTCTCAGTTTTGTTTTTGTTTTCTTTTCTTTCTTTTATTTATTTATTCATTTTAGAAATGACGAGAAAGTGAGAATCGGAAGGGAATCATACAACCATTTCAAATACGTACTCTATCTGTCAAATGCAATAGAGATTGTTTTTGCACTCATCACAGTAAGGAAATGGGAAAGATGGAAACAGGGTCATTTAATGTAGGTTTTAATAAATCTGTAATATACAGTGGTGCTCTTCTCATTAAAGCTTTGATCATCACTTTTAAAATGTTGTATTACAATCTAATATAGAAATGATTTGTTTGTTTGTCTTTCATGACACGATTCCTTCTCACGTTTTTCAGCAGATAGGCAACATCACATCCTGTAGCTCCTTTTTCTAATTCAAATTTTCTGGGAGCTCCACATGACCCAAGCCCAAACCAGAATTGTCAGCTACAATAAGGTTAGGCAGGAAAAGTCAACTTTCTGAGTTCCTCTCAAAGGGATTCCCCACATGCCATCACGTACATATTTGTATATATTACAGGTGTGATGCAGCTATCCGGTTTGTGAAGTTGATGAGTGAATTAGGGGGCGTTACATTTCCAGTGAGCTCTCTGTACTCCCATGTCAACTCTGTGCTTTGATCTGACAAAAATTTCTTTATGTAAAATCAGAAAGGAAGACTGGCTGGAGTCCTCCTCTAGGACAGCTTTTGGTTATGTGTCAAACCCCACCCGTGGAGGGCTGCAGTGTCTGCAGGTTTCTGATGGATTCCTGTCAGTCAGCAGCCAATCATGGCCTCAGAAACAAGACATGTGGGCCAATCAGGGAATTTGATTAATGAAATAAGTGCTGACAGATGGCACAGACACCAGCAGACTCTGAGGCCCTTCTGGAGTCAGTGTGGACAAATCTCATCTTTGAGGGCGAGAACCTACGCTGTGTGGTATCTTGCAAATGGCCGCTGTGACATCATAGATGTGCTTCCAGACAGATGGCGGACGAATGCTTAGTGACTGATGCAAATCTGAATCAGGCAAAAGACATGGTCTCAGGGGTGTATTTGCCTAGCCTAAAAAACGCAAGCTCATACACGTCTTCCCTAGCTGCCGTTCTCTCATCTCCCCTGCCTTCCCCTAACAGATGTGGTCGCTATGGAGATAACCGCCGTGACACAGCGCCAGAGCGACGAAAGTGATTCGCCGTGATTACGGGGCCCCATTTTTCATCACAAAGCACTTGCTCTGTCATCGACGCTGCCTGTTCACAACTGCTGCCAGGGGAAAATCATACGGAGAACCAGGGTAACGAGAGCGCGCACACTAACTGCACATAAACTTTACCCAGTCTGCGTAGCTGGGGAAGCCGTAACAAACTCACAGCTGCTTGTGTTTGGCCATGGATGAACAAGCGTCAGTGGCATCTGCAAATGTACACCAGCGCCATGGAAGTTCCACCAGCACAGCTCCTGCTTGTGCATTCTCTTTGGCACTCATGTGATAGTTTGGCAAACTATCCAGTCTTATGCATCATGTCCGTGTAACGACTGTGCATAATGGGTAGGTTAGTGACTCACCTCCAAAGAGGTATCGGAGCTTGAGGTTAGAGTGGAAACAGGATCAAAGGAGAGATTTTGGCACCTGTTTGCCAAAATTAAACACCAAGAATGATGATAGCTCATTGGAAAAACTCCCTGGGCCAACTGGAAATGCAAAGAGCATGAGTATGCCACATGATTATGCAGTTGGTTTACCAGCAAGTACATTGCAGTCATTTAGCTGACGCTTTACATACAGTTGATTAGGCTAACCAGGGGCCAATCACCCATGGGAGCAATGTGGGGTTGGGGGCCCTGCTCAGTGGCCCCTGGACTGGGGCTTGAGCCATCAGCCTCAAAGCTCCCATCATGCACCTTAGCCACTAGACTACAGGCCGCCCGACATACACCCATTTTTAATGTACGTTCAGAGTCATGGAGAACAACAGGCATGTCTAACAAACCACTCAAAGGACAATTTGGTTGGCAAAGGTGGCTGGCAGTTTTGCATACAGACTGCTTTTGAAAAGATGTGACTGACATGCAGCAATAAATCATCTTGATTTAAGTCATCTTTAATTACAAGCTGTACTGAACTTCCCCCAGAATCCTGGATCTCTGTTCTGTTGTTTTGAGCCATGCGATCATAGCAACAGTATCTCAATACAACGGAATTGCTCATGTCACACGATAATAGAGACTTACATGCTTACTTACATGTATCCCTACAATCCATGCAGCAAGTATGAAACAAATAAGCAACCGACAATATGATAAAATACTACTGATTCATACATTTTAAAATATGCGTCTATAAAATTATGACTTGTGTTATATCTCGCCTAACTTTTTAATGACCGTATGCCTTCAATATATTGCTCTCTGACATAAGTTCAGTTGCGGAAACATGAGGGGCAACGGCTCAGGAGAGCTTGCTTGTTAGCAGTTCGTTCTGGACATTATTACACCAGTCCAAGCTATGCACCTCGCCCCAAAAACGAGCTACAACTGGACAGAGAGCTCAAGCATACAAGCTGGTTATACAAACACAAAACTAAGTAACAAAGTGCAGCTTTTGGTGCATACGCCTCACAATTACACAAGAGTCCGTTATGGTAGGGTACACAGCAACACTTGGCTAGATAGTCTAGACCGGCGTCTACCTTACATTTCATCACTGCAGTTATTCCCATTACCGCCATTGATTGATCCTTCAGTTTCAACTTTCCTTTATTTGGCCGCTACTTAGACAGTAGCTACCAGACCGCTGGGTATTCTAGAAACAGGAAAAAACAAAAACTTCACCGAAGCTTCGCATCTGTACAGGTCACTTTCATACTGTAGCCAGCTAGATGGGTAGTTCTCCCATTTCGTAAGGGGACAGGACTGGCTAACGAAGTAATTTAAATTTGATAATCTAACCAGAAAAAAGCGTCTTTTACCCTAAAACAAAACAGCTGTGAAACGTGAAATCGAAAGTCGGCTCACTGTTCGCATTGATACTTTACCGCTTAATGTCAAATGCGGCTTGCTGACATCCGCTTTCATGCCGTCAACAAGGGAGCTAATTCTGCAACGCAGTGTTAGCTGGCTATATGGCTACCTTACATGCCAAATGCCTCTGCTTCCAAGACCACCGGCTGACTGCGCTTTACTGTACTGTTGCGACACATACCAGCAAGAAGGAACCGGTTCCGACTGGATCTGGCTAGTCGAATTATGTCGAACGACAACACTTGGACGCGTCTCTTGCAACGTCTAGACAGCTGGAGCTTGCTACCCTGCTGGCTACCCTGCATTTAGAAGTTTCTCTGATTTTACGCATGTTAAAACACATACCTGTGTACCTATATAATATTCTTAGCTTCGCAGCCAACGTCAGCTAAGTTTGCACAAATGCAGTTACAATTCACTCTTGGTGGGATACAAAATACCCTTGACTGCACATCGCAAAACACTTGAACTGAAATTGCAGAACATTGCACAAACCTGAGGACGACGCCAGTCAACGATAGTTGCAAAACACAAGCGCCACTGTGAGTCCTTTGCCTAAAAGACGCACCTGCACTCTTGCGAGCCGCCCCTGTGGTCAAAGGAAGCGAGTTGTGCACCGAACGAACGCCCGCCGACGCTCCTTAAAAAGCACGGTTCAGAGACCGCTCCGTTGGCTTGCTTGCCGGGCAAGAAATGACAGGTTTTACTCAGTACCGCACATTTGCTCAAGCGCGCAGTTCTGAATTTAAAGCATCGATCGAAATCCGGCCTCTTTCCTGAATAGGAGGGCTTTGGGGACGAGCGCTGGCTTTCCTAGCCAATGAGATATACGAATAAAGAAATCGATAGGGTAAGCCCACTCCCCCACTTTGGGCTGAAGGGACAGCACTCAGAATTACCTAACAATCCCAAAGATCTTAGATGAATGTGTAAATTAGGGCAGCTAACAACGATATCAACCATGATGGGGGAGACACTGGCAAGACAATTTTAAAATGCGAGTTGTAATGGAAGCGTCTTGTTAATTTTTTTGATGGGAGAACATATCGGTTTTTCTTGGTTTATTAGGGCACCAGTTTATCCCGATTTGACCCCCATGTATGCTACAAAGTGAATGATTCTTGCGTCTTCTCTACAAAATTCGACGACTAGATAATACAAGCCCATTCAAAGACGATATTTAAACATTAAAATACCCTAATTTGTTAAAGATTAATCTATTTTCAGGAGTTTTATTCAAAATTACCAAAACCTTACCCGATTCACTTGGGTCGTTAATTCACGACGTCAATTTATTACATTGTACATACATGTTTTCACATATCTATTCTACTAGAATTTTTAAAATGAATACTAAAAAGAATAATTGTAAACAAGAATAAAACGTTGTGTCCTGACACGTGAAAGACGACAGTTGTGTAACTCGAGCTGTAATGTGCGCCAGCGTGTTCAAGTCACTAGATTGGCCAACCTGACGTCTGCTGTTTTTTTTTTTAACTGCCTTTAATTACAGGTGGCCCCTCGAGTACCATCGAATTCTTGGAAATCCAAATAAATGTTCTTCGCTTTTTCCAAGCTGTAAACTGAATAACAAAAATGTATGAAACAGTGCAACAGCGTGGCGCCACGTTAAGATTTGACTCATGATATAATAAATTGCTAAAAATGTTGTTTTACATTGCACAGAGCAGCACAGGAGCCACAGGACCCTCAAAACAGAAAAAAAAAAACATCCATGTCAATTAAAAGAAGACAGCTGGTACACAACTAGAAGAAAACACAAACAGTAAAACTGCTTTAAAGGAAATTATTATGTTAATGCTTATTTAAATGTTTTCAAGGAATCATATTTCATTAGAGTATGACCAGTAAAAATCTTAATTTCAGGTGAGAGGTGTTTATGTACATGGTGACTGGCAGTCTTTAAAAAGATTGCATGCACATCACAAATTTGCTGTTAATTAAAGGGAATATAAGGGAATAAGGTAGTTCCTTCCTTTTCCTCTGGCAATGGCCTGCATCAATGTAATCAGCCAGACAGTTTGAGTTTATAAAAACGAAGCAAAAATAAAGCCCCAGCCAGTTTCTCATCTGGTCTTGCTGGCCTTGTTCCCATTCTCTTCCCTCCAAAAAGGTACCACACCTGGCTGCCTGTCAGGGCAGAGTGAAGGGCTACACACACATCACTGTTTGCCATTACATGCACTCCTCACGCTTTAACAATGGGATGGTTTGCAGAGACAAACAATGGCTTCGCTTTTGACTGTAAAGAATGCTGATGAGCTGGATTCATTCAAGTGTCAAAGGCAACAGGAGGCTAGTGAAAGTTTACTTTTATCAGGTCCATGAGTGAAACAAGATACCAATGATCCCAAAAATTAGCCTGAGGCGTAACACAACCCATTAGCAACTTTTTTGCTAATAAAACAACGGTCAATCACTACCTCGGACCAACCACGATTTCATATAGGTGATCCAATCTGAATTGGACTTTAAGAGATGGTGAAATTCTCTGGTGGTTTTTCTGTAATAAATGTGGACACAGGGAAGCCAATTTTCTAGGGCAAAACCAACACACCTTCAGAAACCTGTGGGCACCAATACGCCAGCAGCAACTCTATAGCAAAAAAAAAAAAAAAAAAAAAAAAATTTATGCATGTTTTCCAGACACACTGTTAGAGATTGAGTGTCTGAAGTTGAAACTAAATAGTCTGTTTACCGCTGAGACGAGGCGATGCTTCTGATTACATGGCGGCGCAGGTTCAGGATCTTAAAAGGTTGCACCCACCAACAAAACACCTGACCAGAGACATGTCAGAGGCCTGCTGTATGTGAAATCACACACACACACACACACACACACACACACACACACACACACACACACACACACACACACACACACACACACACACACACACACACACACACACACACACACACACACACACACACACACACACACACACACTATACACACACACACACACACACACACACACACACACACACACACACACACACACACACACAAAAGAGTTTATTAACATAAAATATGGATTTAAAGCTGTCACATGTTGATGTTTTGTTGTTGTTGTAGGATCTGTTGAGCTGTGTATCTGTGGAGTGGCCCTTCCCAAACTGTTGGAAGCATTGTTAATTGCCTGCTTGTGTGATTTTAAAATAAATTATTGTTTTTACCAAGCCTATTTTACTCAGTGATTTTTAAGCCTCTTTTAAAACATCCATTTTATCTCAAACCATTTTCATCAACCGGCAAATTACCATTTGGTACCCATGCAATTCTGTGATACATACTTTTCAAACCCTTTACTGCGCCGATTACAAGAATTTCAACAGCCTCAGCAGATGCTTCTGCCACTGTCATCCCCAGATTGTGAGAAATGGTACCCAGGGTCCAAATCGGCAAAGTAACGAAAGGTTCAGCCTGTCTGGGGAAAAATAGGGATTAAGGTGGTTAAAAATCCTCAAGCTCATCACTCTCTAGCAGCCTCTACTGGCCCTTCAGGTAACTGCAGGTACCTGAAATGATCATGTGTCAACTTTCTGCTGGTCACACAACGTTTCCCACCGCAGGGGTGATTGCTGTCCCATCTCCAGTGAGGAGAAAAAAAAAGCACTAGGGCTACTCACAAAGTGAATCATGTGAAAGAGTTTCTCCTGGGACTGTGGGAGACAGTTGCAATGAAGAGCTGACAAAATGGCTGCTAAATATGGGTGGGAAAATCCCAAAAAGAACTCTTGTTATTAACAAAAAAAAAAAAAAAAAAACGCACAGCTGTCATGATTTCTGACAGTGCATGAGATGGCAAAAAACTGAAGGTCACACCGTTCAAACTGGAGGTGGAGACAAAGCAAAATGTCCTTGAGCAAAATACTTCATCTGTACTGCTTCAGTAATATAAAAAAACTCAGTCATGGTATAAAGAATAAAGATAAAGGTAAAGACAAATGCAGGCCGTGCAAAGTCATTCTGGATAAGGCCAATTGGCAAGCAAATGAGCGATCAACAGTGTATAATTTATCCGGATCAAACCAGTCAGATGAAAAGAAGAGGAAAAAAAAAAACAGAAGCCCAAAAGAGTGGACTTTGCTGCAGTGGGAAAGCCACAGGGACGCGACGCGCAGCGAGAGAGAAATAAACAGTCACGGTGAGGGCTGCCATCTCCATTCGCATTAAAAACTCATTCATAAAATCACACATTAAACAGCCGTGCATCATTCACTTTCCCCATTTCTGAAACCACTATGTATTAAAACAATAAAACTTGATTTAGCATTTATATCTAGACTCAGTTACAGGTTTAAGAAAGTGTTACATCTTTAAGGATACTAATACTTATCAGTTAGCATTACTGTATAAACAGTTAATATAAGTGCAAGACATTGACAGATATATATTTACAGGTAAATATGATTAAATGCAGAATGTATTTATTTATCGTCTGAATGTTTTTTTGTTGCTTTCCATTTCCTGATGTTTTTAAGTGCAAACCTACCATATGAACTGAAAATCATGTAATCACTCCACATCAAGCACTCACGTTAGGATACCACGCTATTATTGATCCACAGAAAATCTCAATGCATAATTTAAAAGAAAATGTAACTGCACATATAGATGAAAAGAAAGGAAGTGATTTTCTTCTCAGCAGGCACAGTGTCAGTACCTGCATAAATTAGATTAACAAACAGCTTATTCAAAATAGATGTCCTTCTAGAAAAGCTTGGGCACATTTGCTAAAGTATCATCATGATGACTTGCTCTGGAAAAGACCAAGAAACCAAAACATCAAATAATGACATGTCGCTTCGCAAATGAAGAGAGCATTTAAGACCAACTGTTATTTGGACGCTGAGAAGAAAAGGAACCAAAATCTGTGGTAGCTCAGAGGGCATTCGCTGCGCTACCACACCATTCGGGCTTATTAGCTGTGCCGCAGGGACAAACTGCTCCCTCTTCTGGCCATTTCGAGGAATGACATCAGGCCATGTTTGATAACACTCCCCTCCCTCCCCCTAACCAGGAGCTTGAAAATGTCCGTTGTTTCACCCTTTTATTAAACAATTTAAAGGAAACGATACTATGACTGCGCGAGGACTACGATATTGTTGGAAACTCTGCTGCTCCAGGAGAACCAATCATTCAAAGGGAAGGCTCAGCAACAAATGTAGTAAAATGTATTTGTGACACTGACGCAATTTAGCCTTACGTTTTTTTTTTTTTTTTCAAATATACAGCTTACTGTAGTTGGTCGATAAAAATTGGATAGAAGGCCACTATTTAATTATCAGCAGCAGAAATTTGGAAGAAAAATCCTCCTCAAGTTATGAAATAAAGTGGCAGTTTAGTGACCAGCCACTGAACACTAAGGATAACGGAGAGATCAAACTCAACTTGGGTCAGTGGACTTGAAGGCTTTACATTAGCGAATGAGCTCCAATGAATACAAACCAGTAGGAGCGTAATATGAATAAAGTTCATGCTCAACTAGGGCACGGAGTCACCACAGGACGAGTAAGAAAGTTGCATTATGTTCCTTAATGAGAAAGTGAGTGGCAGTGTCGAAATATGCTCCTATACTCACAGGTGTTGATGAACGTGTGTACAGTGATTACAAAATACAATCTAATCGGGACTTACGATTGGTATCTGCAGTGATAATGTATTACGTGATAGAAATCATATCACTATCATCTGAATGAATGAACATCTCACCCTGACATGCGAGAAGGAGTTTCGCATTTAAACATCAAATATTCTTGCAACGTCACGTGAAAGGTGTCGAAGGAGAAATGTCTATCCTTCCTCAGGTTCTGAGGCGAGATTCCGTTGTAGTTGTGCTGATGTGAGAAAAGATCGCAGTCTTCGACATTAGGACCAATACCATTTATTTGGCCAGGCCTGAGGGAGGTCTCCTCACTCAGATGCTGGGATCGAGAGCTCCCCAAACAATAGTATACACAAAATTATGAAGCATGCAAGCTCGGCCCAGCAGTATTTGTCTGGCCTATGATGAAATGACACAACATTTGTTAACATATTATATGACTGATTTTGTTACACTTTCAGGCTGGTACCATCACCAGAAAAGCATGTTATCATTTTCACTCCCTTTGTTCCTGAAGGTCAGTAGATACAATCAGTCCATGGACAGAAGGCCCTGTACTTCTCAGGAATTAAAGCACAACTATCTACACAGCCTCTCTCTTCCTGCCTTCAGTAATCGAGAACAAATATCCATGTCAGTAACATCTGTTGTGCTACTGAACTTTCAACCTTCAAATCTCTACAATGCAAAATCCATAGGTAGGAATTGAAGGGTACTATGTGCTACATTCATTATCATAAACAGGAAGCTTGGTTAGTCTTCTTCAAAGCTGTTGGATCTTCGGCAGGTGAGTCCATGGGCTACTGGTCTGAGGAGAGGTCACTAGCACTTCACTCAGCCGTTGATAGCCTATTCTTCTCTAGCAGAGGTGTACATTGAGCTATGTGTCAGCAAGTGACTAACTGCCATACGTATGAGGGCTTTTTGCCTCTGAAAGAGTGCTATCTCCTGCTTCATGTGTGTTTAAATCAGAGTGTGGATGTGGGTGTGAATCTAGGGCCTGGCAGGGTCATACCAGCCCCAGGAATTTTGGGTCAGCAGCGAGCCTCTTTATTGGAGGGTTCATGTTCCAGCAGGCCCATCCAGTGCCAGGCTTCACTCAACACTCACAGTCCAAGAAACCCTAGGGGTGGCCCGCTGAACTGTCCCTCAGCATCGACGTAGGTGTCCTGTTCAGTTTGCGTCGCTGTCACCAGTTACAGTCTGCACAATAATCCTGACACTATTGCTCGTTCTGCCCTTGATTAGGGATCACAGGTTTTTTTTATTTTAGCTCATCAGTTCAGGTTAATCAAAACCGCTTTCAACTGCACATGATACAATTCACGTACAATAATATGCCACACACCTTATCAGTACCAACAGTTGATAAACAACAAAAACGGTAAAGATAGTTAAATAGGAACCAAAATGAAATAATACAATACTAAGCAATACACATAAAATACAATCAGTTAAAAGTAAAGATATCTGAAAACCAAACAAAACAAAATATTACAAAACCAGGCAATACGCATAAAATACTGGGTCAGTGATTTCAAAATTGAGAAGCTTTAAGCAAGATTTTTTTTCCCCTCTCAATTTGTCTTTGAAGTTATTAATAGAACCCTTTCCTTCACCCTACTTGTACAAACTTCTCTCAAACATCCACTTCTGCCTACTGCAGGCTTACACTCTCTTCAGCATGCAAAATTTTTCTTGGTTCTTTTATCTTTCACCATTTCCAGATCAGTTCTCAGTATCATCTCTGTTTTTATTAAGACAACCACAACTCACCCGCTGGAGTCCGTCACTCGGTTAGGCCACAGCTGGCAGACCGAGGAACCACGGGTAACTCTCCTCTACAGACATTTATTAAAAAGATGTCTGTTTACCTTTTACTGCTTTGGTCGACCAATCTACTTCGGGAGAAACACCGTGAGCTGTCAACGTCTGTCCGCGTCGTCCCTCCTGGCTGGCTCGTCAAATGTCTACAGAGAAATTTCCATCCTTCCTTAGGTTCAGAGGTGAGATTGCGTTGTATTTGTGTTGATGTGAGAAAACATCATGGAGGCTCCGGTCGAATAGTAAAAAAAAGAATACGTTCTATGTCCTTTCCTAACCTCTTTTCCTTGACCTCGATGGAAAATGTCATGAGGTCAAGGAAAGAAGTGAAGGAGAATTCATAAGGGCTTAGGAAAAGACAGCCGCGGTGCTGAGTGAATCCGACTGTACTTACACCAGGCTAAGTGATTTGTGATGGCGGATGTTATTGACGTGGGTCTGCTGTGGTTAAACTACAATGTTCCAAAGGTGGACCACTAAAAGCGCATCTTTAGATACTTCTCACTGTGTTGTTTCATGCAGACTATATAAACATGGACAACCTGGTGAAAAAGATTCCTTCATTACCAAGGTTGGACTTTAAATAAAAAAAGGAATATAGGTGACAAGTCACAAAAGTGAAACGAAATGTTTGTCACATTGAGAATAGTTGCTGACGCTCACCCTCCTGTCCACTCATATTTACCAACATGAATCCCAATTAGTATGGTGAACACAGGTAAAGCGGGAGAACTGGTGATGATCAGATGAGATGATCAGAAAGTGTCCCACTTCATCTGTATTCAACCCTGTGATTGTATGCAAATAATTGTCACATTTATGCAAGACAGGCATAACTTGTCGGTCATGCTGATCGTGTTTAGTTACACTTCACTCCTTATGTTCCTGAATGCCAGTAGATACAATCAGTACATGGACAGAAGACCCTGTACTTCTCAGAAATGACAGCAGAATTTACCTGCATAGACTCTCTCTTTAGTTTTAGTTTCAGTTTAAAGTCTATATATGAGAGTATAAAGAGTATCCGAAATATAGAAATACAAACTACATAAGGCAGAAAAGTATAAAATATAAAAGTACAAAAGATATAAATCATATAAAAGGTTATATGATACGGTTCTTAAGTTCACACTTCTACAGAGTTTTACCTGTGTCAACTATCTGTAATATAGCTTGTGTCCCGATTCTGACTATAAGAGATCAAATACTGCCATCTGCTGTCCCAGAAGAAATATTACAACAGTCAATGATTTGACTCTGCAGGCCGTGGAACTTGATTCAAAAGATGAATGTTTCTCGGGAGAGTTTCAGGCTGACTTAGAAACAAACATAGACGAATTCACGCTCAAGCTCAAGCGCAAGCACGCACACACACACAGGGGCAACAGGTTCAAAATACACACACAATTTCTTACATACGAAACACGATAAAATGCTGTTATGACAATCACATTAACAAAGATATAGCCTTTATTAATGAATGCAAAACTTCATGATTGGTGCCCCTTCACAGTTCTGTACACCCATATTTGTTTCAATTCCTATAAAATATTTGTAAAACATTTTTAGAAATATTAAATTAAGCCATTATTTTAGCAAATTAACATTTTTACTTGTAAAAACAAACTATGTGTAAAACAAATCCTTCTGGTTTCAGCTTCTATAATGAATCCCTTACAGGAAAAACTCAGTTATTCACACACAATCACAAACTCGGCTGTGGAGTGGGTTGTGAACTGGAACTCGGGGACTATGTTCTAAAAAACCAAACACTGGGGCCTTTTCAGATGAGAACAGACCAAAGCCTCAATACTGCCTTCACCTTTGTGACATCACAATGGCATCCTCACACATGCTAGCTCAGAAACTCCATTACCCATCAGCAGATTCCTACTAGCAGATGATGTGTGCGATTCATAGCCTAAGCTTATAATTTTTTGAGTGTGGGTCTTCTTATGAATATACCTACTGAAGCAGCTTACTCCGTACCTATTTGTCCTCCCAAAGGGCTGACATTAAAACTATAGTCTGTTTCTGTTTAAAATTATTATGCGCGTAGTGTATTAACAAAATCTAAATGCACCCCAAAATAAACCACACATAACAAATAACTCATTGAATATTTCAGCAGTGTTGGTGAGACATTACTGTCCACCAGAGCAGGAAAGTTCCGGTGCTTTCTGTGGTGGAATACCCAGGTCTCCCTGGGCACCGGTTTGCAGCAAGACTGCGGCCCTGACCCTGTGCCACTTCAAAGGGGTGACGCTGTTATCTTCCACAGCTCCTGCCAGCACAACATCAAAACAAGTTCCTTTTGTGTACATGTGTGGATATGCATGTGAGATGTGGGTATATATGTAGGCATGTGTGTGTGTGTGCTTATAAAATTTTATGGATGGATGTGTGTGTGTGCGTCTGTGTGCCGGCACGGTGTGTGTATAGATTGGTGCGTATGTGTATGTGTGTGTGAGCGTGCATGCGCATGTGTGTGTGTGTGTATGTGTGCATGTGCAGGCACATGCACATGTGTGTGTGTGTGTGTGTGTGTGACACATGAGTATGTATGTGTGTGTGTGCGCGCAGGCACATGTGTGTGTATGTGTGTGTGTGTGCAGGCACATGTATACGTGTGCGTGTGAGTGTGTGTATGTGTGTGTGCATGCACATGCATGTGTGTGTGTGTGTGTGTGCGCAGGCACATGTGTATGTGTGTGCATGCACGTGTGTGTGTGTGTGTGTAATATTCTCACCAGCTGCTCGATGCGCTCATAGTGGAAGCGCTGGGGGAACTGTGCAGGGACTGGCTCGACAGTGAACTTGGTTTTGCCATCGTCCATGTCACGCAAGTCGTCCAGGCAACGGCGGAAGTGGTCATAGGCCTCACAGGAGATGTCCATGTGCCGCAGAGTGAAGTTCAGCCTGGGGACAGGAAGCGGGAGAAGTCCAGACCAGGAACAGGAAGTGGGGAGAAGGTGTTGAGGGAGCTGGTGAAACTAAGAGCCAGGATACACTGAGCAGTCCGTTTTAACGAATATCAGTATGAGAGGCTCATACCTTTTCTCGATGGAAATGTAGACGGCGCTAGGGTGGCGAAGGTTGCTGGTGATCCTGTACAGAGTGCGGAACATGCCGTTGGTGAGCTCCTCGTCATAGCACACTGTTTGATAACAACAACGACAACAAAATCATTTATCATATTTGTTTTTCAAGCTGCGAGCAGCAAGATCATTTTTGTCAAAGTCTGCACCAGACTCACTGAAACAGATATGGCACTCCACAGGAGGGATAAACATGTGCTGAAGTACTACTTAACTACAGAAAACAGGAGAAAAAAAAATGACCTGGAAGAATAAGAGCTGAGGCACACAGAGTTTTAGAGTTGCTGAAATGTCAGTCTATGCCTGATAATGAACTGCTGTGTACTCTTCTGCGTAGGGTTTTCATCTACTGTGAAAACCGCTATGCTAATGAAAGTGAGTCAGACTGAAGGGAGTCCCAGGGCACCCACCGTCTGCGCCGATCAGCAGGGTTGTGTTGTCATGCAGGTCCGCTACCTCCTCCTCTGTCCAGCTGAACTCTGCGCCCGTCTCTAAGGAGACACATTCATCTGCGTCACATTTTTACTGCTTTCATTTATTTACATTCAGCGGAGAGGAGAATCTCCGTTTCGCTGGATCAGGATTAACGACCGCAGAGGAACGCTGTGACACAAAACACACATAAACACATGCACAAACTGGTGCGGCGTCTGAAACAAAATACAGAAAAACTACTTACAGCATCAGTAGCAATTGTCAAAATGACTTATATAATGATATAATAATGTACTTGACCAGAGCAACTGAGAATGATAGGCTAACACTACATCTCTTGATCTCTTCAGTTTGAGTCTGTTCTGCCAGCTCTCTTCAAGACAGGAATATAGTCCATAATGTTTCACTTGTTTCGTTTGTTTTGAAATATCTTAATAATTCAGAAAATATGCAGAGGCAACAATGTGTGGGTCATGTAAGTTGGCCGCTGGATAGGTAATTTACATAAATAATAGAACATAAAACAAAAGCAACAAAAAAACAAAGGAAAAAACTTGCGCCGCACAGCTCATTTGTGTCTTCCATTTCAAACCCAAAATGTCTGCGTATGAATTATGCATGAGTTATACTTGTGGCAGGAGCTAATTTTCCCCAGGGAAAAGTTAAACTGCACTCTGCAGCTCAGTTCTGAAGTGATAATTAGAGCACTCATAATTAGTCACACTCTGGGCGCTACCGCATGTGCTGATTTTGAAGATGAACGTTGAACCCACCTGTGCTGAAGTCGTCACCCAGCCAGTCGAGGCTGCGCACCTTCACCTGGCCACCTGTGAGAATACGGAAGAGGCCGGATAAAACAATAACACGGAAACGGTTTCCCCTTTCCCGCCCTTGTTTTTAATGCTGTAAAACAAAGCAGGAGCGCAATTAGCAGTCTGAAGAAAAAACGGCCTCACAGTCACATGGGGAACGGTTGAAGTCGCAGTTTATGGTTGCATCATTTTAGCTGCCTTTCCTTTACAGAGGAGGCAACGACCCGTTACGGTGGGAGCTTTCATTTGCCAAATCTATTGCACAATCTGATCCCGTCTTTTTTCTCCAAAGATTGTCTCTTGGAACAAATCTGTGGGTAAAATCCTGGTTCTGTACCAAAGGCCACTTAAAAGGCTTTATAAAGTTCATTTTTACATCTCACTGACCATGTCCAAATCCACCATCAAATATTTATGAATGCAGTTTAAATCAATGATGTCATTAAATACCACGTCAGCATAAGACTATGAAACACTGTTATTAAATGTGTCTTTTGTCTCTTGGAACGGGTAAAACCTGGTTCTGTACCAAAGGTTAATTTATATATTGTGTCCACCGTATATTTAATAAGGGTCAGTATACGCGATTAGCAGAGCAGGTAGGATTAATTGCACTGTAATCAGCATCGGCACAGATGTTCCACCATCCTTTGACACACATTCTACTTTGACCTCACCAATTATAGTTAGTTCTGGCAACAACAGAACATTTTAGCTTCACATGGTCTAAAAGATCACAAACAAGTTCTGATTATGCAAAAAAAAGTTTTATTATTTTAATCAATGAGTTTACAAAAGTTTAAAAATGTTTTTGACTACTCTCTCCTGTTCTTCTCACCCATGCACAGGTACGGTTGAGACTGTTTATGGTGGTCAATAGGCCACCACAAACAGGAGACTCAAACTCTTTTGACTGGTGTGCAGCGACTCAAATCATAGTTGACCACTAACCAGCTATGTTGTAGCAGAAAAAAATCTCAGGCCATATTTTTTTGTGAACAGTTATTGATATAGTTTATTGTACTTTTTATTACAATTCTTCTTTGCTGTCAGTTCTGAGAACGCAATGAACACTGGGAAGGAATATTCCACTCAGATGCACACTTTGTTTTTCAGTCCTCCCAAGTCTGCAAAGACAATCTCCGGTGAATTGTATGCGTACTTGCTTGGATGCATACTTGAGTTTGGGACGCGCTTGATCAGGTGACCATTAACTTGATATGTGTACTAACTAGTAAGCAAGTATGCAATTTGGGACACAGCAGTAGACAGGTGTAAGCATGCTTCTTATTGTGTGATTCCCTGAGCTCGTATGATTGGATAATTGGTGTGCACTGCCACCTGTTGGCCATGGAGTGTAACTACCCACAGACAGCATAAAGTGACTTTAGGTGCCCGTTACCTGCAGAATCCAGCAGGTGTCTGTTTAGAGTCACGTTCCGCTCACACATACTCAGAAGGTCCTGTCCCACATCTGAAATACAACAGGTAAAAAAAAACAAGAAAGGGAAAATAAACATAACATAACCGTGACAACCAAGGCCTAGGTTACACCACTTTTCACAGTCCTTTGTCAAACTTCTAAACAGCTCCACTTGACATAATGCATTATGCTGAGAAAGGGTTAAAAACCTTGGGAAAGTTTAACCTATACTGCTTAAGTAAATATCCATTGGTATAAGCAGAGTGTGAGAGGGCAATCTCAGTAAGAGCAGCTGAGAATGTCCTACCCTAAACCAGTCAAGCTAGATTTCCTTTGAAAAGAAATGTGCTCTGAAGTAAAAACTTTACTTTTGTACAATATAATTGTGAACCATCAGTCTCAAGAAACAACTAGGTCTTACTGATTATATAATTACTCTTAATCAATTTAATTAAGCACTTACATTTGAAATAATTACTCTTCATCAACTGAAATAGATACCTGTCTGTTCTATTAATTAGCTTAAGTGGCAGCGGTAATCAAATTACAGGGGCTTCATGTCACAGCTTAAATTTATACATCTCTATTAAATCACGTACAATCGTGCGCTGTGATTCCACAAACCATTTCTCCCACCTCAGTCCCTCTAAACTAGCGTCTACAAACCGACTTCAGTCAGAGGCACGGGCTCAGATTTGGAGCAAAATCCTTCTGAGTGACACATGCAGGTTTGGTTCTGTGAGAGCACCAGTTACCAAAGAGGGAAGAGCTCAACGACCATTATCAACGTTCAGCTATCATTTCAACCAATAGCGTCGCAGCATGTTCAAGTAAAAATACAAAGTAGCTGACAGCTGATTGGATATTACTGATTGGGGATATGCTGTATGGCCAGTTTGGTTGTATTTGCACAGTAACCTGTGAGCTGGCCCTAGAATAGCTACATGTAAAATATGGGGATACTTATCATGTATCTTGACCGATCTGCATAATTTTATATATATAATATTAGTAATATAATTTTTTGCCATATCCCCTACCCTTAATATTAGCCATTCATTTGGACTTGCTGTTCCATGTTAATGCAGCTGTTGCACAGCTGGGTAATTTCTTTTGGGAAGAGGGTGGGTGGCAATCAGAAAACATGAATGAAACGGATGAATATAAATGAAAAGATTGCGTCTGTAACCGCTTGTGCTCGTATGTCCAGGGCTGCGTGGCTTAATTGCTCTTGAGAGGGTTCTGCTGTGCTTTTCTGTGCCGCCACTCCGAGCAGAATGCCGATGAGGGCCTTACTGCCTGCGTTTTTAATGCAGATCACGTAACGCCAGCGTCCTCCAAAAAACGGTTTTTGCTAGTTCCACTCCGGGATTTTGGGAAAGCAACAGCGACACGGTCATCGAAGAGTTGGGCTGGATTTAATGGGTTAATTGCCAGCATGAAACCCTAAATCACAGACATCGACAATAACTCACAAAATTCAGAGGAAGGAGGGGACGTCACTCAACTCACCTGACTCGTGAACTGCTGGAAAATTGGACAGGCGAACCTGTTAGCGCTGTGCGGCACCTACACCAGGGGTGTCAAACTCCAGTCCTGGAGGGCCACAGTGGTAGCTGGTTTTTGGTGTGTTTTAGCGCTTGATTGATTAATTAAAATCACTGGTTGGCTAAAGAGTCCACACACCTGGTTTCCAAGGCCTAAAATGGCTGCCAATCGAAAGGAAAAAACAAAAACCCGCAGACACTTCGGCCCTCCAGGACTGGAGTTTGACACCCCTGACCTACACCCACTGGGACAGCAGCTTGATATTCCGGATCTTTCTTTTCATATAAATGACCCGATCATGTATTTTATGTATTTATATATATATATATATGATATGATATATATATTTTAAAGACATTTCATCCAAATTTGAAATGCTTCAAGTGTATTCACAAGCTACTCACTGATTGCAGTAACCGCCGATGCTGTTGATCTAGAGGAATTCAGACAAGCATGAACCCTCCGCTGAACCATAAGGTGTCAGCAGTCACGGCTCGTAACACTGAGGCCCATAACCCGCGCCAAAGGGGAGACACTTCAGCTGTTCTCTGTGCAGATTGAAGGCACTCCAGTGACACATTCACATTTTCAGGGCTTTCCCTGACTCAGAAGGGTCCTTTGGAAGTACCCAGTGAACGCCTCTGGCTCTCCTCATCGCAAAAGCTGATCTGACTGGTCTGGTCCTACCTCAATATTAAGACGAATGGTTGTACTGACTGTGTGACTCCCTGAGGTGAAATGGTGCTGAGTAAGAAGGCAGCCGTTATGCCTGGTTCACAGACACACACAAAGATGGTGACAAACCTTAGATACAGATCACACAGACATACCATAGACATGGACACACAGATCACACAGACATACCATAGACATGGACACACAGATCACACAGACATACCATAGACATGGACACACAGATCACACAGACATACCATAGACAAGGACACACACATCACATAGACATACCATAGACATGGACACACACCAACTCCACTGTCTAAACTCTGATACAGACACATTTTCCAATAAAAACCTTTTAACTTTTTGAACAGTGCTTGTACTATAAAGCAACAGTACTTCTTCCAAAAAAAAATAAAAAATTTTAAAAAGCCAATATGGTCATCGCACGAAATGAACTCATTTGGACTTTCAATCTCACCCCGCACCGTGCTACTGGGAGAACTCATTTCGGTATTAAAACTGTTCATTTTCAATGGCTGCCTTCAGTGAAGACACAAACACATAAATAAGTAACATTTCACTCAGCTAAAATGAAATTTGTATTACCTGGACTAACCCAAGTTTGTTCATTACATTCCATTAAAGGCAGAGAGCATGCTGCAAACTGGTCCAGCATGACAGCAATTCATTTCTGTTTGATTGAGCTTTTAATTAAACACTGCCATTTTTTAATTTAATATCGGCGCAGTCAAACTCCTACATTACTGTTCGAGAGAAATGTGCTCTGGGACTTTGTTTTGTTTTGTTGGATAAAAACATACTTTTATACGGTATTCCTGTGATTAATTAGCCTCAAGAAACATTGAGCCAACACTTACATTTAAGTTAATTACTTGTCAGCTGAAATAGGTACCGGCCTATATTATTACTTCATTTAAGAGGCAGAAATAATCTGATCAAAGTGGCTACATATCAGAATTTAAAATTACTATCTATACACAGCATAAAGTATCTGTGTATCTATACACAGATATTTCAGTAATGTCAGCCAGACTGCGGTTTTATACTTATACTGAACATATTTTACAAGGAACAAGATGGCCACCCTGGGTCTTGATTGGTACTGTCACAGGGTAAATATACAACTCCACTCTGGGTCTTGTTTCTTCTTTGTGGGAAATGTATTATTCATTATTATAAATGTTTTAATTTTTAATTAAAATATTCTCTTCACCATAGCCGTGACAAATCTAACAAAAAATTGCCACAACAAAACACCAGAAGTAAATATGCTAGAGGGACACAAAACCAATTATGCCTGGCACACCATTTTACCCTTGGAACCTGAGCACTGGATCGAAGAGATCCTGAGAATGGAAAATAATGGTATTTCCATGGAAACTGTGTGGGCGTATGTGTGTGTGTGTGTGTGTGTGTGTGTGTGTGTGTGTCTGGTGTATGACGTTATGTCCTTTAAACAGTGAGAATAAAAAATTATTTTAATAAAAATTCATTTTGTTATCCGAATGTGTTGAGAACCAGGTCCAGCACAATTCCAATGAGTTTGGTCTGACCGCCTACCGGAGGGTCAGGTTTGTAATATCACACTACAATTCCCTCTCGAGTCATGCCCTTCTCCTAACTGCTCGTTTACGCTCCTCTTACTGCGCTCCTCCGGATTTTTACCCTCCCTGCGTGACCCGTATATCTCGCGCCAATTTTCAGGATGATTCTCTGATGGCTGCTTCACCGCCCCCTCTTCACCGAGGCTTCTCTGACTCAGCTCTCAGCCCTGGATACACCAAACTTCCAGCTGTGAATTTTACTATCAATATTGTTACTAATATTTTTGGCATTTAGCAGATGTTTTTATTCGAAGCAACTTACAGTTGATCGGGGAAAACCAAGGCCCAATCCCCCTGGGAGCAATGTGGGGTTAAGGGCCTTGCTCAAGGGCCCAACCGCAATGGTGTTGGGTCTTGCTGTGCCTAGAATAGGGCTTGAACCACCAACCTCAGGGGTCTCAGTCATGTAGCTTAGCTACCAGACTACAGGCTGCATTTTAGCACCAATATTAATATATTATAAATGACTACTGTCCCAAACAGATTCCGTGAAGTTCACCAGCAAATTCAGCTACAGCCTGAGCAGGAGGCGGCTGCATTATAATCTCCTCCAGTTCACTTTGCTTTGGCAGGTCAGTTCCTCGACCCTGCCTTCTCCTGATTGGCCAGCAGAGGGTGCCAGAGAGTGATGAGGCTGATGAGTTTAACTGGCTTAGCCACTGCTTTATCTGGTTTAGCCAACCGTTTCCAGCTGGGGCTGAGGTTTTTGCATGCCTTTGCTGACATCATTATCCACATATTATTATCCACAGGGGTCAGTCCACTGATTAGCTTACCCGCTGCGGTTTAGTCACATTGGAGATTGCAAATTGGAAAGAGGGAATGGGGGGTTATCATAGCTGCTGTCTCTATATTTAGAGAACAGGCGGGTAAACGGTGCCTTTCTCAATTCTGTGGCGTCACTGGAAAAGTCAAGCCGAACCGGCCTCACGGCGTGGGCGGAGACAGGGGCGCAGTGACCTGTCTGCTTGTCCATCTGTCACCGCCTGCATAGGATGCTGTCTTATGACCCGCGGGGAGCCCGTCCACACCTCTCACAAGCCAATTACGGGTGTGAGAGCAATCTCGTACTTACAAACCTCTCCAGCTGAGCCTACTCAACACAGGTGCAAAAAGAAAAGAAAATAAATAAATTACAAGGGGGAAACAAAAGGAGATGATTTCTGTCCTGATTAATGAGGATTTTCAGACATTAAATGTTTCTGGGGGCACCGATCGTGCAGCTATCGTCACTGAACAATCTGTCCTGCTATCGGCTGAGAACAAAAGCTTTTAATGTCAGCGTGCCTGAGTGCTTAGCGCCTGTTTAAGATATTTGGAGGCTGAAAATCACTGTTTCCTGCTGTTTCCTGCGCAAGTGTAAAAATGAGGTAAAATCAAATGTCTAAAAACAAGATGTTCATCAATCAGCTTCCAAAAACGCAAGGGTTACACTTTCAAACATGAGCACTCGGAGTGTTCCGGAACAGCAACCCCCTAAAGTGCTGAGCCAAAATGGCAGCCAACATTCTAAATGCTTCAGAAAATAAAACATCCTATCATAAAACATCAAGCAGACACTCAGTTCAGAGACACAAAGTGTACTCTATTAACATACTGTCCTGTTTTATCCATGTACAATTATGCTAGAGGGTTCAGGTCAAGTACCTCACTCAATGGTAAAACAGCAGTGCATTGAACCTGCAACCCCCCAAAGCACAATGTCCAGTTCTCTCTCCTTTATTCTACACTGCTGCCCTGCACATGCTCCTACGGTGCCATGTAGGCAACCTACCAAGTCACAAATTGGGAGGATGCAAATGAGAGTTCGGCACTGCTTAAGCTTCCCTACAGAAATGACTGCAATCTTCCTAAATACCATCAGTACCCTCCAACCTCGAGTGAGCGGGCAGGATTTGGATTAAGCTTTAAACGGCCACAACAGAGGCCAAAAAAGATGAACATTTTATTGTTCATGAGCTTGAAAGAGCCTCCCTACTCTTTCAGCTCTGCAAATAACACGTTTACACTCAGGCATCTGTCATACTCTGCAGCCTAGACAGACTTACACGGTTTACATTTCCCCACACTGTCCGTTTCTACAGCTGCATGTTTATCGAGGTAATCTGGGTTCAGCACCCACTCGGCTCCTGGCACCATCTGTTCACTGTTGCCAACTGTGTTAAGCTGTGGGAAAAGGTTGTGCCGATACTTCACCCTGATTGGTGATTTTGAGCTGGAGGGAGGAGCTAAGTGGACTGCCAGGCAGCGATGTCATCTGCCAAATCGGAGGCAGGTGTGTGATTTTAAATTCTGCCAGCAAAATAAAAACTTATTAAGCAATAAACTTAAAAGTTTATTAAGCGAATAAAATGCAGGGGATCCTCAACTTATGAACGAGTTCCGTTCCTACAATTTGTCGTAACCCGATTTTCGACGTAAGTTGGAATCTATACCTAAATTAACACCTTAAGTAACTCACACTGTACACACAACGCATGAAGGACATATAAAATACAGTAATTAAATGAAACAGTAATAAAAAAAAAGAGAGAACAATTCCTTACCTTTATTTCTGTGGTCGTATTTACGAACCAAACCGCTTAGGTCGAAACTAGTTTTTTTAAGTAATTTATGGGAGTGCGTCGTAACCATGAAAGGACCATCGTAACCCGAGGACCCCCTGTAGTTGGAAAATCAGTCAAACTAGTGGTGTCAAACTCCAGCAATTAATTAGGTGAATAATCTATGTCACCAAGGCCCAACCTTAAGAATTTTGAGGCTCTATCTGGTTTATCATTACAAGGAAACCACTAAAACTAGCCGGGGTGTCACATTTACAGGGTGCAACCTTTAAGCTGATCCTGCACATAGAATAAAACCTACTGTAGGGTTGAATTTGTTGTGCTGCCTTTTAAACGAAAGCTTCATATTTTAAAACATGCACATTCTCTCCTGTCTTTGAAATGAGTAAGCATCAAACACCCTAAAAAGGCTGGAGTGTTAGTCTCTGCACTGAAAGAGTTTCTGGGAAACATGATTACTTTTTTTTTTGGCGTAGGCTGTTTTGCAAGCTGATCATTGCCCAGAAAAGGGCCGGAAAAGTTTGCCCGTATCAGTGTTTATTACAGAAGAAACGGGCTTTAAACAGTTGCCTCAGACTGGAGTCCAGCCTACAGGAGATAGTCATTAGTCAGAGTTAGTCACGGACCATTGGTTTATACGCAAATAACAAACATGAAACTGGATGGTGCAATTCCACACTGCAGACAGTAGTTTGCCAGGCTCAGAGTTATGATGTCATATTTATGAGCCTGTCAAATGAGGCTGGTGGAGTGGCCAAAGCCTTCCTTCCTGACATGCAAGATAAATCGCTGTGTACAGGTATGGCATACCTGTGCAGTAAACAGTTTTGGCCAGTGTTGCCGCAACGACGCTGGTAATTCCAGTCCCAGCTCCAAGCTCAAGAACTGTTGCTCCCCGGAACAGCATTGGCTGAGACAGAATGAAATCAGCCAATAGGAAAGCACCTCGCCAGACCTACAGAAGAGGACATTTCAGGTTATCTGTGTTGTTTTTTTTTTTTTTTTTGGCAAAAGAAACTGAAAATGAACACACGTATGCACACACACACGCACACATGTGCACGCACATGCACACACATACACACATGCACGCACACACATACACACACACGCATGCACGCGCACATACACATGCACACATACACATGCACACACACAAACACACACACGCATGCATGCATGCGTGCACACACACGACATATACACATACACACGCATGCACACACACACACATACACACACGCACGCATGCACGCGCGCACACACAGATGTAAAAACACAAACCTGTTTCCCAACATCTTCCAAAGGTGTTGCCATCGTATGCTCTGTTCAACACAACAGTGAGGTTAAAAAGTCCCCCACACCCCAAAAACACAAGCACCTACAAATACAGTGTCTGAAAACCAGATACTGGAGGGGGCAAAAAAAATGTTGTGTATTTTAATTAATCTCCACACATTTCACTGCCATTAAAATACAAAAAGAGGAACATTATTTTCAGTTTGACTAATTTTTCCACATGCCTGTGAGCTACAGTTACCATTCTCCTTCATCCATCTTTTTTATTTCCCCTTTCAACACATGAGCAATAATTTAAGAGACAGATTTTATGGCGTCATATATTATTAGCATACCCATTAGCAGATGGTTTGAGCTTCAAACAGTGGCTGTGTGTCTGTCCTGAGCTGGTGTGTCAGACACAGATATGCTAAACTGTGATCCGGGGTGTCATTTCAGTGATAATTCAGACGCCGCTCCAGGGTAAGAGGTGCGTTGAAGGGTCAGTCGCAGCAGGAGCTCACAGAAACTCATAAAGACATTACACCAGGCCTGCTTCGCTCTCATTTCAAACCAGGTCTGGGTCTTATAAACCAAGCAAAGCACTCATATTTATTTTCCATTTCCACTTAAAATGATGTTTTGTGAAAAAATGAGTACATCTGAGTGTGGTTTGGGGTTGTGGAGTGTGTCACTGACAGAGACTGTTCACCTTGTTACAAAAGCCGAAATATATTTTACACCCTAAAGGCCACACACAGTATTACAGGAGAGAGCCAGTGACTATTTTACACCCTACAGGCCACACACAGTATTTCAGGAGAGAGCCAGTGACTATTTTACACCCTACATACCACACACAGTACTACAGGAGAGCCAGTGACTATTTTACACCCTACAGGCAACACACAATACCACAGGAGAGAGCCAGTGACTATTTTACACCCTAAAGGCCACACACAGTATTACAGGAGAGAGCCAGTGACTATTTTACACCCTACAGGCCACACACAGTACTACAGGAGAGAGCCAGTGACTATTTTACACCCTACAGGCCACACATAGTACTACAGGAGAGAGCCAGTGACTATTTTACACCCTAAAGGCCACACATAGTACTACAGGAGAGAGTCAGTGACTATTTTACACCCTACAGGCCACACACAGTATTACAGGAGAGCCAGTGACTATTTTACACCCTAAAGGCCACACATAATAATAGAAGTCGTTCTAAATGAGTGAAGGAGTCTTACCGATCCTGATCACGTCTCCACAACACTCCTCTTCCTCCCCGGGGTCCTCCTCACCTTCGGAGGGAGCCCCGTCTCCCTGTGTGAGGATGATTGGACAGATCATGTCCCGCCCCTCAACGCCTCTCTCCAAGGGGGCGGAGTCTCTGGGCCTCCGCACCACGTCCAGGTCCCCGTCCTCGTCCACGGAAACCCCGCACTCGCTCCTGCACTCCTCCCTACTCTCTCGCTCCTCTTCCTCACCTCCACCACCTCTTCCCACTGCCTCCTCCTCTTTCTCGTCGGCGTTCGTCGCAGACGCTGCGCTGTCACCAGGTTTGCTTTCTTCAAAGTCCTTCAGGATCTTATACCGTGAAACGAAAACTGAAAAAAAAAAAAAAAAAAAATAATCACAAACAAAACAATGTATCACTTTTTGCCTGTGACCAGTCATAAAAATGATTTAAATATTTATTTTATTTAAATAACCAAGAGCAGAAGTTGTAATGAAATGTTCATGTAATGAAAATAAATAATTAGAATCCCAAAAATTACTTCATCAATCAATCAACTCATACAGAAATATACTTCTAAAATATGCAAGAGGGTCTGCAGTGACTCAAATGAGTGGTAGACTGACTGACATTATTTCACCAAAAAGGAACAGCTCATAGCTCACATTTCATAGAGGAAATGAGGCGATTTTGGCCCATGATTTTAACTTTAGGTAAGAGGGCACTAAAATGTACGGCTATCAACATCAAATTTCAGCTGTTCGACTCTGTGCCTGACAGGGAACAGTCCCACCAATTCACATTCATATGGCCCGAGTTAAGGGAGGAAAAACTAAGCACTTGTGTGTTCAGCTACTCTGAATGTAATGCTGTTTCCCAAACAACTGAGGTACAGGACGGACGCACACTGAAGCGGGCTGGTGCATGATCATAAGCAGCTGGCTTTGATCATTCACGGCCCTTGTAATGTACAATGTAAAAATAACCCTAGATTCGGAATGTATGTATGTAAGTAAACTCAGAGAGTGAACTAATAATTCATATGTGATCACAAGTTAGACTGCGTAAACAGGCAGCTGAGTCTGGCCTAAGGGAACACTCTGATGGGAAAGGACGCTATGTCTTCCCTCCTGAATGGTTATTCGGAAGTGCTCCGTCTTTGTAATGCGGAGAGCATGACAATGTTGTCATTTTTTATTGTTCCTCCGCCAACCTGTGAAAGACATTCTCTCTCTTTATGAAGGTTTATACTTCTGACAACCGGTGATTAATGTCCAGGGAAGGGACTCCATTACGCTGTGTGAGGACGCTCCGGCCAAAGAAACAAAGGGCTATAACAAATCAAGCCGACCCAAGCAAAAGTAAGGCCATTTTCAACAGAGCAAGTCCCTCAACAGGTTTTATGAGTACTTTGTTTAATTTATTAATTCAGTGATTTGTTTACTCCAACGCCCTTTCACACAGAGGGGCTTTCTTTGTCTTTGGTCTGTCATAAACACTCTCTTGTGCCTTATGTCTGTGTTTGTTTACTGCAGCTAGGCAGCAGCAGGCCATGGTTTTTATGAATGAATAATCACCCTGTCCATGGTTTTGTAATGAGATTGATGAATATGAATCAGTGTGCATGTTTTATGTATTGCATGTGTGACCCTGTCTACAGGGCACATTCCCCCTTCTATAATTATGAAGTTCCCATTGGCTGGTTGACTGCTTGGCTCAGCAGGTATGCCATCCTGGCCTCTGATGCCAAACCTCCTGTGTCAAACTGTTGAAGCTAAGCAGGTGTGGGCTAGGTCAGAGCTTGGATGGGAGACCTGCTGGGGAAAAACAAGAAGCAGCTGCCATAGTTTTGTAGGCACATTTTGACAGAGCATTATCCACAAAATCCTGGCCAAATTCCCATAAAAACTAGCTATCTACATCTGGCTACCTTGCCAACTCCTGCTTCTGACTGGCTAAGCTATCCTTTGCAATCCCCCAGGAGACTTGGGTTAGTCTGGTTAAATTAAGTGTTTAAAAAAACACAATATTAAAATTTAAAATATTATCTTTATCATGGCTTCCACTGTAGCAGCACTCCATAAAATACTTAGGATTATATTTACATTTGTGACTTGCTGCATCATAATGTGTATTTTTGGCTGTAAGACAATCTTAGAGTTTTACATATTGTTGAAAATTCATAAACTTTATTTCTGAAATTCCAATGCTCAGACGTTTCGCCAATTAAGCCCACGGAGAAACCCACCGATGCCATTTTGATTTCTAAACATTTATTCTGGAGCAATGAACAAACCAACGAAATTTCAATGAGGCGATGAGAGAGGGCTGCTTTGGTGAGGCTGATGATGCTGTTTTGGCGTTGGGAAAATGGGAGAAAGAAAAGGAAAAAGGACAGACTTTTCTGACTGTACCTTCCTCTACCTTCCCTCCTCCATCTTCCACTTAAAAAAGATGAACGACCCCTTCTCTCCACAGACCCTTCGTAGTGCTCGTAGCACTCGTTGCTGAACTAATTCTCTGTTCTGTAAGTCACTTCGAATTAAAAGCCTTGACTAAAATGCAAATGTAAAAGTGATAGAAGCCAGCCACTATATAAGACAATACAATTTAAAATTAATGTCACGTATTCTTGACACAATGTTCTTCATACTGTGATAAAATAGATGAAGTTTAGATAAAACAGGATATGAAAAGATGCACTGCAATTGTAATTCTACCCTTGGCTTGTAACGCGGTTATGAATACTACTGCCCTCTCTTCATCCTGCTTTGTGTCTCACTCCTTTCCCTGCCCCAGGCCTTCAGGCTTCAGGCTCGGAGTAGGCAGCCCAACCAGACCCCCTGGTTCTGCTCTCTTGCCTGTCCCTGCCAGCCTACACTAACTAGACAGATAGCACTAATATACTCCGCTGTTGAGCTCGTTAGAGACTGCCCAGTGCAAGCCAGAAGCAGACTGTAGTGGGGAGGTGGCGTTTTTTCTCTGACGCTGCCTCTTCTAATTAGCCTGTGGCTGAAACAGCAGAATCCAGGGCCCAGCGACTGGCTTAAAAATAAGTTTTTGAGTTCCGGACAGCGCGCAGCACAGGCAACAAAAACAGCCGTTAATTCCATTTCATTTTTATGATGTCATTAAGCATTGTGACATCACTTTCGGTCAGAGGTATGTCTGTGTGAAACTCCAGGAGTATTCCAGGCCACAGAAGTGGCTCACAGCTTTAAAAAAAAAAAAAAAAAAACAGGGAACCAAAACAGGTTGTTTTTCCTTTCGCGATATTTGCATTTCACATTTAACATTGATTAACTTGAGCTAGACAGGTACACAGGCTATATATTTGTCCGCTCTGTTTGAATTGGCATGAGTCTGGAAACAAACAGACAGAGAGGGAAACTGAGGTAGACAGAGATATTGAGACAAATTGAGAGAAACAGACAGAGTGAAAGAAAGACAGAGTGAAAGAGACTATGACAGGGACAGAGAAGGAGATAGATGGAAAGACAAGATAAGAGAGAGAGAGTGGGGGGGGCGGGCGGAGGGGGCACCTGGCTGCCCCACATCGTTGAGGCGGGTCATGAGGTGGCGGGTGTTGGGAAGCAGGAGGTGGATTTCCGAGAGCACCGTGTCACTACGGAAGATGACCTGATCCATGTCCGGCCCAGCTGGCCCGTCCCGGGAGGGGACACCTGGACAAAACAGCACACTTTTACCACTTACTAAACCCTCCTGTCATGGTAGCTTGCCTTCATACTCCAGTATTTAAACCCAGTTTATACCCAACAGCAATTGTGTAAATTGCTGTTATCATGGCCCTGTTGGTTATCCTTTCGTCACCAAAACTGACAGCCTTTCCAAAACATGGCAGATTGTCGCTGTTGTCAAATGGTCAGTTTTACAAGTATATTAACAATGAATCTAGTGTTTGATAGGACAGTCATGTCTGTAGGAACACAGTCCCACCTCTTCTTGTTGACATGGTGGCATGGGAGCTTTCCGAACCCAAGGACCTGGACAGAAACAATGCCTGGCAGGACATCAACCACGTTTTGGAAAAAAAAAGTATAAAAATATAGGGTGAAAATATTATTTAAATTTATACAAAGGTTGTCAGCTGCACAGAAGAGAGGATCAGCTTCCAGGAAATATGAATCTTTCCGAACCTGCTTTCCAATGTTGGCGGGATTAAGGTTTAGATTGGAATGTCACCGCTCGGGCACCGTAATAGGAAATCGAAAACGAACAACTGTGGAGAAAATTCAGCCGACTACCGAGCACATTCCGCATGATTTAAGATGGCATGTTCCTCAGCAGGCTACCCGAGCAGGTCATGACAGTCAAGGAACATGAATTGACAATGACTAGAACTCGATAGGCGGAAAAATCCATTCTGGCTAAAATAAATATCAAGCTTAAATCAACATTTGTGAAGAAAACGAATGAAGTTAACCTGCAAGGAAATTGCAACATACGAAAATTAAAAGAATTTCATTGAGTCTTCATCAAGAGTTAAAGCATCAATAATCCCTGTGAAACATCTAAATTAGCTGTGTTTCTAAACAGAGGAGGTGAACACTACAAGGTCACCGTCCCTCCTCTCACAGACCCGTCCTGCACACATTCAGTATAGTGCTACTGAACTGCGTTGCTAGGAAATACAGTCCCTTTTAACACACAACTCGGGACAACTCTCTAGCAGCGGGTTCAATGGCCTCTCGGCACTTTTTTTTATCGAACAAGACAAATTGCAAGAATAAAGCGAAACAGTGACACACTGAGAAATGTTTTCAATAAAGGCTATGCTCAAGAGGCGAGCTAGTCAGAGATTAAACCTCAACAGCGGCTCCCAATGACGAATTAAGCGCCAACATTATAGTCATTCAGCAAGTGCCGCCCAGCAAACCGAAAGACATTTAGCAGACGGAGTGTGGCTACGAATGACAACTATACAGCCTTACTGCAAGTTTTGTCCGGAAGTTACCTTAAATTTGAGCATGTGAGATGACCCCGTTTTCCTAAGCCACTTGCACGGCTAACGTTAATTCAGTTATACATCACACGTGTTTATCTCACCTTACAATTGCTGTCAAACACTGAAACAGTGTTGGGCAAAAGTACAACAGCAGTGTCAAACATCTCAGCTACAGACCAGGTTCACGATCTACTATACCTCAAATAGCTGGCACGACATAGCTGTGAGCTGACAAACACCTGTCAATACAGCTTAAGGCGCTCTGACAACTAGCTATCCGTGGTCCTACAGTTTCTTTCGAACTTGGTTAAGTTTGCTTGGACTCATAGCCTACGTTATGCTTTATATGGCTATCTGTAATGCAGAGTACTTAAAAACTGTGACAGTGTGAAACTAATAATTAGGGAAATCGAGGCGAGAACACAACAGGGATGGTCGTGCACCATTTAGAATACGTTTACACAGTCGTCCTTACACCAGCAAGTTGCACAGTGCAGATCATGTAAACTTTTGCAGATTTTTTTCATTCTTTTGCCAGTGAGGTTAATGTAAAAATACGTTTTATATGCATGCATCTTTATCCCTCGTCACCGCCCCCAGTTTGACAAGCACTGTAGACTGTAGCTAGCTATCGTTAGCCGTCTTAAAATTAGCAGCATTGCAACAAGACCAAGAAAGAAGGATTGACTATTTGCTACTACTAAACAACAAGCATGACTCATTTAACTGTAGTCAGCACTACATGAATACAAAAAATGTAGCTTGATACAAAGCCGTGGGCCATGCTATACCTAGCTACCTCTCTAATCACGCGAATTGGCTACTAACCTCCTCCACCACACTGCTGAATGAGTGAGTGCAACAACCAATAACTTCCGACTACACTTGAAGGAAAAACGAGCCCTCATAATCCGTTCCACGAAGAAAAATATAAACTACACGTATCCAATGGGTTCAAGTAAATGTTGTGTTTGATTCTTAAATTAAAACGTTACTCAGAGGTTGATGAATAGCATCGCAACACCTTTTCGGCATTTGTTTCCATCAATCATAAGAAATAACATAATAATTACGATAAATGAAAACAAAATCAAATCAAAACAACTAGCATTATCGGGTAGCTGGGTATGTGGGCGCCGCATAGCCCATATAGGGGGTTGTCAGCATATGGACAGTTCTCAAAGGAAATAAACCTGTAATTACACTACAAGAAGTTCAGGAACCCTCACATAATCATTACTCTCTGGGGGGTAGGGCTTTGGGCTGTTGACCATAGCAATTAGTTGGGGTTGGGGTGTTTACCTGTGTAAATTAATACCAGCTATGCAAATATGTCACCCTTGTAATTACAATCAAAAATTTATTTTTTCATTCACCAATGAGCTAAGAATGGCATGATCTGAATAATTACTAGCTGTCAGTTAAGAGTTAACTGTGACGATTTTTTGAGATTTCCACAAAACAATTCCAGTAACCAAACACTCCATGTATAGCCTTGATAGATATATCCTACAGTCATGATAAGGAATGTTAAGTGTCTGATTCATTTTCCATGTCATAGACTGCGCCCATACAGAACAGCCCTGATTGTTTCGGGTCGCTCACCTCTCTGTTTTACAAACTTGGCAAGCAAATGGAATGTTCATGTAAACCCTGTCTAACTATTTCACAAATACTGGCTGTCTGCCACGACGGCTTGCGTAGCAGGCTGGTCTCCAGTGCATTATGGCCAGGATCCATTCGTGCACCTTCACATCATCGCGCGCACACAGGGATCAGAATGCGGGGCGGAGGCGAGATCACTCCTCCAGTTACCACCTACAGCTCCTTCAATTGAGCGCTCCCCAGCGTTTGAGGCGGGTCCGCTGATAGTACTCCGCAAGCAGACGCTGCAGTTGCACTGACGCTCAACGTGCGCATCTGGTTCTCTCAACCACCAGATAAACATTTTGAACAAAACATAAATTCGTGTCTTTTCCTCAAATATGAGACCAACCCTGAGTGCATTGACCATTTTTGTGTCAGTCGTCGGTGTCTTGAGTTTTGTGTTTCTTGTTATGGCCATCGGAACAGATTTTTGGTACATTATTGACGCGTCCAAGTGGGAACACAACTCTTCTACCTACCTCAGCTCACATTCAGGACTATGGAGAACATGCAACGGTGAGTAACCGAATTGTATTCTGTCATTTACCATTGGTGATAAATGGCAAATAAACGGACCCAATAAAGTTAGTGGATGACTTTTATGACTACTGTTATTTTGCAGCCCAAAACCAATGCTGGCCGTTTGTCAACCCTTTTGGCAGTGGAAGAAACTTCACAGATTCGCAGAGACAACTTCTGAGTAAGAATTAAGATGCTTCTGTTATGCTGCCGATGATGATGATGATGGTGATTATTATTGTTGGTAGTAGTATAATTAGTAGTAGTATTCATAAGGATAATCGTTATGGCAACAATAAAGACACCACTGCTACTACTAATAATAATAACAATGCATGTACTTTTACTACTAATATATGATATAATTATAGTGATACCAGGATGTGTGAAATGTAAATTAATGCAAATTAAAATCACTTGAAATTCAATGACACGCTGTGGTGAGCGCGAGGCTGAATTTGTCTTTGACAAATGACGTAAGCAACTTGAATTGTTAACGCTTCCTTCGAGCTGTTTCTGACATGATGTGGGCGGAATGGTCATGAGAAAATTGCATCTTATTTATACTCCGGACTTCATGAATGCATGAGTCAAGTGTCTTTACAACAGTTCAGCTAAGAAGCGGGCTATTACATCGGGTTTTTTTGTGACATTGGGGTTTTATGTGTATTTAGAGATGGCCTGGGACAAAGTGTGTTCTGCGGAAGTGGTGGAGGTAGGAGATTTGATAATTCGATATTCACCAACGAGTTTAACAGACGTCCACGAGCCTTTTTGCTATTCGAAGTTTTGTGTGCAGATGAATACTGAATTAAAGGAAGGAGAGAGGTGGGAAGGCTTCGTGTTTTTTAAGTTTATTGTTGCATGTGGCCCATATCATAGGCCTGTAAAACCTGCAGGATGAAACTTGGATTTCTTAATTTATGTATTAAATAAATAAACAAATGAATAAAAAAAATAAGCAAGCAAATTGTTCTGTTCCACACCAGTGCTAATCTATCCTCTTACATTCATCACTTCTCTTCTGAATTTTATGGTCATTCCAAAGTAATCAATAAAACAGAATCTTTCATATGGACTAAAGTGCTTGACTGGGCTAAGTGGCCACAGCCATGGACCGCGTTACAACTGGAGTCATTCATTATGGTTTCTGCCGACAGACTGACAGAAATGGTACTGCACACACTTCACAAACCTCTGAAGCTACTTTTTAGGTTTTATTTCTGTTGTGTACCTTTAAAATAGACCTATCATATTGAGTGAGATCATATCAAGAGCTTTCGTCGCATGAGGAGAGTTCAGAAGTGCTTCAGTGCTTCCAAACTGTTGCGAACTAAACACTAACACTAAATCTTTTAAAACACAAATCGTTAATCCTTCCAATGGTCTGTAATTACAGGCTTGTCTTCAAATGACATGTTCCAGTGAGCAGTAAATGTCCCTGAGGAAAATATTTAAACAGCTTCGGAATGCTGGCCCACGATACTTAAGGGCGGGTGGCTCGTGCCCATGTTGGGAGGCAGATAGGACCGTCCTCAGTGCCTGCCTCCACTGTGCGAAGCGGCAGTGTCCCTCGTTCTGCGGACGGAGACCTACAGCTTTCATCTCACTTTTACCCAGATGTCCCTCGATGTTGGCTTTTCCTATCGTTGTGAAGCAGAATTCACAAAGTGTTAGATTGTTCACCCACTAATAGGGAACGTGAGCTGGGTTTGGACCATCGTGAGACAGGTTAGTTTTACCCTACTGATGACATGTTGCCGCAATAGAAATTCTGCTGTTGCAGAATTAAAAACGAAATTTTTGCTTTTTATTTTTCATTTTTATAAAGGGTGAAAATCTGATTCAGAGGCACATGTGTATTTTGATTTCAAACATTGACATTGCAAATTTCACCATGGAAGGGCCCTCTTTAACATAAGTAGGCCTATTTGCATCTAAACAGTAAAAATACCTTTTCTGCATTTAAAACATTAAATCAAGGTGAAAATTAGTTTAAACAGAATTAAAAAAATTAAAATTATTAAAAGTATTTTTAAAAATTTGAGAATTTTTCAGGTTAAAAAAAGTGAAAAATTGAAGACAATGAGCATTAGTATGGCAGAGGGCAGTGTTTCACTGCAATTACAGAGGAAGCACCAACTGTACTACACGGTTAAGAGCTCACACAGAGCGCTACCAACCTCTCAATAGCATGTCATATTGAGACTAGACCGTCCATGGAAATGTAATTGGAGATATTGATTTTTTTTTTTCAATTGGTGGCCAGGAATGGTAACTGAAAGCAAAGACTAACAGGAGAAAGGAAAGGTCACCAAGCTCAAAACAACAAAGGGAGGATTTCATGAGCATTTTTTCTTTAAGAGATTTTTTATTTTGCAGATTAAGAAGAAAAAAGGAGAAAAAAAAACCTTTCTTTAACGCTTATGCAGGAAGCCCAACTATCTGTTGCTGTTGTTATATTCTGTCTCATTCTGTTGATGTATACACGCTGAATCAGTTTCGCGCATTTTAGAAATGGAAGACTGTTTTAGAACATGGCTGCCCGATTCCGGGTCTCACTATGGTGTCCTTTCCGGTTTGCCATCATGAGGCAGGTTTGCAGAACTCAGTGTGATCTCTGACACTGGCTGAACCGGCACTCTTCCTTCCCTCAGTTTCTCTCCTCCTTTGATCTGACTGAGAAATTTCGCTTCAAAGTCTCAGTAATTACAGCCAACAAAAAATCAAATGTCCAAACGCTTACTTTTGGCACGTTCTCCCGCACCTGGTCACAAAGGTCACCTCTCACCGGAGGAAGAAACGCTGCCCCACAGTCTGGCCTATTGGCCCTGGGTTCCACCTCTAACTCGGGTGGGGCAGACAGTGACCTTTTTTTGGGGTGTGTGGTCTCCTGGCGTCATTGGTGGAGAATTTCTAGGGTCAGTCACTGGTTTGAGGGTGTCATCCAATCACAGCAGCTGCAGAGCCTAAAGGGCGGAGACATTCATCACATTCATAATCTTTGATGGTTAATTCATAGGTGTCTTGTTATTGACAAGTAATGTGCACCCTCTGGCCAAACAGCAGTGCGCAGTGACAGTTCATCCAGGCTGTGGTATAAATGATGCTAGGCAATGCAGTCCTTGATGACATAGCTAATGGTACATAAGTGCATTGTTACTGTGTCCATGCCGACTGTTGCCAGGACGACTGCACAACTGTGTTGCGCAGTTGACAGGAGTGCCCAAAGGGGAGATGAGCGACTGTCTGCATGGCTTTGTGACAGAAAATAATTTTATTGTTTATAAAATGTAAACTGGCAAACATTTCTGAATTGGTGCGTGTAATCAATTTCCTCTCTGAAAGAAAAAAAAATTATGTTGACTCTTCATTCAGCAGCATTGCACAGCCTGCTTTAACATTTTAAGTTGAAGCACTAGAAAGCATAACCTGAAATGACCACACTTGGAAAAGTGCAGCCAAGGACACCCGGAAGTTCAGAAATATATATTAAACACGTAAAGCTGTCCCGTGGGGATCTGAGAGTCTTTTCACCCCATGGGTTGATAATACGAAATGTGTCACGAAAGAAGAAATTTAAAGAAATCACAGAATATTATAAATGTGCATTTAGGAAGGCCCTAACCTCTCTGAGGGGGATGAAATTCTGACATTGTATAATTAAAGTCCCTCTCCAGAATGACTAAGGTAGACGATGTGATGGAAGTTAAAATTATACGGTTGGCTAGCTAAATCGCTGAGAACTCAGGAATGAAATTAGGTGTTTTTTTTTTAAGGTAGACCTCACAGTTTTTATTTCATTTCATATATACGGTGTAGTATAATGGTTAGGGAGCTGTGCTTGTAGCTCAGAGGTGACAGTGTAGTGTAATGGTTAGGGAGCTGGGCTTGTAGCTCAGAGGTTACAGTGTAGTGTAATGGTTTGGGAGCTGGGCTTGTAGCTCAGAGGTTACAGTGCAGTGTAATGGCTAGGGAGCTGGGCTTGTAGCTCAGAGGTTACAGTGTAGTGTAATGGTTGGGGAGCTGGGCTTGTCAGCTCAGAGGTTACAGTGTAGTGTAATGGTTAGGGGAGCTGGGCTTGGGATAGCTCAGAGGTTACAGTGTAGTATAATGGTTAGGAGCTGGGCTTGTAGCTCAGAGGTTACAGTGCAGTGTAATGGCTGCAGGAGCTGGGATTGTAGCTCAGAGGTTACGGTGTAGTATAATGGTTAGGGAGCTGGGCTTGTAGCTCAAAGTTTACAGTCTCAGTCAGTACCTGCAGGTGTGTGGGATAGGGGCACCTATATAGTGGGATAGGTACCTGCAGGTGTAGTGGGATAGGTACCTGCAGGTGTAGTGGGATAAATACCTGCAGGTGTAGTGGGATAGGTACCTGCAGGTGTAGTGGGATAGGTATCTGCAGGTGGAGTGGGATAGGTACCTGCATATATAGTGGGATAGGTACCTGCAGGTGTAGTGGGATAGGTACCTGCAGGTGGAGTGGGATAGGTACCTGCAGGTGTAGTGGGATAGGTATCTGCAGGTGTGGGATAGGTAGTGGGTGTATGGGATAAATACCTGCAGGCACCTGCAGGTGGGTTAGGTACCTGCAGGTGTAGTGGGATAGGTATCTGCAGGTGGAGTGGGATAGGCACCTGCAGGTGCAGTGGGATAGGTACCCCCCATGGGCACAGACCCCCATGCTTAAACCCCATGCACGCACTTGGAACATCTGGTTTAAGGATGGGGCTTCTAAACGGTCCTTGTTTGGTCTCCTCAATTGCCAGGGGGAAAAGCGCAACACATCAATCAATCAGAGGACAGCCGTCGCAGGTTTGACGTGTTTGATGTGCTAATTTGATGATTGAGATGCAGGCTCAGTCAAAGTGCCCGTGACAAACAAAACAAAACCCTCTACAACTACTCATGTTGTTTGTTCTTTCCTTCTCCCTTCCGATTTGAATGCAAACGTTTACTTGCCCTTTTTGTCTTGTGCTCAAACAAATTCAAACCTCTCCTGTTTGTGATGGAGCCGTGAGAACAAAGTGAACCAGAGAGAGTCATTTTTAGCATAAATCAGGAACTCCAGCAGGTTCTCCAGCTGGGAGGACTGAGAGAGGCCTGCGGAGTGCCCCACTGTGGACTGTGTGAAGAGACTTAATTCACACAGCCATGCTGAAAACCCATTTCAATTAAGGAAAGTCATGTATTCGGTTTAAGTAGTTATTGATATGTGTCCTCACATTAATCTCAGTGGGAGGATCTGCGTTTCGGGGGTAGGCAGTCTCTACTGAGGAAGCGAAAACACATTTCATCATTTCATGACCAAATTAGGTAAGGAACAAACATCTGCCAAATTCCCCGCACCCCACCTAACTCTGCCCCCAATCCCCCACTTTGGGCCTGGGGTACAGGTGGAAAACAAAGCTAAAAGGAAAAAGCATTGCGTAGCAGTGACAGGATTTGTGAAGCCGTGTTTTCTACAACTGAACTGGAATTTTGACAGACTGCAATACCTCTGTAAGGAGTGTTGACACAATCTGATTGGTGGAAACTCTGATGTTGCCATAAAGTACTGACTTGGGTTTCATCTAGCTTTGTTGCATGTGCCTGTTGTATCTGTTGGTGAAGACAGCCCCCCCGAAAGTTTTCGGGTTTCATTCCCAGGTTTGAAGCTGCAATTGTGAGTCCAGTAAGGTACTTCACCTGAATTGCTTTAACAAATATACAATCGTAGAAATAAATATACAAAAAAAAAAAATACAAAATGAAAGCTTGTAGATTGCTCTGGATTATAAATGGTTAAAATATAAATGTAACAAGTGCTGGAGGGGCAGAGTCAAAGGCATGCGGTATAACAGTTAAGATAGCCTCATTTGTGAGGCTCATGTCAATGAGGTCATAACCATGAGCCAGAATAATGCCTTACCCCAGCTTGGTAGAACTGTGGAGAAATGGAACTTTGCCTGTAGTCTAGTGGCTAAGGTAAATGACTGGGACCCCTGAGGTTGGTGGTTCAAGTCCCAGTCCAGCCATTGCTGTTGGGCCCTTGAGCAAGGCCCTTAACCCCACATTGCTCCCAGGGGGAATTGGCCCTTGGTTAGCCTAATCAACTGTAAGTCACTTTGGATAAAAGCGTCAGCTAAATGATGATAATGTAATGTTCCTCTTTGACCAGATGGACGCAGCTGAAATTCTGGTCACAATAATTTAGAAATGCTCTCACTCCTTTGGAGGACTTTACCATGCAGAGTTTGTGGATTTCTGACTCTGGTCCTAAACTGGATTCTGTCTAGCCATACTTTTCAGGCTCCTCTTTTCACATACTCAGGGTTACAATACTCTTGTGGAGGGCCGTTGTAGTGTACAGAGATTTCTGCATTCAGTTCCTGTCCCTTTGACATCTGCCACTAACAAAATTAATGGCCTTCTTCTGGCTGTACTGTTCACATTCCTCTTCTCACATACTTTTGTTCACAGTAACTTAAAATCCATTCACATAGCACACAGAGGATTCTCTATTCAGTTCCTCTGACAGTTGCAGTTTCTCGTGGCACTTCTGACATTCTGGCCTCACAAAATGGCCCCTGCCTGATTTAGCATTTTTGCATTTCCATGTTCCTTTTCCCTCAGTCTCCGCACAGCGTTTTTCTCTGGCGGCCGGAGGCTGGGCCGGCACTGATAGGTGATTATCATCCACTCTCAGTGCTGGAGTGGTGTAGTTAGCTCCTTTTCAGGTCCAGCCAGGACCTTATCAGATGAAAAAGATTTTAGTCAATTTCACAAAAAAAAAAAAAAAAAAAGCCAGGCAGCCCAGTGCCTGCCCCCCCCCCACCCAACTCCCCCCCCCAATCCTTATGGCGAAATGAGGACATTACCACCACTCACCGCCAGTACCGCGTTCCTAAATGACCTGGGCTGCGGCAGGCAGGATCCTGCATTCCTGGTGAGGTGGGGGGGGGCAGCCGGGCTAACCCTCCAATCAGAATGCAGTTCCCGATGACAGCATGCCTGCACATTCTCCTCCTGCACCTTGTCAAAGATCACATTTTGGCAAGAGGTTGACTGCTGGGTTCCGCAGTGAAATGTGCATGTGTGTCTACGTATGATTTAGCCACAGGGCACACATGAGTGGCTCCATGGAAGTGGTGGGGGGGGCGGTGTGATATGATGGTTTGGGGAGCTGGGCCTGCAGCCCTTGGGGCCAGCTGATGCTCTCCATGTAGGGACCACGTCATCACACCTCCACATCTTACAGTTACATCTGCATAACCAGACACTTCACTGCACATTACATATGTATTACATCTTCATTACATTACATATATATTATATAAAAACATCAGCTAGATGACTGTTATATATATATATTACATTCATTTAGCTGATGCTTTTATCCAAGGCAATTGACAGTCGGTTTCGGCTAACCAAGGGCCAATCCCCAGCAATGGTATTCTTGCTGTAACTAGACTGGGGCTTGAGCCAACAACCTCATGGGTCGCAGTCATGTGCCTTAGCCACTAGACCACGTTTAGCAGACACACTTATCCTGCATTATGTTGGGATGAGGGTGTTAAAGTGCTGGGGGTGTAAAAGACTCAAGTGCCAGAAGGGTTAGCACGGACTAAAACCGGTGGATGACCTGTTCAAGAAACAAAAGAAAAACCATTAGTAGTAAAAGCAATCATAAGTCAAAATTAGGTCATTACAAGTGAGACTATGGCTAAGTAGGGGAACTAGGGAGGGAAGGAGAGAGGTGCGTCTTCAGTCTGTGCTTGAAGGCAGACAGACTATCTGCCGTTCTGACCTCTGTAGGAAGGTCATTCCACCAGCGGGGAGCCAGAACAGACAGCATACGTGACCGGGAAGTGCTGGCGTGCAGAAGAGGGGGCACCAGGCGCAGACGCAGACCGGAGCGAACGGGAAGGCGTGTACTGTCTGTCGATCTCCTGAAGATATGACGGGGCCATCCCTTGACAGCCTGGAAGGCGAGCACCAGTGTTTTGAATCCGATTCGTGCCGAGACAGGTAGCCAGTGGAGGTCGTTGAGGAGTGGGGCGACGTGGGAGCGTCTGGGAGGTTGAGAACCAGATGAGCAGCAGCGTTCTGAATGAGCTGCTAGGGTCTGGTGTAGATGCTGGAAAGCCAGTATATATCTTCAGTATAAAAATACACACATGTATGTATTCATATGTTATTATTATATATGTATTATATTCATAAATAAATGAATGAACAATGATAAGAAAAGGAAGAGAAGAGCTAGAGATGAGTGAAACTGGCACTGGTTAGTCTAATCAACTGTAAGTCTTTAGAAAAAATAAATAGTAAATAAAAAGAATAAGACTTCATAAAAGCATCTCCCAGTTTACAGTAGCTTCATAACTGTTACTTAAATGTCAAAATTGTCTGAGGATTAGAAATCAGGACTCATCTCATTTCCACAGTCCAAAGACAAGGTTAGGATGGCGAAGCATTTTGTGCTCTGAAGTACACACCCTGTATAGTCAAGGGTGATATTGTATTGTGGTGGTTTTTACGACCCCCCTGAGTTGCGAGGAAATAGTTTTCTCAGCTCAGTTCGATGACTAATCTCTATATTTGATGGTCCTCTTGCTTCAGCTGAGGAGAGGGTGAGAAAGACTTAGAGAGGAGGAAAGAACAGATACATTTTATCTGTGCTATATTTCACTCTGCAGACACAACCCGACTGAATCTCATACGTCAAATCCCAGACGCCAATTAATATCAATGCGCGAGTGGTTTAGCATTTGAGATGGCCGGTGTTTTCTCTCTACATGGTGTGGTGACTGCTGCATAAATCCTGAGCCGGGGGACCTGACAAGTCCAAATCAGCTGTGTTTTTTTTTTTTTTTGGTGTTGTTGTTTTTTTTTGAATAGGGAGACGGGTAACAGGGATGAGCAAAATGTACCAGTTCTCTGGCTACAGAAAGGCAGGGAAAATACGGAGTACTTTTAAAATATGTCCTGTCACTTTGCTGGGACAGTTATAAAAGTACTCGTAAGTCTGGAACAAAAAGACTGGCTGACCCTAGTCTCAGTGAACAGGTTCATAACCATGACCAAATTACTGTCTCCACTGTGTCTTCTGAAGAGCCATCCAAACTTCAGGGATGTTCTTTGCTAATGAGCCAATGGTAAGCCACTATTTCTGACCAAGACAGTCTATTGTAGACTGGACTCCATTTTGAAGTAGCTATTCAGACCTCGGAACCCCTGGTGGTTCCTGCATAAGTACCCAATGTAGCCATATAGAAAACTGTTCTGCACCAACAAAATCTAGCTTCAGCTATCTGAAGGCATCAGATAGCTTCCAAGCAGCCAAAAAAAACTCAATACACATTTTCCACATCTTTGAGTGTTGGGAGTTAAGACTATGCTACGTATACTATGCTTACATCTACTTCACTGGTGATATCCTTTCTTACAATGAGTTCATCCCCATCCCCTTTCACCAAGCAATGTGTCTGTAATCCACACAATGTCACTACCTCCACGAATCATGCTCCAAGCAAAGGCAATTTCAGAGCATCGTATGTAGATTTCTTCAATCTTCTCACGCTATCCTCTGTGCAAAAAGTGACTGAGGGTCTTTCCTCATTATTCCCTTGCAGGAATCTTCCTGGTTGGTGTCTAGGTCCCTACCCATCTAATTTACCTCCCCTGCCCCTACATCCCATCATCTTCAGAGAAAACTCTCACCCGATGTACCCGATGGTGGCAAGCACTCGAAAACAACACGTTTAATCTTGAGGAGTTTAGCGGGACCAAAATTTTCAATAAATATTAAAATGTATTTTAATATTAACATGGTGTTTATGACGTTATTGCAGACTAGGTCTGTGTGAAGCCTCTCAGTAGGGCTCGAATATGAATATCCCACAGAATCTGTATGAGCAGAAATATGCGAGAGAGCTCGGTGGCACGGCAACCACAGTTAGGCGATTGCTTTTATATTTGTTACTGTGGGTGGAGGGCTTTGGCGGGAAAAAGCTTGTTTATTCCCAGGACAATGACGCGCTACAATTTTATTTCCTCGGTTGCCTGAGAAAAGATAGTCATTCTTATAACAACAAAAGAATAAATTGTGTGTGGTTTAAGGAGAGGAAAGTAGTTTTTCTTTTTAAATTAGAGGTGGTGCTGGTTAGTGGTTAACGGTGAGGACTTGTGTTGGTGTTGCTTTGTAAAGTTAATTGGGAGGGGGTGGAAACCATTGGCTTTGTGCCTCTGTATATATGTGTGAGCATATATATATATGTGTGTGTGTATGTATGTGTGAGCGTATATATGTGTGTGTGTATGTATGTGTGAGCGTATATATATGTGTGTATATATGTATGTGTGAGTGTGCATATATATATGTGTGTATATATGTGTGAGCATATATATATGTGTGTATGTATGTGTGAGTGTGTATATATGTGTGATGTATATATATGTGTGTATATATGTGTGAGCATATATATATGTGTGTATATATGTGTGAGCATATATATATGTGTGTATGTATGTGTGAGTGTATATATATGTGTGTATATATGTGTGAGTGTATATATATGTGTGTATGTATGTGTGAGTGTATATATATGTGTGTATATATGTGTGAGCTATATATATATATATGTGTGTATGTATGTGTGAGTGTATATATATGTGTGTATATATGTGTGAGCATATATATATGTGTGTATGTATGTGTGAGCGTATATATATGTGTGTATGTATGTGTGAGCGTATATATATGTGTGTATGTATGTGTGTGAGCGTATATATATGTGTGTATGTATGTGCGAGTGTATATATATGTGTGTATGTATGTGTGAGCGTATATATGTGTGTGTGTGTGTGTGTATTGTGGGGACCTGTGGGGACCGCATACAGCCATGCTTCCTGACTGAGGTCTGACTCATTACTAGGGCAGAGTCTTACTCTCTCACTCTGAAGACATCAGAGACATTAAAGCGAATGTATTCTCATTCTCGCAGTTTCACTCCGGCTCATTAAAAGCACACAACCTGTTGACTGGCCTGGGGGCAGCTAGCACAGCCTGCCTTTCCTGGTACAGGGTCCTGATTTTTGTATTTAAACAGGAGCTGTCGCACAGCCATCTGCGCAACCTCAAAAACTCACAGCTCGGAAGACAATATTGTGTTCTATCATTAAGAAGCTAAGGCTGCCATGTGAACACGATTCCCTCCAAAATCACATGTTCACAAGATCGTTAATTTTTCACACTGTACACTCTTCATCCAACCTATTACTGGCTGATGTGATTCCAGTGAACCCTAATTGGCTGAACCCTTATCTCTACCCATTGATGCTGAGCCAATTGTTGGCTCACAAATGCAGACCTCCAACCAATTGGTAATGCTGGGACTTACAGTTGCACGATTAGCATCTGGAACCTTCTGGAGACTCTGGTGTCTGATTGCTGTCCTATAGCTTTACCTGATTAGGAAATACTGGATTTTTATTTATTATGTCAACCTGTCCATTTGAGGAAAAAAAGAAGCCCTCCATTTTGTAACGGCCTTCAATGTAATTACACTAGTCAGCTTTATTGTTGTACACTAGTCTGTTTTATTGTGGATAAGATGAACAGATGAAGAGGGAACACTCCCGTTTCACTGGGTAACTGTCAGACCGCTGTGTCTGCAGGAATCATGAGTATGTCTTTGAGAGCATGTTTATGTCTTAGTGAGATTATTTTCATAATTTTCTTCCACACAATAGACCACAGTCATCATAATAATATCATAAAGAAGAGGAATAAGGAAAAAGACAAGGAAGAAGGAGCAGAGCAGAATGTGCATCTTCTAACCACATCAAAATGGACTTTAGCTTGCTTTTCTCAAAAAAAAAAATACAACCTGTGTTTGTAATGTTGACTATTTTGACTGAATTACAAATACCATTAAAGAGACTGAATGTGTCAGATTTAGTCTAGCTCCTAATGACTGTGGACGTTACTTCATTAAACAAATATTACTTAAAGTTGACCTTCATATTTGTACATCCCAAAATTATTATAATTTTATTTTATAATAACTGTGTCGCAGCTCATTAATCAAGTGCGGGGACAAAGACCAAACAGTGAGGGATTAGTCCTAAGGCTAGGATGACACAAGTGGGACGCTGTGTTTTCATTTCATAATTAAAAGGGATTTGAGAGCCTCCTCCTGCATCATGGTCTTTGTCTACATGTTTCTAGAAAGTTCCACGACCCACAGAGAATCCAAATTTTGATAATCAAGTGGTGCTTCATTAAAGGCCTCCAGCCAGACTTCTCTTCCAGACTTTCCCCAGAGAAAGGCTCATAAAATGGGCAGAGAGAAGTGATGCATGTTCAGGGTGCAAATGTAAAAACAGCGGGGAGTGGAGAGCCTGAACAATACACCAATCAATATACCGCTCTGATTTCCCACGAATGACTGCATTACATGCTGATGTCGGTTGTGCAATTTGTGGATAGTGTTTTTTTAATGTATTGTGATAAGAACAGCCCATTCAGTCTGACTAAACTCACCATTTATAATGTAAACAGGTATCCAGCACTGCATCAGGCCTGGGCTTAAACACAGTGAGGGTCTCTGCTTCAACTACATGACCTGGCAGCCCATTCCAAGTTTTGACAATTCTTTGTTGTAAAACAATACTTCCTAATATCAATGTGACTACATTCTAGTGCAATAATTTAAAATCCACAGAGCAAGTGGGTCTTCACACGGTGACAGCAGCGGTAAAAGGAGACAGCCATCACCCTGGCTACAAGCCAAGGTCTTGCGATGGCAAAACATCCATCATTATAATCATATTTCTTTGTCTTTATCAGCATTAGCACCTGCATAATTACATGCTATGAGGGGATGAAGGAGCCGGAGTTCAGGTCCTCCTTGTCTCTGTAATTATGTCTCTTCCTCCTCCTCTCACGGAGTACTTTACGGCTTGTTTGACTTTCTGATTGAACGTGCCGAAGGAGACAGTTTGGTTCCAGCACAGGAATCGATTGTCTCCGTTCCCAGAGACGGATGCCGTTGCACGATTTGTATCAGATAACAACCACGGATGCCAGAGGGAGCAAATAATTACATTTTCCAGAGTATCTGAAAAAAAAATTCCTTTCCAAAAATCTTTGAACAGAGCAATGGGGCATTTACATTATTCAACACCATAGCTCAGCTCTGCTGTAGATTTCCAGCTTGCTGGGCTGGACACTGGCTTGTGTGTAGACCCACCAAACAACAAACACCAAAACCAATGACCAAACTGAAAAGTTTTAGCTATCCAAATAATAAAATGTTGACAATTCTGCAAGGACCTCAGATCCCATAATGTGGCAAAGTCAACATTCAGCACTGATGCTTCTATTTTAATGTGGCAACTTTTCTATTTTAATTAACTTTTTATATTTTCCACACTGCAGATGTGAAAGCTGTGACATGTTGCCTTTGGTGTCAGAGGAACACAAAACCATCATATTCTGGGTTCATTAATCTGCAAGTGCCTGGCCAGCCAGTAGAGGCCACTAGAGAGCAAAGGAGGAAGTCAGGTAACTGGTGCACCACCCTGAATCAGTGGGAGAGCGGCTCTGTGGTGGGACGAATGAATTCGGTTTGAATGGGGAAAAATGGGGAGGGGCGGGATCTAAATGTTAAGAAAGAAATAAATAAAAAATTGATGGGTAAGAGCATGCCAAACTGCGCCTGTCTTGGGCAGTAGTGTCCTTGTCTCTTCTCATTACTGCTTCCCTGTGAAGGACACTGAATTTTTCCTTCCTGACTCTAACTGCCCTTCCTCTGCGTCACAAGAAGCAGCTCTGTCTGGTTCTTCGCATCCTCCTCCCAAACGGCATAATGAGATCTCCGACCCCAGTGCCCGATACCACCATATGGCTGGGGAATGTGGTGAAACCACGTCACTTCAATATCGCTTATTGTCTGCGTCAAGAGCCAGCAGTACTCCCTGTGCTGCCAAATAGTACTGAACACTGTAAATCCGCTAACGCTACTGCGGCTGAACCAATGCAGCAAGTCACTTCAAATTAAAAGGGTCTCATAAAAGGAATAAAGTACATAAGCGTAGACAGCGCTAGTCCTGGATGCTGATTAGTTGATCTTGGCAGTGTAGATTTTCATATCCATATTTATCCATGCTGTAGCTTGCTCAAAAATTGAAAACACGCACGCACGCACGCACGCACGCACGCACGCACGCACGCACGCACGCACGCACGCACGCGCACACTAAATAGGCTGAACTTATTACAAATTCTGAAACAAAAGAAAGTATTAAAATGTTACAGAATATTACATTTAAGAGGAAATTTATTATTTAAAAATTGCATCATTTGCAATTTTTCTTGAGTGTGCAAGGAGAGGCTTATGATGGTCCTAATTACATAGCTGAATTCATGTGGGGGAAAACAGGAGAAAAGAGTTTGCTTTCCCAGATAATGAGATGGCATAATCAACTCCACCTTTTTTTAGACCAAAGAGCTGTTTGTCTTTTGATTTTGTTCTCACTTCTCCAGGTTTATGACAGCTTGGCAGAGTATAATAAACTTTAATAAACGTTGTTTCAAACATGTCTCAACAACACTCCAGGACACTAGTTAGCACAATGCAGACACTTGTTATCAGTATGCAAAATAGACTTTGTTGATTCAACATCGTCTCAGAACTAGAAAAATTAATTTAGCTTCCCTCTGAAACTGATTTGGTTTGCTTCTATGATTGCCATTTGATGATATTTTTGTTCTTTTACTCTGCAGCTAACCTTCTCATTGCCACTGCTTGACCCATCAGTGAGGCAGTTTGGCATGCTGACAAGAAATTTTGGCCTGTGCACAAACAAAACCCCAAGCAAACGCCCCAACTAAACAAAAACTTCAACATGCGACGGCCTAATATATGCATACAGCAGGCAACATTGGTGTACTTAGGAAGTACAAATTAGACTTTAATCTGAGCTCTGCTCCCAGACATCCGCCTCCACATTTTTGATGGGGAACATCTGCTAGTTGAGGAAATTAACCGCAGCTGCAGTTTCTCCAGTTCAGCACCAGACAGCTCATCTATCCATCTATTCATCTACCTATCTATTACCTTTGAAAGTTCTTTGATTCAGCACTGGACAGATCCTATAATATGTGGTCTGAAGTTTCTCCAGTTCAGCACTGGACAGCTCACATGTCCTGAGCTATGAAATTTATCCAGTTCAGCACTGGACAGCTCCCATAACCTGTCATCTCCTATAGGGAGGACTCTTCCCTGAGAGCTGTGCCTGGCTCTGACAGTCTGCATAAATCTACTTTTTTACATTTACATTTTTGGTAATTTAGCAAAAGCTTTTAATTCAAACAGACACATAGGAGGAAGTGCATTGATCCAGCAGAACTGCGATAGCATCAAATCTGCACGTACCAAAGTAACACACTAGTGTGGCACTACAAGGAATTAAAATGTACTAGCAGGTGTCTGGGGAGAGAGAGAACGGTAGTTTCCTTTATTAAAGATGAAAGGACAGGGGAGACACGGTTCAGGAAGGAGGTCCAAGACACAGTCTGAAAAGGTGTGTTTTTGGTCTATTGTGGAAAAGAGGGAGGTATTCAGAGCCTATCTAACAGAGGGGGGAAGGTCACTGCACCACCGAGGAACCAGAACGGAGGACAGGTATAATCAGAGCTGTGTGACCACCTGGAGCCCAGTGCGGGCGAAGGGATCATAATCACTGCAGGGTCTCCATTCCTCTCACAAACCCCACACATAATGGAGATGCTGTGGTGGAGTGAAAAAGTTCATCTCCCTCTGAAAACACAGAAACAGAACACTCAGTGATGATGTGCCCTGGACAGTAACTCACACACGGTATTTCAATGTCTTGGGCAAGCTCTGTCCAGACTTCTGGAGTTCAGCAAAAGGAAAACCAGACCTTACATGGAACTATATTGGAAAATCTGTTTTTTATCATTTTATTTTATGGCTGTAAATACAATCTAGGGCTCCAAATCACATTACTTTGAACATGCTATATCTCCCAATCCTAAAATCTTGGGACCAATGTAGTAATTATGTCATAGACTACAGTTTACTAATACAATGTAATTTTTTTTTTTTTACTTTAATGGCTATGCATTATCGTCAAAAATCAGCTGAAAGTCAAACTCAAAGCAGTTGAACTCAAAAAGGCAGGGTTTTGTCATCATGGATAGTTTGAAAATTCAGCGCAGTTTGATAAAAAAAAAAAAAAAAAGAACTAGCTTCGCTTTATTGCGAATCCTTGAAGTTGAACTTTGTTTCTGTTGTCATTATCTGAGATCAGCGACCTTCAGTCTCAGTAAGGAATGCTTTATCGTTTGCACCATATGAGACGCGTTTGCCAGGCTCTGTGTATCTATGGCTTTGGGTCTGTCTTGAGGGAAGATTTCTCAGGCTAATGACTCATCTCTGTGCATCTGTGCTAGCGTCTCTCCGGATTTATCACGAGCCAAAGACGTCTGAGCTTCCTCACCGCAGACACCCTCACTCACTCCGCGTTTAACAGCCTTTGTGTGTTTGTGCGCTGCTGTGCTGTTGCATCTTGTTTGTTTGTTTGTTTGTTTTTCTCACTGAAGACATACGTAGGTCCTGCTGCCATCTTGCCATGTATTGGTACTGATCTGGGATCAGTTTTGCCTGTTCATTCTGTACGGATAAAGGTCATAGGCATGATCCTAGATCATCAGCATCATTTAAATGCAGGCTCGACCTTGAGAGAGATGCTACCTGAGCGGCACGGAATGGTTAACTCTTTGAACCCGATCAATGCTCTCTGCATCGTACATCACTTCCTGTAATCTCTGGGTCATAAAGAACTTGTTTAACACAGGGGGCATTTTTTAAAAATTAAAAATGAGACCAAAAACGCAGACTGCTTTCAGCAGAGGCCCAGTTCTGCTCAGTTTTCCAGAACTGCTCATTTATTTTTCATGTCATGAAAACAGAAAGGCTGATTCACCTGGGAAAACGCTGCAAACAGACCCGCCGGAACACCAAGCATACACATACAGTACAGTAAGTAAGGTAACTCTCCACACACACGTTGATCCATGTTTCACATGAATTTCCCATTTATGTCTACTTCATGTGGTTGCTTGAATTCAGTTCCATGAAACATTATTATTATTTCTAATGTATCTATCATTTCTCCAAAAGCAGGACTGGTGACATGTCACAGTGCTGTCCTTTGTTCTGAAATCCTCTGGAAATTCGGAGGGGGATATCTGTTCTCCATTTTCCAGCTTAACACCTCTTCAACAGACACACAACAGATCCCACAATCCCTTAATCTTTGTTCTCTTTTCTTAACTTCTGTTATGGCTACCTTTCTACGTCTTTCTCTTTCTGTGTCTTTCCGTCTATCGTCTTCTTTCTTTCTGCCGTTTATCTTTGTCGGAGACGTAATTAAGATGGAGGTGCTGTTTGTCAAACCCTCCTTCGTGAGGTGGAGGAATTTGGGGTTTCATAAGCTGAGGCAGGAGAAGCTTTCAGTCTCTGTCTGACAGCAGATAGCAGGAGACAATGCTGTGCAGTAACGGCAGACACCAGCAGCCTCCAGACACAGCTTTTCCTTTATGAAGAAAAATCAGCAGCTATCACAAAAGTTTTGGTTTTTTTCTTCTCTTGCCGTTTACACCTGCAGCTCGGTGCGTTTCGCATCCTCCTACATCTCCAGTCCGTCTCTCCCCTCAATTAGACCTCTTAACCTGTTGCTTCCTTCCTTTATCTCTCCCCCTTTCCCACCATCTACCGCTGTCTCTCTCTCTCCAAGACAATCCTTCTCTAATCCACTCCCTCATTTCTATTCCATCCTTCTCCCCTCTTTTCTCTGTCTCCCCCTTCTCTCTTTCTTTCTCTCCCTGTGTCTCTCCCACCTTCACACACTCTCTCTCTTTCTCTCCCTCTATCTCTCCCATCTGCACACTCTCTCTTTCTCTCTCTCTATCTCTCCCATCTTCACTCTCTCACCCTCTCTCTCATACTTTCTCTCTTTCTCTCTCTCCCATCTTCACTCTCTCTCACTCACTATCTCACTCTCTCACAATTCCAATTCAGTTTGAGTCCACATTGCAGCCACAACATGTCCCAAACACCGTATAAAAGCACAATCAATGAGAGAAAATCATGATAACAATAATAATAAAGGCATGCATGGTGGGGAATCACTTACTACATCTAATTAAACGAAATTATGACACAATAGACATGATTTAAGCAACTACAATGGAAGGAAACTGGTGCTAAAGACAGTGTGGTGCAGTGCTCGCTGATTACTGTTACTCGGTTGCCACATACTGGGCTGCAGTGGAGTTGTGGCTCCCTCTCCCGCTAATACTTTAGACCACATTCAATCAAATGAACTTAGTCTCTTTAGGCGCATATGCAATTCAATCAAAGCCAAACTGTAGTGTCATTAAAAGTAACATGCAATTCTTAATTTGAAAAGACCACTTATTTCGAAGGATTGTCTCCACCTGCTTGTCTCCGATTAAGCATGACATAGTAATTGCGGAAAATTATTTTGTTAGATGAGGCTTGTTTTTATGAAATTACTTTACAGTCTGTGTGTGTGTGATTGAGTCCGGCACAGTGAGGTGCCATGGCTGCTGTCTGCAGTCCCTCAGGCTGTGGAGCGCGGCTTCACGCTGCGCAGCTAACGCAGCTGTGGCTGTCAGTAAGACAGTGCCCCTCTCTCTCCCCCTCCCTCCCTCCCTCCCTCCCTCCCTCCCTCTATCCCTCTCTCTCTCTCTCTGTGCATTCAGATTCATTTCAGAACAAAGTGCCTTACAGTATGATAAAATGTACATGTGCTTTGCCAAACCGTGACTTGGAACATGTAGAACAATACAGTAAAGAGTAATAAAAAAGTCACCTCTCTCTCTCTGCTCTCTCTTTCTCTCTCTGTCAGTGTCTGTTTTCTGTTGTGTGATTTTTTTTGTTGTTTGTCAAATCTCTTTCTTTCTCCATCTTTCTCTCTAGCTCTCTCCGTTCATCATTTGATGGTAAATGCTGGCAGGGGGCTCACACATGGCTGCTACCCCCCCACCCCCCCCCCCCCAGGCCATCCTCCTTTGGGTCTTAACCCCCCTTAACCCCCCCTAAAAATATCATGTTGCTTTGCACCTTTTTGTTTCTCTGTGCAGATTATAAGAAAATAATATTAAAGAAAGTAAACACCCTCTTGTTCAATCTCGTGTAAAATGAAGGGAGAGTCTTGCAGTCTTTTTTACACGAGTGAAAGCTGTTGAGATGGATTCGGTGCTTCAGTGTTTAAGGTCACACAGAGGTGACTACGTCTCCCTATTATTCCCAACTTCATAATTATGACTGTATTGAGTTGATGAGCTAGATGGTTAAAAATAGGGGTGAAGTATGAAAAGCTCTGATGGAAGTACACTTTAATGGTGTTTCTCTGTGCGTTCAGCAGGTCTGATTAATCATTTGCATTTAGATGAATGTGCACAAGAACCGCTATAGGTGCCCTAACAAACGGCTAATTTTTTCGTCACCTCTCTGTCGGTCTGGCATGTCAATGTAAGCCTTCCTTTTAGTTTCCATTTCTCTGCTCAGAATTAAACTGTAAACAAAATCAAAAAGTACAAAACACCCACGTTAAAAGGACAGGAACACAAAAACACTGAAATGAATGATGCTGCACAGCCTGGATGTAGTAAACACTGACTCAAAATTAAAAGCAAGCGTAGGTTTGCTTTCTTCATATTTCAGCCCTTGTTCGAGAGAGAGAAAGGTTAAAAAAAATGTTTTGACATCCATGCATGGCAGGAGCTAAAGAAGAAAAAAAAAGAAATTTAAAGCTGCCCCTATCAGCTCCATTCATCTGAGCTGGGAGCAAATTGGTTATTGAATTAGCTGTCAGGTGGCTAACGACAGCCAGCATTTATAGGCGCACCACAGCATGTCACATTTTAAGCTTTTGGTGATGTGACATTTTGAAATGGTGTTTTTGGTGCACCTGCAAAAAAATAATAATCAATTGTGATTAGTGTCTTTTTCTGTGTGTCATGAAGACATTCTGGCGTGGAAAGATCTGTAAGGAATGGGACGGGCAAGAATGTCCGTAGAGTTATGATGGGTGGACAGGTGGATCCTCAGAAAAAGTGAAACGCAATCTGAAATCTGAGAAAAATCTGCATGCCCAAAAAGAAAGAGAAATGGGTCCATAGTTAAAGGCTGACGCACGGTGTGATTTTAGCTGCTATTTCTGACTTGGGTAACAGATTTAAAAACAAAACTCAAACCATACAAAAAACTAAACCTAAAGCCCAAATGCTATATACAGTGCATACTAGTGCAGGCAACTACTGCTCTCTGTCTATCTGTCTGTACTTTTGTCTGTCCAAAACATCATAACAACCTGGAGAAGAGCCATTTACATATTTATAGAATTGCTTGAAGTAAATTAGATTTAATGCAATTCAAAGTTAGTTGTTCATGAAATCTCCCTTCATCTTTCACATAGAGACTCTGGAGCAACCAACAATGATTCATCTGCTTATCTGCAAATCTTTAAATATGAAATAAAAGCAAACCAGTATCTCAAGGTAGGACAAGAGAGGAGAAACTTGGATGGTTTATCCTGTTTATCCTCATCAGAGCGCTGTGACAGCTGAGCTTTATGTCATGCTGTTGTTGTTTTCCACTTTGAAAGGAAAAAATGAACTGTTGCCCAGAGACCAGTAAAACTGGATGACCGTAGTTAAGTCTGACGCACAGTAATCTGGGATTTATTTTGGATCTGACTGGACCCTCTTGGAGATGTTTGGCCATTAAGGTGTTTGACTTTTCCAATAATGCCCCATGTTTAAGGTCTGATGGTTCCATTTACTGCACATAATTTTTCAGCCATTTCCTGAGAGGGAGGTATTAACTGGTTTCCAGGCAGAAGGCGGACATTAAAAACACTAACAGACCTTCACAAGTGCAATGTATGAAAAGGCCGACCACTCAAAAAGGGCAGTTGTTCGGAAAGTAAGTAGCCTTCTTTTGTCCGTTGAGAGGAGCGGTGACACAGAGGAACTGGGACTGTGCCTTAAGAAAGCTATTTTTCACTGTCAGTGTGGCCTGAATGTGTGACAGCCAGTGTAGACAGTTAATTCAGTTTCATGAAATGGTGGACTCTGAACTTTGAGCCGTCTACAGACAGGAAAAGGCAGGAGCCTGCTAGCTCAGATCTATGGAGCAGCTCCCAAACAAGCTACAGCTGGGGCCACTGAGTGGCTCGTGGGATAAATCGCTGCCTACGGTCGGGGGTCGGGGTCGGGGGTTCGATTCCCAGCCTCGCCATTCCCGGCCATGGCCAGAAGTCCCATTTGGGGTTAGGGTTAGGGTTACAATTGGCCAGCCTCGCCGGGGTTCGATACGGGGTAGGTCAGCTAAAATACTTGGCCTCATGGTGCTAGCCCTCTCCATGTCGTGCTGGGGTGCCTGTGGCGGCATGAACCGAATGTACGCTGACTACGCCTTCCTCCGACGTCATAGGCAGCGTGCGGTTGGTGGTGCGGCCGCAACGTGAAAGGAAGCTTGAGTCTCGTCACGTGAATCGGAGGAGTCACATGGAGGAGTTCTACTCCCACAGCTTGTCGGGGTGGGTGCTGCGGTGAGGTCAACAAGTTCTGTTGAACATATGGGTGGGGAAAGAAAGGGGAAAAAAAAAAAAAAAAAAAAAAACAAGCTATCGCAAATGCACTGCATGCGTGGGGGGAAGGAGCCATGGATCTCAGCTGGTATGAGAACTCGTTAACAGAGAAAGAAGAGTGCGGCTATCCACATCTACAAATCAAAATAAAATAATGAGTTGATGTAGCAACTGTTGCACAAGTATGGAAAAAGCAGCAATCCGTCAAAAAATGAAATCTATTCATAGACTTTATGAATAGGATAATTTAAATCTATTTATGTTGCTTGGTATTGACTGATAAGTTGATTGAATGGCAGTGTGATTCAAACTAATATCAGAAAAGCAGGACACACTAGGCCAAATATGAGGTAATATTATTTGAGCACTGATGGTCTAAATACATTTATATTACAATCAAATTAAATATAATGATACTAATAAGTCACTTCACTGACATTTTTTTCCTGGGTAAAACTGCATCACCGTTTCTGTAAAAGAACAGCATCGATATGACGCACAGTTTTAGATAGGCGTGCTTTGTATAACCCAACTGTGGATTTAGGTTCATTCCTGGGGATGCTACAGGCTGCTACATTGGAATTACATGCTAATACATGTGTATTTACACACAGAGTCCATGTGTGTTGAGCTGATACTCAACAGGGCCATCCTACAGCAGACCTGCAGATCCTGTGCTGTGACCTGGCCAGGCTGTGACACTATGGGACTCTGTGCTGTGACCTGGCCAGGCCGTGACACTATGGGACTCTGTGCTGTGACCTGGCCAGGCTGTGACACTATGGGACTCTGTGCTGTGACCTGGCCAGGCTGTGACACTATGGGACTCTGTGCTGTGACACTATGGGACTCTGTGCTGTGACCTGGCCAGGCCGTGACACTATGGGACTCTGTGCTGTGACCTGGCCAGGCTGTGACACTATGGGACTCTGTGCTGTGACCTGGTCAGGCTGTGACACTATGGGACTCTGTGCTGTGACACTATGGGACTCTGTGCTGTGACCTGGCCAGGCCGTGACACTATGGGACTCTGTGCTGTGACCTGGCCAGGCTGTGACACTATGGGACTCTGTGCTGTGACCTGGTCGAGCTTTTACGTTGTGTGTGTTTTTTCAGACATGCACGGAACATTTGTCATCCTGCTCCCTCTCAGCATCATTTTGATGGTCATCGGGGGCGTGTCCGGCTTCTTCAGCCTCCTGGCCAGGGCATACATACTCCTGCTGCTCACTGGTGCCCTCTTCCTGCTTGGAGGTAAACTACACATCTCACAAACCACCGAAAAGACACCTTATAGCATTCGTTTTTTTCTAAGCCTGTGGCTATAAAACACCATGTTTTAAAAACAACATCAGCTTTGCCTCCTCCTCTCGATGCTTCAGTTTGATTTCTGTTCCCAGAAAACGTCACAGTACGGTCATTTTTAACATTCACCCTTATCAAGAGCGACTCACAACATAAAAGAACATGAGTGCAATCGCAGGAGTTTAGGAGCAAACAATGAACATTCCCAGAGCACACTGTGGATAACCTCACCATCTACACCCCACATATACAGTCAGTAAATGTTAGCCAAGCCAAATATTTACATGGACCGAATCCCTCCCTCCCACATATCTTAATCATGTTTAAACTGCATGCATCCATGCTGGATATAAATATGAGCACTTATGAATGCACAGCAGCACCTATTGTCAAAAAGAAATTTTAAAAAATGCTCTATGTACATATGTTTTTTTTATCTGCCTTTAGCAAGACGGTTAAGATAACGCACTTCCTGGATAATGAGAGGATTGAATTGGCTTGCGCTGAGTGGATAGGGGCTAATAGGTAATTATAATAACGGATAATGGATAGGTAACCTTATTTCAGTGTTCTGCGCTGGAGCGGAGAATCTGAAGGCATTGATAAGCTGAGTGCGGAGCTCTGGGTAGCATCGCCCCTGGACAAGGGCGTGCGACGAGCAAATCGATAACATCGTCCTGGTCATCTCATACACAGAATAAACAAATGGCATGGAGCGCCTTTGGCTTTCAGTGTTCCAGAATAAAATAGTTATATATTGTATGCCATTACCGATTAAGACTATAGATTAGAGATTGCATTAAAGGCTAGTAAAGGCTGACATGGAATTTTGATGTCTTATGAAAAGGTTGCTCCATACCCTTGGAGTGGAAACTGAAAAAGCCCGACTGGACTTTGTGTTTAACTTGGACAAAAGGTCAGTTACGCATTCTGGTGCTGAACCATGCAGAGAGTCGAAATGAATTCATAAAATAAACCTCGGATACAACGGAGCAGCCAATGAAGAGAACCTAAAATATCCTCACTGTAACGGCCGAGCCGCTGAATTTCACAGCACTTCCTTTCAACCAGCACCTGGTAGTCACCTGTTTAGGTCTTGGAATCAAGTTAAATTAAATATGTAGGCAGAGCAAGGGGGGAGCAGGGAAAAGCAAAGAGATCCAGGGGTCTAAATGTCATTTAGTTTCTGAAGAGTGGGGCCTGAAAAAGGCACTAAAGCACTAAAGCACTAAAGCACTAAAGCACTAAAGCACTAAAGCACTAAAGCACTAAAGCTCTCCCACACACATTAAAAAAACAATAGCCCAATCACCTGCCCTAAATGAGCCCACACATCACTGCACATTGAGATAATCCCCACCCCACGGCTCTGTTGATATTGCACAGCCCTGCAAAGGAGGTCTAGTGCTTCAGCTGAACCTCTACCTTGAGGCAGAAGCTGAGCCAGACAGGCTGGGCTGCGCCATTACTGTGAAACGGAAGACCAGGGAATGCCAAGTTACCGCTGGCAGTGACGCTGTTGGGCCAGCATGGGGCAGTGTTCCTAATAGACTATACTTAAAGCTTGGGAGAAGATTAAGAGATACCCCATGGGTACCGATAAAACTTTCCAATCTGACTATATTCCTCCTCCAGTTTAATAAATCATGTACCACACACCCCTAGATCGCTGTTAAATATGTTTCTGAATTGTGATTTTCTTACATTGATTTCTTTGTTCATGAATAAAAGTAGTTGGCTTGGCAGATCTATAATCAGGCTTCCAGCTGAATTTTATATTTTTGCATTTCTGCACTCCCCTTCCCCTAAGGAATTATCGCACTTAAACCCTTAGCTGTGCGGTTTTCTTCACAATGTGTCTCTGGGGGACTGCATCTGCAAAAGGCCTGTAATGTAATGTAAAATGGTGATGGGGGCAAATGTAATGCAGTGTTTCTTCTGGGGGTTCCCCGATTTCATCACTGTTCTGATTTAATTATCATTTTCCGATGTTGCTGTGGTTCTTCACACCACTAAACATCTTGCCCCCTGCTTGGTAGCCATTTTGGACTGTGCTGGAATGGAAACGGCCCCCTGCTTGGGTTAAAACCCAGCTCACTGTGGGTGTCAGTGGCTGCGTTCCAATACTCAAATTCGCCTCCTCCTTTCCTCCTTTCCTCCTTTCTCGTTTCCTCCAAACGGAGGATACATCGATGTATCCTACCGCGGAAGTCTTTTCACATTTCTGGGGATCATTGTGCTCACGACCAGTCAGGTTAAAAGACCATCCCACAGAATATTTTGATTGGCTTTTGTATCCTCAGAGTCAGTCGAAACTATTACTTTATCAATAGCCGGTGTTGACTTTGATGACGGGCGAATCGGATGACTGTTCCAATTTTCGATTCATCTCCTCCTTTCCTCCTTTCCTCCACATATTTCCGGCATATTTCCGGGGTAGGAAAGGAGGGGAGGAAAGGAGGAGATGAGAAAAAGTATTGGAACGCAGCCAGAGGTTGTGTGGAGGTGTTCAGTACAGTGTAAGGGACTCCCACCTGGAATCACAGGGAGATCACCCTCATCACACCTCAGTTTAATTAGCTTAATGAAGAGTCTCCTCACTGAGCGATGGCTGATAAAATGTTCTGGTGTAAATTAGCTGTTGTGCATCGCTAATGACTGGGGTACTTCATCCCCCAGGTACCACAAAGGAATGCTGGGAGAACGAGGCGTCTTCACACAAAGCGTGGGGTATAATTAGCCGTCAATCACTGACTGAGTTAACGTCTCTGTACACGGGAAATTATTCTAGGAGGATTGACTTTTTTCGGCCAAAATGCTCACACTTTTGCAGAAATGTCACATTTTTCTTTGGCTTTGGAAACTTGTGCAAGCCTGTTTTTAGTGATGTCAGACTGAGTCGAGTCAGGCCTCGATCCACTTCCTGTTTTTCTTCTCCACCGCAGCTCTCATTACCCTGGCGGGGATCAGCGTGTACCTGTCATACTCCGCGGCGGCGTTCAGGGAGGCGCTGTGCATGTCGGGCAGGAAGGCGCTTGAGGATGTGGGGATCCACTTCGGCTGGTCCCTGGCCCTCGCCTGGATCTCCTTCATCGCTGAGGTGCTGACGGGCGTGGCCTTCCTGCTGGCGGCCCGGACTGTGGTGCTTCTCCGGAGACAGGAGGAGGGGATTTGAGCCTGGGACCGCCTCCAGCCTCAAGCCTCCAGACTCCAGCCTCAAGCCACTCCCCCCTCAGCCCTGATACATTCCCCCCTGCCCCCCGGATCTCTGGAGGAGCTCAGCCCAAAAAGAGATGTCTGTCCCCCTTTAGAGTGAAGCATAAGGGGATTGAAATGGGACACGAGGAAGGGGGTGTGGTGAAATCGCACAGAAAAGCATTGTGGGATTGGGATGGCACACCAGGAATCTGTCTGAAGCAAGGGCATGCTGAGGAATTATGGGATTGAAGTGGGACACCATAACGTTGTTTGATGCAATGGCATAGTAGGACATGATGGAACTGAAATTGACACAGGAAGTGAAGCGACGTGAGGAATTATGGGATTGAAAAACACATTGGGTGACCCATTTCAATTCCATGTGCAGGTAGAGCATGGTGGAGAATTATGGGATTGAAACAGGACGCTAGGAAAAGCCAAGCTATGGATTTCAATGAGGCTATTATCCTGTCATTGTATTTATGAGGTTCTTTGATTGTTGTTGATGTACAGTGTAATGTTCCCACTGATTAATTCAGCAATCCATTAATTTAGCTGTAATGTCAAGCACTTTTTAAGTGCTAGGGGGTTAATTAACTTTGCGTGGATGGAGGTTGGGAGCACAAAGAAGTGAGAACAACACAGAGAGTTCAGTTCTGGTTGTTTTTTCTTTCAGTATTTAATGATCTATGATTTATAGTTGTTAACGTTCTCAGCGTGACTCAGCCTTTCGTTTTAGGTTTTGGACATTTCGTTTCTCACATCTCCACAGGTAAGAATATAAGTCAAATCATCAGCTTCATTCAAAGTGACTAAAAACAAGACCTTGCAAGAAGTCTTGGAGAAGAAGGGAGATTCGCTCGTTTATGCACAGTGATAGGGCATTCTGCTATCTGCAACCTGAATGTGGTGACAAACTTAACGGTGCGTGGTAGCTCCTGCCCATAGACACTGCTCTGGAGTCATTTCTCCCTGCGGAAATCCTAACCTTAGCCAGTAAAAAGCGAACTTTAAAAGCTGTTCCTGGACCAGTGTTTTCAGACACTAACCCTAACCCCAACCATAACCCTAATTTCTGCTTTCATAAAGATAAAGTTGGTCATGGATGGTTACCCTTGATTCCCTAAGACATGGATACTGACTTATCCAGGATTCACACATCTGTGGACTTCCTTTGCACATGAATGCCGGTCAATGCTTAATCCAATGTTCCTCGCTGTTATGACTAGAGAAAAATAACGCTCATGAAACAGCCATAAAAACAGGACTCTCCAAGGAGGAACCAGGTTGGAGAGAACACCAAACGGATAATTTGGTGGCCATCTAAATTTTTTTCAACCTCCTTCATCAAGCTGGGAGAGTGTAGACTAGCTGTAGGGTAGTGAACCATGGTCAGCGCCACCTGCTGAAACCCCTTCCTCATTGAACGACACTATGGCCAATCATGTGCCTCCCTGCAGGGGAGCTGTAACAGGATTGGCTGGCCGCCAGCCATTTCACCGGGCCCAAAGAGATTGACAGGTGAGTGTACAAGCATCAAACAGCCTACTTAAAAAAAAAGCCCATCTCTGGCAGAGGCCGATTTCCAAGGCAACCATCTCAAGGGACATAATGACGACTTTCAATTATGTTAGATTGTATTCAACTCAAGTATCTATATCTATCTGTCATTGTGTGTGCGTCTCAGTGTATATATGTCTGCGTATCATTGTGTGTGTGTTTAGCAGTGATTGTATCAACCTTGTGCAAGAAAAACTAAATTGCTAGACATTTTAAATGTTAAATTAAAAATTTTAAATTAAATAAAACAAGAAAATTTCACTACTGCAAATAAAACAAACAGTAACACGTTAAGCTGCACTTATGCCAGTGAGTAATTATATTATAACTTCAGGCTAGAAGTGACAGTAACAGTATCAGTAACTGCAGTTTTTCAACATGGAACAAAAGTCAGCTTGTGAACCAAGGCCTGCCTCGCTACATGTTCTATAGTGTTAACTAATATGTGACAGGCTGGCTGAACATGGCTGCCATTTGCACCATGTTACTGATTGCAATTACTCAGTCATAGCCCGTTGTTAAGTATTTATGATATAATTAGGCAAGTATAATATATATATCTATGCTTTATATTTATAATATGTACATATAATACTGAAATGAAAACACATATTAAAAAATAAAATCCTTATATGTACTGCCAAGCTGCGGTTGAGTGTTTTCTTCGCTTGTGCATTTCTGTCCAGGCAGCTCCTTTCCTGGTTGGCCGATGGAGCTCAGTCACATGGTCTTAATCTTTGTTAATTAAGAGACCGCAGAGGAACTCCCAGTCATGTGTGCCGCTCTGAATTTCCAGCTACCAAAGATATTATTCATGTGGATGAATAAAATCACAGAGAAATGTCTTGTTAGCTTTCATGAGCTTAGCTCTTAATTAAAACCGCAGCTCTTTGGAAGACACTCAGACTTAAGGCCGTGGTGCATGAATTAATTTTTTTTTTTAAATATTTTTTTTTCTACTTCTTATCTCAGTGTGAGGATTGCTGTATTGTATTCATGAACCATGCTCTTTGGTACAGTTTTAGCTGTCAGTCCTGGAGAGCAGTGACAAACATGCAATCTCGCATACTCAATCACTGCTTCTCAGTAATTTCACAGCAATTGCCAGTGATGTCTATGAGATATTGGTGAAGTGCATGATGGGAGTTGTATTTCATTTGTTTATTTGACTACAAAAATAAACACAAGTAACATAAGTTACTAAGCACAGGAAAATGTTTCTTTAAGATGAGAAAGCTGAGGGCTGGATTTGCAGACATAACAGACATAAATTATAATGCTGGAAAATTAATGAAGCTCCATTTGCTTGGAATATGACCACAATAAACTCAATTAACTTACAAACTAAGGACCAGGTCTGGACCTGACAAAACTTGCATGGAAAATCGTGGTAAGTAACTCAGAACTGGATGTGATCATTGGTGTAATATGTTTTCCTTATAAGATGATCTCGAGCAATTTGCTGTCACCAGCATGGCTACACCTTAATTCTGTCAAGTAATTAAAAAAAAAGCAAAACTGCTTTGATGAGTCTTAAAAGTATCTTTGAACAGTATTGAAAAGTGGAACTTCTCCTGGAGAGGTAAAGCTGAAAGTGACATGGCTGGACCACATCAAGCCTATTTGCACTTATCAAGGTTAATGGTAAAAAAAAAAAAAAAATTTGACAGCACATTCAAATCTTAGATCTCTTAATGGACCTGTGAGAAAGTCAGAAAATTGTTTTGTGAAAGGGCACTCTCTGAATAAATCAGGCATGAGAGCCTGAGCGACCCTAATGCAGGCCAGGGGGTCCAAAACCCACAACGTGACCATTTACCTTCTGTCTCCAAGCAGTCAAAGACCAAAATGGTGTAGGTCAACAGCCAATCACTTTCATACCCTGTATGAGCTGCTTACAGCTGGCTGAGGTTACTGCACCATGTACAGTCTGACCCAAAATCCATGCTTAATATTTACATTAATCCTTACAATAATCCATGGGTTTCTGTTTCAATAAATCAATTTACTACACATTAGTGCAATTTCTAAATCAGAATCTGTTTGAAGTATTCAGTTTAATACTGATAGCATTTAGCATTGTTGCACAGTACAAGGTCACTTGAGCCCTTTAAACATTAATTGAAGTATTAATTTGACAGATTGAAAGTATTAAAGTATTAAAATGATAGATTTCATGATGGCAGATTGCATTGAGGCTGAGTGGGGGAAAAAAAGTTTTTTAAAAACCCAAGAGCTTTTAAACAAGTTACATAAACACAAGTGACATGCTGTTGATGGATCAAAATGAAGTGGTGGAATACTAAATGATAAATATTGGAAAAACAATTACGAGGAAAATTTATTCCAAATACATACCTGTCCAGGGGTGTTATGATGGATCGTTAAAGTCCGCTTGTCGCTCGGTGAAGCTCATTTGTGATGCTGAGGGAAAATTACAGTCCCAGAAAGAGCGCTTTGTAATGGAAAAAGTCCTTTTCTAGCTGTGATTCATTATGAAGGTAAGGCGGACTGAAGGCCAAATGACTTCTTAATGAAAAATGGGCCGCAGCTGCCGTTTGAAATTAGAAACGGACAATCTTCCAAGGACTCGTTTGTTTTTCCAAGAGTGCGCATCTCTTTCCTCTCATCACCCCGGCTGATCCGCTCACTCATTCTATCGTTGGAGTCACTTTCGAGTCCGTAGTTCATTGCCAATCACTCACGGTGACGCTACTTTCTGATACAGCACACAACCATGAGCACGGTACCTATCCCTACTGATGAAACAAAGGGCCTAATGAACCACTGACACTAAAGGCTGAGGAATTTGTGGTTGATCAGAAAGACAAAGCGAGTAAGAAAAGCCTTCAGATGGTTGCTAACAGTTCAGAAACAGGGTGGTAGTCTTGCGGGAGCCAGTGTCACCACCCTCACAGACCGGTAGCCCATGCATTGATTTCCATAACCTCAGGGGTGCCCCTGGAAGGGAACAGTCAGATTAATGACTGCACTGCAATCAGAGGCGCTGAAAGCCAAATAAAATATGGATCAGTTTTATCCTCTCCAGCGGATATCTATAGCTAGGAATGCATGAGGTACCTTGCCCAGAGTGAATGGAGCAACTGTTCCTGGTGTCAGCAGTATTAGGAGAATCATGTGTTGTGACAGTTTCACCAGGCTTATAGTAGAGGCAAAAAAAAATGCATACGAAAATGTGCTGAAATCATGATCCATTACCATCAGCACTGATCATGAAATGCTTCACTATGATAGTGAATAATACATGAACTAAAGTGGCTCTGCTCTACGCACGCACGCACGCACGCATATACACACACACTCACACATACACACACATATACACATACACGCACACATGCATGTTCGCACGCACGCACGCACGCACGCACGCACGCACACACACATAATTGATTTTCTAATCCAAAACTAATTTCCAACAGACCACAATTTTGTCCATTTCGCATGGACTCGTGTAAATGAAGTTCACCTTTCATCTGAGCTCAGCGTATCAGAGGTATCACAAGTCCTTCATACAGGAAAAACACCATTATCCATCTAACTGAAAGAGGAGGCTCTGATTGATCTTGCGCTTCTGCGCATACACAAAATTATTACTGCCCCATTATCTTTGTTTATTCTTAAATTTAGCTGCCCAAGATTGTGGTTTGAGTGGTGCTTTCTGATGAAAGGGGACACGCTGTTTTTATTTATTTATTTATTTGATATTTAATACCAAGTCGGCACCAAAGGCCATCTCATGGAAAGATCATGTTAAAACCTTGATAAATAAAAAAAAAAAAAAATAAATTAAGACAAAACAGACAATAAAAATACATAATAATAAAATAATCACAGGGTAATACAAACCACAAAGAGAGAGAGAAAAAATATAAAGAATACTTCAAATGTATCTGTGATAAAAATTCTAAAAAATTTTCCTGGAGGTAATTTTGTGAAAATATCTTTCAAAGACCTTTCAGAATAAAACCTTCACATAATGGCAGTAAAAGCAGAACAGTGTACTAAAACATGCCTAACAGTCAAAGGAGTCTTAAAGAGTCACGCATTGGTGGTTCTTCCCCTTCAGGTAAATGCACATGCGTGAGTCGTCAGTGACCTATTCAACATCCTGTATAAATAATTTGATCCCATCGAGTTTTATAAGAGAACACAGGTTTCTGTGAACTCAGGTTTCACACAGTTTATTTACACTCTTGTTCCATTCCGGCTGCCACTTGCTCGTAAGGGGGCACACAGTATGTAAGCTTACAACAGAGAAGATTCAACTACACCCTTCCCCCCACCCCCTCCACCATCTTTACATCACAGCTTGCATTTACAACAGTGCAATTTCCCCCAGACCGTGAGAGAAAGCTGATGGATGGTTTTCATTTTGAGTCTTTATTTGAGTCTTCATTTCAGTCTTTCAGTCTTACATTAACAATGTCAAAAACTTTTTTTTTTTTTTACACTGAGACAGTGAAGCTAGGGTTTAACTCCAGTCCTGGAGGGGCACAAAACCTGCAGACACTGCAGTTTCTGTGTCAGAGTTTCGCTGACACAGTTGCAGAATTGCATGGTGATAATTAAATGGACCAGAAAGTAAAAGGTGAACAAAATCCCTCTTATTTAAACAACAAATTCATATTTTCATTGACAGCCTGTGCGAACGTTAGATTAGGTTTGTAATTCATGTATGAAACCTGATTTTCAATTCAATTCAATTGAAATGCACATTTATTCATGTGAAAAAGGGACTGTCATTTCCCATCATAAATGAAAATGACATTCATTTTGAGGCAATTCTGAGGTACACGGCTGTAACGTCATTGAAAGGTGAATGTACCTATTACTGTCTAATACTGACATAATGGGGAGATGTCTGACTGACCTCAGAAGCATCTACCGTAGGAAGCAGGAAATATTTTACCATAAATATATATATATATATTCTTACTAATAATGACTAAAACTACAGATTGTAGATCCAATTTTAAAGTGGTCCTAACAATGTTATGAAATGATGAAATCATGTATAATAAAACAATGATAAAATAAAATTTTGCATGCAATATTTTTTTTTGTTGCATAAATACATCTATCACTGGCATATAACACCCCCACCCCCCCACTTTATCTCCTGAACTGAACAATAATCAGGCCCCCCATGCCCCCCCCAAACCAAATGTCCATAATTCACAAACTTCAGTAAACCTAAGTTTCAGAAACACAACACTCATAAAACAATAAGGGTTACCTGTAGCAATTTTCACCTGCTTAAGGGGTCAAAGGGAACTAATAAATCTCAAAGTCAGCCAGACAGTGTCCTCTGTTCTCTCTCCCAAAACAGTAACAACACTGTTGTTTATTTTTGACGCTGACAGTTCAATCCATCACCAGACAAAGGCTTTGGTCCCCACGTCGACCCATCGGAGAAGCGATTAATCAGTGAAAGGGGATGACAGGCGGAGACCAGATGCTGGGTCTGTCTCCTCTGTGTCGGGGGGCTCTCAGGTACTGCACCATCGAGACGGATGTTGGGAATCGATCGATCAATCCAGCGGATGACAGCCTCCGAGCAACGCTGACTGGAGGTGTCGGGACACAGCTGGGCCGTCCCATGGGGGTGGTGAAGACACGGCGAACATGTCCGATGTTTTAACACAACCCTCTGACATGAGCTGGTCCAGATGGACCTGGGTGCAAGATTCGTGACCCCTGCCCAACGGAAGGTTCTGCTTTTTAATAAAACGGCTGTTGTCAGGGTAATATTATTATTATAGAGTATCATTAATATGTTGAAGTTCGGTTTCATTTGGATTGGTTCTTTATTCCAGGCACTGAATACTCCCCCTTCGATAATCACACCCCTGACAAGATGCCTCGCAAAGTAAATGTCAGCCGAGATTTCCCTTTTCAGCACTTGAGGAAACGGGTCATGGGAAGGTGACTTTTCGCACCCTTGTTTTCATCGTCAGATGGGAATAGATGCCATTTTCACGCGCATGAAACAAACATGAAGCATTCGTCCTCCAAGAGTGCCTGCTGCATCTGGCCTATCCACCCCAGAGCTGATTTCCATAAAATGCAAACCTATATGCGAATCAGCATGTGTAGGTCTGTGTGAGTGAATATCCAAGTGAAATAATCTACTGCAGTGAATGCAGGCACGGCTAGAAGCACATGGCATAGCGCCTTCTGATCAGGCGGTGCCCCAAGGCTTATTAACGCCAGCCTCGGCTGTGCTGTGTGACCCTGATCCTGACCTGTCTGCCCATGACTACCTGATGCTTTCGAAACTGATTTCACACTTGCATTAATTACCCTTTAAAGCAAAAACGCAGCCCAGCTGTGACAAGGGATAAGGTCACTGTCCAAATGATCCCACACAGGTCGGCTTAGGGCTTTCTTTATTGAAAGGACCTTTTGAATGTTTGAGAGTCCAGAACTATAAACTGAGAGACACTGGAAAAAAGCCACAGGGCTCTGTAACGGTCTCCCAGATGGGTTCAGAGCAGTTCCGGTACATCTATATGTCCTCTAAAAACTGTTTTACACTGTTACTTCTCTTTGGGGGACTCTGGGTGGGGCATGCAGTGAAAGCGTATGCTCCACCTGCAGTTGTGTGAGCTCTGGCTGTTCAGTTCTCATTGCTCTCTAGTGACCTCTACTGGCCACCTGGATATGGGGAAAAAAAAACATACGTCTAAAGTGTACATATACAGGTATGTGTTTCTTAACGTTCATGATACGTTCTGTGAAATACGATTTTATCTGGACGTTGTGCCAACACCACGTTGTCAAAACTATATGGGATACTGTAGTGTACCTGTATTGACTAAATAGCCAAGATACTGTAAACATACAGTACTGTATTTCAGCTAATCTATCTGGCAAGTTAATATGTGGGTTAAATAGGTTACGTCCGCTGCACCCTGTTCTCTGATTGGGATTTCTGAGCTCAACTGACCTTATGGGATCACGGACGTATATGCGGTCGGACATTGCCAGAGCGGACATTATGTGGTGCACACCTGTATATATACAGTATATATGGCATAATGTTTAGGGTGCTGGGCTTGGAATCCCTGGGATTGCAGGTTCAGATGCAACAAAAGGCACTGCTGTTGTATGCTTTGCACTTATCTAACCTGCATAGTGGATAGTATGTAAAAATGTAGACTGTGGAAGTTGTGATAAGAGATAGATAAGATAAGAGAATGTGTTAACTGTAGATGTAAAATGTTTCATCTGCTCTGTGAGAGGCTAATGCTAGCTGCCCACATAACAGTAAGGAATCCTGCATAGCTATTCCTTTCTGGGTCTGTGAGGATGAAATCCAGGGAAAAAAAACAATCCCTTTCTGTTCTTCATTTTGAATGTATCATTTGGCTGCTTGAACCCACAAAGTCCTGTCTTTATGGTTCTTTTTTATGATGTCTTACTTTTTGCAGATATGATTTTCATTTGTAGATAAGTTTTTTCAAGATACGCTGGCTTTGAATTTGCAGGACTTTGTCTATCCATATTATGTGTACCTCAGAATTTCTCAAAAGAACGTGACTGCCACCATGTGGTCATTTTGTGAAATTCAGCTCCCATTAAAATCAGTATGAGCACCCTGCCAGTGTTTGGATGGGCCTCATGGTCTGGTACCAGCACGGATACAGAGGGTGCAGGCGCAGTTCCCAGGCAGGGATCACTGCCATTGTGCGTTTGAGAAAAGTGCACCACCTGAATTCAGTAAATATTCACCTCTATAAATGGATAGTGCATAAATATGGACACTGTTAAATTGAGTGGATTAAGGCGAGTGCCCTTAGCTCTAGAGCAGTACCTCTCTTCCCTCTCCCCACTTTATACAGGAAGTCCCTGTTTCATAACAATTTTGAAATTGTTTGAAATTATTTGTATGTGTCCATCTCATTTTCATGTACTCAAAGGAAAATGTAGTGCAGTTGAACCTACCTATTCTTAATTTGTACAAAGAATCATTCACATGTACTGTGCTAGAGGGTGTGTGTGTGCGCGCGTGCACGTGCATGTGTGTGTGTGTGTGCGTGATAATGTGTGTGTGGTTGTGTTTATGAGTATGATTATGTGTGTGTGTGTGTGTGTGTGTGTGTGTGTGTGTGTTAAATATCCCTTGTACCAACAGCCTAATCAGATTTCTGTAAGAAGCCCCATCAGATGTGCAGCAATGTGAATGCCAGGATTATTGGTTGTTGAGGTGTGAATCCCCCAATCCAATTGGATTGGATGAAGCAGATATAGAGATACATGGAGTATATCCCAGCATGCACTGGATGGATGAATGTAAAAGTATATGTTTAAAAAAGAGAAGGAAGAGCTCTACAGTAATTTAATCTGAAATCTTCCCATGTATTCCCTCACATCTTGCATGCTGTTGTGCCCCTCCTTAAGCAAAATGTACAGCAGTGAAATCCAGTAGGCACACAGCACCCCCTCACTCCTGATCTCCTCTTACCCTCAAAGAAATAAGGGCCTTTTTTTTCTCTGAACACAAATTGTGGGTGCTTTGAGAAATCCATTAATAATGGATATGGTAACGGCAAACATTCTGCCTTTAAAATGATTAAAAACAAACCCAACGCGAAAAATTCCCCACCGGAGCACAACTTAATTAGATATTTTGCCAAACCAAGCCTTTTGTTTTCACAAAGACTATTAACGAGTTCTTAAGGGCGATGAATCTGAAAGGAGTTTACATTCCGAGCTGATGTAGACTGAGCTCTCTATCCCTTTAGCCCTTAAGCTAACACAGAGGTGTGCACATCAAAAGAGTTTCAGTAAGCGCACACCTAAAGCCTGCTTTTCATGAAAGCTAATTAGCGAGAAATTGCCAGTTTGTGTCTAGATTTTCCCTCTGCTTTGTCAAATGGGCATGTTAGAGGAAACAACAAAGTAAAGATCTAAATGTATTATATTGACTGAGTGACCAAAAGGAATCCCAATAGTCCTGTGATTCTAATAGATCCATTATTGCCCTCTAATTACACTGCAATGCTGCCATCTTCTGGAGACTCATTGAATTGCAATGATGCAGAGCCTGTGTTACTCGAAAGAAGCCACTAGAGGGTGCTAAAGTGCTAAACCTGAAACTCAGTTTTTGTCCATTGCAGGTCTTCAGATCGACAGAGTTCTGTGATTTCCCAGAAAGCTATCTAGAGAAGAAATGCACCCTCATTTGCTCTTTACCCTTTGAATATATTCCAGTTGTAATATATTCAAGGATTTACATCATGGCAAATCATTGTGTGTTTTTTTTTTCCTGATAAAGATCTCACGGCTGCTAATTAGCTCCCTTGCAAAGTTTTGTGGTGTAGAAGTTATGTGTGGTACACACACACACACACACACACACACACACCCCATGTGAATATACTGTCTGTCTTTCTTACACACACACCCTACTATGCAGTACTATGCAAGTCCATTATCAAGTCTATTTCTAAGCATACCGATTAAAGTAATTAACATCAGGCTGCGATTAAGTAAAACATCCTACACTGGTGACTTTTTCAATATTGTCTAAACAAGGGTATAAATTGAACGTTCTGCAAGATAGTTAGCAGCCTCATGCTTATCAAAAAAACCAAAACAGATTTTGGGAAAGCAGTTCCTCACAGAGTCATAAGACATCACGCAGCTGGACCCGTGTCAGACGCTAAAGAACGACGCTGAACTGGAACCATTCAGTAAAACCATCAGCCTGTTTAATGTCAGCAGATTCCACCCTAACCCAGCCCCTCGAGCGGTGAGCGATGCTTATCCCTGTTCTTACGGTGTGGCTCGGCACAACCCTCCATGAAAGATCTCCATCGTACGCTTGTCTCTGTTTAATGATGTTGGGTTTATTAGGCAGACTCCAAATGCTAAATTCTGTGCAGGTTAATCGTCCAAATAATTATGTTTGAGTACAAAATAGTCTGGGGGGGTAGCAATGCTACAATTATGCTGAAGACAACCGTCATCACAGTCACACATCCCTGCTCACTCTGCCACACTGGCCTCCATGCAGGAGCAAAGCCTGACAGTTCAACAGAACATGTCACCTGAAACCTCCGGCACTCATTGTGCACCATTAGCCTGGGTCAGGTCTATAGCCAGATTTATTACTAAAGCTCATGTCTTTGGCTTCACATATTCTTTAAAAAAAAAGATGGTCACATATTTAGTTCATAAATGTACTTTCTGTAAAAGTATGAGAACAGCTGTTTCAGCGCTAAGATTTCATAATTTTATGTGTATCAGCAGCAGAGCAATCAGGGTTCAAAAACAGCTTCAAATTTCATTGGCTAAAAAGGCGCACTCTCCATGGGTTCCGAGGGTCACACTATAAAAAGGGTTAATGCTAGGACCTTGACACTTTGTATGGTCTCATCATGTACACTGTAGTACATTTACACAAACAATTCGAATCTGTAAGGGGCAGGTGGGGACATAAGGCAGATTTCTGATGGAACGGCCGAATGCAATCACAAATGGTTTTAAAGTGGTCAGACTCTACCACTGCTTCACCGAACAGTTCCTGCCCTCAACCAGTAGATGGCATCATGGTACAGTTGGTGAGGCGGATCAAACCAGACCAGAGACAAATAAATTCCACGTTACTAGCATTCAGTGCTAGCAGGTAGCTACAGCCGGGGGCTACTTTATCTGCATTGCAGTCTAACTACATATCCAGGGAGAGAGACAATTCAACAAATAAGTATACACTTCACCGCTGGTTCTATGGTCTGTGCTTTGAGTTGGGTTTTACTCACATGATACAGTGAAAGGAGTCAATGGCCCTGTTAAAGATTAGCTCAGCTCTGTTTGGCTCCCTCGCTAAACAAAATAAAACAATGTTTAAAGCTGCCATGGAACAACTGGACATGCATGTTACAGCTTGTTTCACCAGCCAGGGTACCCTCCCTCTCCACGGCGTCTCCGCTGAAATAACACATCATTTCGGTTTTCTCTTTTTGACCTGACAGCTCCTTTAATTTATAATCCACAGCTTCCGCTTCCCTGCCTTAGGGTTGCGCTATAACTCATCCCAGCCGGGAATAACGTTCGCTCTGCTCGCTCGCCCTTGCGCACGAATTGAACCCCCCCCCCCTTTTTTTTTTTTTTTTTTTTCCCGTCGAACATATCCACTACCTAAACTTGAAAACATCAAAATAAGCTGGTGGAGACATTTTTCCTTTCTTTTTATTTTTTTCAAAAGCGATAACGAATCAACCGTGACACCTAACTCCCGGTAACTACACCGAGATTCCACTCATGGCGGGAACTTCAGACGGTTGAAGTTCACGTTGCCCGCGGCGATCCTCCCCCTCCCCCTTCCCCCAACCCCTCCCAACACCCACAACGTGTTTTGACAAATGTGAAAACAGTATTCTTCCGAAACATAGCTCAAATATACTGGGATTGGTGTGAACTATAGTTTTGTTGTTTTTTTCCTTCCTGATTTATTTATTTATTTTTTTTTAACATAAAGTTTGTAGGCAAGGAGACGAAGGGGAGAGTGAAAGGTGCCATACAGGAGACACACCATGGACCTGTGATCTCAAACTTCTCAATCCTCTTTCAAACAAACAGTGGGAGAACATACTCTACACCAGAAATCCTGACCAAAATCTCCAAAACCCCACCTTTGCCAACAGGAGGTCTACACAACTGAACTGTTGTCATCCGGATATTGAAAGCAGAAGCCAAGCAATCAGCATGCAGCCATATGACTGAATGTAAATGGGGTTGCAGGTTTCATTCCACGGTAGGGCATTGGCATTATGCCCTTAAGCAAAGTACTTCAAGCTGCTGTGCCGGTTATTAAAATTCGGAAAGATGGCACAGAGACCGATGTAATGAAGTCGCTGAAATTCCAGGAGTTTCGGCACATGGACCAGCGAATGCCAAAGACTGCGATGCAAATCCCACCCCCACCCCCACCCCGCCGGGGGCTTTGAAGAGCCTGATCAGACGTTTTCAGGGGACCCTGGATTCCAGCGCAGTGGGTTCGTCATATCTTTGGTTGTACGTTGCTGCTGGCGAGGGCTTTGGTTGCAGAAACCTGCAGGGTTTACAGACCGAGGAAGAGAACCAGAGCCCCTCCAAATAAAGCACGGATTCGGCACGGGGACGTGCGTGAGGCAGGACGCCGCCAGCCGAATCCTCCGACCCGTGACCCGTGACCCCTGACCCTGGCGCCCCGCGGAATGCACCCCTCACATGGTGGGAGAATTCCCTCCTTTCCCCGACACACTCCTTTTTCTCAGCTTTCCCCCTCTCCCTCACGCCTCTCGCTGTTTCAGAGAGGGAGGCTGATTTATTTATGGCCGGCACGTGACGGGGAGACGGGGAGAGGCGAGGAGAGCAGCGCAGGAAATGCCTCCAGTAAATTCGCCTCAGGAACTATCCCATAATCCCGCTGTTTCACCACACAGAGCATCGAGAAGGGGGTGGAGAAACAGATCGCTGCATACGCTACCCTGCAGGGGGAGAAGACCAGGTCAAAAAATTAACCTGCCAAACATCTCAAACATGGAGGCTGCCTGCTGAGTACGCAGGGGAAAACAGAAATACAAACCAGGCTCAGGTATGCTGTAACTGCCGTAAGCTTTGCCCTTATTCTTAGTGCAAACATTCTTAGAATTCTGTGTGAATGCTTTGGTCAGGCCTCTTCTCTACTCTGGCGCCCCCTAGTGGTGTAATGAGCTTCCCACAACAATCAGGATGGCCGAATTGAAGTTAATCTTCCACCTCAGAGTAAACACTCAGCTGTTTAAACTGCATCTTGGCTGGTTCCATGAAACCAGTAAACTCTGAGGATTAGCTCTAAGCTAAACACTATCGTTTATGTTACATCTAATACAACAAACTCCAAATTGCCACTTGAATTACTATATCTTCAATGCTCCTCTTGTACCTACAAAAGCATTTAATGTTATGTTGCAGATTTATTTAATATAATATGGCTGTTGGTTGTAATATTGATAAACTTGGTTTTTGCTCTTTAAAAATCCTTTGAGAATACACTTTTAGAAGTTGCTCTGAATAAGAAAATCTGCAAAATATGAATGTAGTAATTATTATATTATATTGCTATGGATTTGAGTAATGTTATTAAAAATAATTTAACAGGGTTTTATCCTTCCATATAATGAAATTAATTTATACAGCAGTTATCATGCAGACTTTGCTACCCAAAGTGCATACAGTGAAAATGAAATTCAATAAATATACATAAAGGATAAAACATATTAATTCAATATACTACTGGAGCTTAAATAATAAAAAAAACAAGACAAAAACTCAATATCAACCTACAACCAACAAACTAAACAACTGGTGCAAAAGCTGATTTCTCCCTGTATGCTGGATTGAGCGTTCAGGATGTGTTTCAGAGGATGAGTGCATTTCAGCTCACACCAGTGAGAGGCTCAGGGGAAAAGACGGGGTACCCCTTCACCAGGTCCCTCTGATCCCTCAAAGGGAATTCTCTCTCTCCCTCTCTCTCTGAGTGTGAAAAGAACCCCCCCACCCCCTTCACAGATAACCGCCTTTCACAGCCTCGGTCCGCAGACTGTGCAGATACCGCCCGCTGGCCCCTTTTAATGAAACCCTGAGACACCCACATTTCCACCGTATTTACTGCACGGGATATAAAAGAATCAAAAACAAAAAAGAAAACAAAAACAAAGTTTTTCTCTGAGTGTACGGACAGTACAAGGACATAACCTGCACCGACACAAGCACACTGCACGTACACACTTTGGTTTTCACACACCTGTAATAAAATATACATTTTTATTTCATTTGATCTTTTCCTAAACCAGGCAGAGCGAGTGAGAACTTTGCTCTGTTTTGGAGAGACGACCCGGGGAAACAGAGCAGGGATTGCGTAACTTGGAAGGTTTTGCGGTTAATGAGAGGATTGAGAGAGCCAGCGTCTGTGGAAACAGGGGGTTACAATCATTACTTTTTCATTGGGGATTCTCAATGACCCCAGTGAGCAATTATAAAGGCAGTTTACACACTCACATCGCCTGGTTTGCTGGGTCTGAACGGGCCTTGGAATTTTAGTTCAAAATTAAAACCTGCATAAAGTGCAGCCTTCCCGTATTGGAACTGGAGAACAGTGATGCATGCTGACAAACACAAATTGATGTTATTTTATGCATAATTGTTGAGTTTGGAACACCATGCAATGACAAAGCAGAGAAGATAAATTGCCATGTCACGGTGAGACATTGTGTCATATTGTTGTCAACGTGCCAAGTTTCACACTCTCTGTTTTAAACTCAAAGAGTTCTAGTAAACCAAGTCTAATAGATGTGCATTTGTTTCCATACACGGTTGCTCTCCTCTTTTGACTTTGACAAAAAAAACCAAAAAACCAAAATCTCTACAAATTATCGTCCAAGAAGGCGGCTGCTTATGTAAGAGAGATGTCTGACTCACATCTTCATCCCAGTTTCAAACCACCGATGTGTTTCATGTTTCATTCTATTTCTTCTTCAACAGTGAGAAAAACTCCGTAAGGAGAACCCAACACCTGATCACTGCACTAAGGCCGCATTCTGCACTGGCTTCCAGGTAAGATGGGGGTAATTATGCCAGTCCGCTGGAGCTTATATTCCTGTGAAGTTCAGCTGTACTATCCACCAATACAGACTAACTCAAGTTTTACCTCTGGTGGACACAAGTGGCTCAGAGGTCTGCCAAAGACTTTTCTACCTTTACTGAAGTTTGGGTGTGCGTGTGCATGTGTGCGTGTGTGCGTGTGTGTGCGTGTGTGTGAGTGTGCGTGTGCATGTGTGCGTGCGTGTGTGTATGTGTCTGTGTATGCGTGTGTGAGTGTTTGTTAGTGCGTGTATGTGAGTATGCGTGTGTGTGTGCGTGTGTGTGTGTGAGTGTGTGTGTTTGTGCATGCGTGTATGTGAGTATGCATGTGTGTGCGTGTGTGTGTGTGTGAGTGTGTGTGTATGTGTGTGCATGTGTGTATGTGTGTGTATATGTGTGCATGTGTGTGTGTGTGTGTGTGTGTGTGTGTGTGTGTGTGTTGTGAGGGACATTCATTTGTAATGTAGTAGTGAAGCCTTTGGGGGGGAATGGGTTAACAGCCATGGCATCAGACTAGCAATGATCCATCCTGAAGGTACACCTTGCCATTCATTCTGCAGGTATAATCCATGCCTACCGTATGTACATCATCACATTTGTTATTCTTGTTATGTTGCACTCCTGTACAGTATGTGTTTTTTTTGTTTTTGGTTGTGTTTTTTTTCCTCAGAGTGGTTTTAATAATAGAAGAATTTCCTGACAAGAGGCAATAAAGTTCGATATCTGTATCAGCCGTGACTGACTGAAAGACCTCCGTGAGGTGTGAAGCGTACAGAGAAAGCTCTGTCCCTCATGCAGCACTTGCACTGAAAACTTGCCAGGGTATCTGAGGCTGTAAATATGGTCACATGACCAGGCATGGACCCATTAACAGGAAATGAAAAATTATTCAGAGAGCCAGAGGTTTCTCAAAATATCTGTCCTTTGGGAGATGAAGATATTTTGTGGTGTAGAGGGAAAAAAAAGTTTATGGCTAGATTGGAAGAGCCAGAATTTAGAATTTTTGATTAGAATTTGGTATGCTTCAATCTTACCAGATGTATGTCAGTCAAGCTCATGGACAGCTGTCAAGCATCAGATGGTAGAAGTGCAAATTGTCCAAATTAAATTCCTGATTTCACCCAAAGATAATACTAAAACTGAAGCAGAGAGTGGTGATGTATTACATTGCTGAACTAGTTATAAAAGTAACACCGCCCTCATTTGCTTATTAACTTTCAAACAGTAGCCACGTCACATGTGTAAAATAAGCTATGAGGTATATTACAACAAGCGATGCATTGTTTTAGAAGTCAGAAAATGAACTTTGCTGAACATATTACTTATGTTTTGGGTGAGAGGGAATGACCTCAGACCTTTGTACAACGCCATTTTGAATGCTCTGGATGCGATACTGAGCAGAGATGATGTCAGAATGGATTCAATTGGGCCTTTAAGAGGAGGCGGAACAGCGGGTGAGAGATCCCGCCGCTGACGGACCACTGCGGTAAAGGATCGCAGCATCCTGGCATGCCGGCAGACGTCGCCGGTGGCAGTGCGATAGGCGTTTGCTTGATGCGCTCTGTTCCCCTCAGCGAAGCCCGGGTTCAGCAGGACCGCGGCGCGGATGGTCCACAGCCGCGCGTAAATAATTTAAGCATGTGTCAATCTCTCTCCCTTTAAAAGCCCACTGCACTCATTTTGATGTTTTATTCTGCTGATACACCAAATCCTATAGCTGGGAAATTGGGTTACACAATGAGCAGAGTCTAAAAAAAAAAAAAAATTGGACATTTCAGTGAAAGTATGAACTATTTTGGCTGGCAAAATAAATGTTATGTTGCAGGTGTAACGTAGCTAACCTGCAATAGAGTAGTAAAGTTTAAATGATTCTTTTTTCCTCAAGGAAACAGGAAGCAGGATTGTCTGGTGGGGGACTTTAACCATGAAAAACACTGAGCTCTGTGGACACTGAGATCAGCACCAGAAAAAGTGGAAAACATTTTTGTCTCTCTCGCTTTTAATATGACCATGTAGCCTATAAGCTCAAAGCATGCTGACGGCTAAATCCAGCACACACCATCACAGGCTCATGCCAACCCAACTTACTTCCTGGTTTTACTTGATGTAACACATATAAAATGGCAGCAGAGAGCGATGACATAGGTGTTAACAGAGCACTCATTTACTCATTTATTGCACAGAACTTTAGTGTAATCACACCCATGAAAGTGAGAAAATAGAGTTTTATGGCCAAAATACTTTTATGGCCAGGATTCAAACAACATTTGTCCCTAACTTTTACTTACAGCAGAATAAGGGTGACACACTTTTCTACAAAAACAGTTTGACAGGTTCATTTTCATGAATGCTTACCTCACCAAACTATGTCAATAAAAAAAAAACCACTTTAATTTAACTGTGAGCTAAAGTTAAGGACCAATGTTGATTGAATTCCGGCCATACGTTCGCTGAGGTGTCCCTTTTCAGACTGAGCAACACCACTGTGTTTTACGTTTAGCTAAAAAAATGTCAAAATGAAGCCTTTAAAACCTGAGCCCTGTATTCCGTTAGTTATATACCCAAACCTCAGAAACGAGTTCAACTTTTTCTTCAAGATTTTTTTCCTTCAAGGTTTCACAGATTATTTTAGTTATTTGTTTGGCTGAACTCCCCAAACTCTTTATGGTGTTCCTGTAAAAAAAAAAAAAAAAAAAAAAAAAACAACATTTGCATTTGATTCAACAATAAGGACATTTGTTGCCCAGGATCAAGTGTCAGTGAAAACAGAAAAGAACCAAATTTGTTTTCTTCCACTTCACTGAACTCTCCTAAACTTTCTGTCCTCCACGGTGCGGCCTGCCCCCTCAGCCCACTGCAGTCTCCTGATTGCTTTGCGCTATACTGCACCAGCGCGTCTCCCGATTCATTTTTCATGTGTTGTGTAATCCGCCATCAATAATTTACATCTAATGAGTATGCGTGTTCATGGCCACTTTTTGACAGTTGTCCTGGGGCGGAGAAAGAAAAAAAAATCCTGCTAATAATTTTCCACAAAGTATAAATATTTCTGCTGAGATCGATCGCTAAAGGTCATGCAACGGCTTTGAGAAAGTTTGAGGACTGCGAGACTTCAACAAACTCAAAAACTGATGTTGACATGTGGTTCTAATTTATTAACACACTGAAGGAGACAAAATACTAATAAAACTGCTATTGCATAAAACACCTCAAAACTCCCATAAACTCACTCAAGAGAGAAAGGGCAACAGAACAAAACCATGGAACAGATAATAAATGCATTATTGTAATAGTATTAAAATAAATCACAGCAGAGTGTTCCCACCCCCCCAGCCTGTCACACCCCCATTACATCATCATTACATCATTCGTAAGCTGGGTTTCAGATCCTGAAAACCAACATGCTGTCCATTCGCCTGCCCCGCTGAAAACCGCCTGACGATAGAACACTATGATTTGGACCAATCAAAGCACTCGGCAACCCATCGCTACAGACAGCTCATTGGTTTATGTCATGTGACACTTTTGGATTTGTTTTGTCACGCCACTGCAAGCAACAGAGAATAAATATTACGCTTAGCAAATAATTCCTTTAGAAACAGCACACCTAGGCTTTTGTGATCTCATGCATATCTAAACATACAGAACAGGACTGCTGTTCTCCACACTGGATCAAAAGGTTTGTTCATAATATGTGTATTAGCGTAATGATAACTATCATGTAGCGGGGCTGGCCTTGATTGACCTGTGTAATTAAGAACACTGTTAATTCTTGTTACGTGTTAACTACATTGTAATTAGTCATTAATAACATAGTGCTGCCAAAATAGTAACTACATAATTAATTACAAGTGAACAGGTGAAACATTGTGAAGCGTTACTTGTTGGACAGTGGCCCACAGTTTTCTGGCCAGAGCAGGGAGGAAGGTGTGGTTTGGTTTGAGCAGGATGGAAGAGGGAATGCGAGGGCAGGGGTCCAGTCGGGAAGGGGTGGAGGGTGGAGGTTTGGGGGGGTTCAGGGGTGGGGGGGAGGCCAACATCAAACCTGGCCGTCACACTTAATTAGTGAGGTGCAGGGACAGGGTTGCCAGATTGTGGGGATCGCTGTGGTGGCGATTCCCCCAGGATGAGGGGTTGTCAGCATGAATAATTGAGGATCGTGTCAGGGAGAGGATTCCTGCCGCATAGCGTTGGGGTGGGCGGTGGGGTGGGGGTGGATGCACTGGACTCACATGAGCACCTAACCACGCACACAAAAAAAAACGGGTTTTATGTATTGTGTGTTTAATACAATTTTGAAGAAAAAAAAAAATTAACCTTCCCATAAAGGTTTTCTGAGGACAAGCCAATGTCAAATTTGATTTGTTGTTTTTATTTACTACATGGTTATTTATTTACCTCACAGATGTTCTTATCCAGAGTGACTTCTGCAGCTCTCGTTTATACAGATGGATCTTTACTGAAGCAAGGCATGCTGGGTATCTCTGTTTACAAAAGCAACTCTTCACCTGGGATTGGAGCCTGCAGTCTCGAGTTGAACGGCTAGTTCAGCACTGAACTGCTGTGATTCTGCACGGAAAACCAAACCCCTCAGTGATGCGGCAATCCCCACTCAAAAGGATGTGGACGGCTTCGCAATTTCCGCTCAAAGAATTGCCTTTTTAGGTCTCGGTCTGTCCCCCTCATCTCAATGGTCTTGATTCTGTGCCTGAAGTCCCATGTAAATCTATTCTCTATTATTAAAACTGCCTTAAAATGCCCTTTGGTATCTTAGACCCACTTTGGACTGCATAAAAGGCAAAAATATGTTTTTTTTTTTTTTCTAAACAGCCCCTTGGGGGAAAATACAGATGGGGGGAGTGCAGAAACAGACATCCCTAGATAACAACATGCCCCTCTTCATTGCCAAATGAACACAATAAGCTCAAAGCAATAAGAAGAAAACGCTTGAGTCAGCAGGCGTGACCGAAAAATGCAAATACTTTGACAAACACGGACATGAAAACGAGGCCATTGCCTGCTCCTAATTGTGTCATGTATGTTGGAAGCAAGATAATGCATAATTAGCTTGTTTCACTATTCTCTTCTTATGATAATTGTGAGGTTGTGCTTAATCTCTCTTGCCTCTCCGACGCTTTTTTTTTTTTTTTTTTGCTTACAGAAACAGATTAGCTGGGAGACGTGTTTCTCGTCTCGTTTACGTGACAAAACCGTCAAAGAAAGAAAATGAACTGACAGACTACAGACAGGCCGAATCCTATCAGACCCCAGCAGACTCCGCGCAATATGGCGCACACCCACAGATACGGTCAGAACAAAACAGAAAAGTCTGCCGTTGGAAATTGTAAATGACAGACCTTTCACGGGACTGCCGAGTGTTTTGACTCATCGGCTGGATTAGTCTGGCACTGCCTTAGCAATGCGCTATGTGGGTAGGCGTTGGTTTTAATGGACAACACAAACACATACAAAGACACACACACACACACACACACACACACACGCACGCACACGCACGCACACACACACACAGACACACGCACGCACGCACGCACGCACGCAGGCACGCACGCACGCACACACGCACACAGACACACAGACACACACACACACACACACACACATGCACACACCCCACAACCTCAAGCACGTGCACAAACACACACACACAAACGCTGATCAAAACTGCATATGAAGTGGCACAATAAAATATGCACAGGTAGTGTTCTAACCTTGGAACTCACACTCTGAGGTCTACAACTAAATATAGAGAGATTCCTGTGGACTTAATTTTAAAATATAACGAATCTGGATCACACTTTAGCCAATACGACGCACCCCCGCTACAGGGTCCACTCTTTGCTCTAGCGCAGTTCAGACTCACGCCACACTTTGTGCACCTGCAATTCCACAGCACTGCCAGTAGGTGGCAGCAATATGCTGGAATGACGGACCGCAGACCTCAATTGGCCTGAGAATTCTCTCTCTGTAGCCGCCGCTGTTGTGGTTTACACACTCTGTGTGAGTGTGAGAATGAAGGAATATCCCCTTTTCACTCCACAGTTTCCATCCATTTCATATCTGGCCTTTTGCTAAACCCTGCAAAGGCTATGCCAGTGAAACTCTATGACACTGCTGTTAACTACCCTTCAAGAGCATTAATTCTGTATGAATATTGGGGAGGTGCTCCATATTTTCACACACAGTGAATGCTATCAAATTACATGTCAAATATGAATACCATGCTGAGGGTAACGCATGCCTAACGCTATACTCGCATATTCATGGTGATACAGGGAGCTCGCTCAACGGTCAGAGAAACAAAATCAACTGCTTATTCACACCACGACAGACTGGCTCTATATAACCTGAAAACCTATATACACCTTAAACACCACGGCACCAAAGGAGCGTGCTCAGTGGACTCAGCAGACACAGCTTATTTCTTGTTATCTTTGTGAAGTTTTGAACCAAAACCTCGACCCTGAAACATGACTGGTTGCTCAGTCAGAATTTATGGCTGAGTTTGATTTGACAGGGGATTTGATATGGGTGTTAGAAGAGCTCGGGATGCTTCCTGGACTGCAGGTAAATAGTTGCTGTAGCTGGACTGAATGGCCAGCTTTTTCATTGTTTGTCTTGTGTTTTAATTATTCGCTCAGTCAAGCCACAGGTAAAGAACAGCGGCTGGTTTTATCAGTGAGTATTTGTTTGTTTTTCTTCATGGTTTGGTGGGGAATGGATTGGTCGAGGGTATTCAAAATTCACCCTACTGCCACAAAGCCCACAGAATCACAAAGCCCACTGAATCCTAAACATACACTGTTACACTGTTGTACCTTATGGACGATCTTGCATGTACATCCTGGCAGAGGCTAGCTATAGAGTCTGTATGTGAATAAAACTGTACATGATGTTAAGCAGAGCTGGGGGTTTTGGTGATGGGGGAGGAGGGAGGAAGTTCACTGACGCACAGAAAGTGAACATTTTCCTGACAGCCAAAACTGAAAATGAAACGTTCCCCTATCATAGAAAGTTTTATAAAACATCTAAACTTAAGATTGAGGTGGAGCGGAGGGGAGGGGAGGGGAGGGGAGGGGACAGAAGTGTCACTGTGAGGAAGTGATTTCGGGCGCACTGCGAGAGTAATTAAAAACTAACATTCAAACAACAGGTGACACTGAACATGATTTATCACCTGTAGCAAAAAAAGAATAGATTTATATTACATTTTATCCCTAGGCAGTTACCTAATGAAAGACACACACACACACACACACACACACACACACACACACACACACACACACACACACATTGTGAAAAAAACTTGTACTTTCATAAAAGAAAACTTAAAGGTAATAAGTTACATTGCATCAAAATGAGATGAAACACTCAATGTATACAAAACTATGTTGCAAATGTGTATATTCACACACACACACACACACAACACACACACACACACTCACACAAAGAGAAACGCACATACATGTGCTGACACACGCAGACACACACACACACGCACGTGCACGTGCACACACACACACACACACACACGTGCGCGCACACACACACACACACACACACACACACACACACACACACACACACACACACACACACACACGTGCACACATGTGGCAGTATTAAGGAGAGCAGCTTGCTCTTGAGGGTGCTTCTCCGCTGTCGGACAGGCAATAATCTGTCAGGATGAAGAATTAACTGTGGTGTCCTTAATTCATCATCCCCCATCCCGTTCCTATTAATGGCTTCTTTAACGTGCGTCACCGCTGCGTCTGGGGGCGGGGCGGGGGGGGGTGGGGGTGTGGGGGGGGGCAGGTAAACAGATCAGCTGACTGCTCGCTGGGACGAGGAGGCGGTGTATTTCTGGGGGCCGGTCGGACAGCGCGTTTTACTCATGCGGCCCGCGTTTTGAAAAGCCGGTCGCCGAGCTTCTCTCGCGCCGCTATATATGGGCCTGTCTTCCTTACTCCCTCTGCAAATAAAACCTGCGTGTGTGTTTTTCCCCACCTTGTTCCCAACGGAAGCCATTTTTATCAGCCTCAGCGACCTTCTCCCATAGACTCAGAAGGGGGGGGCCTGCACACACGACTCCTCCGACTCCCAGTACGACTGGTCCTCACTTCTCTCCAAACTGTAGATGCGTCACCAATCCCACTCTGACTGTGCCGTCAAACGGAAAAGGCAGTGAGAATACACTTGGTTGATGTACCTGCAGGCACCCGGCCAATCGGGAGTGACTCTGGTACAGTGATGACACTGATTGGTTTTAGCTGGTTGAACGCCCATCTTTCCCAGGTGAGCATGAGCTGATTTCCGTCTTGCCAGTGTGGATCTCTGGCCATAGCTGGGGATGGCATGGCTCTGATTCAAACACCCCGGCCACAGGGCTCACAACTGTTTCCAAACAAATGTATTACAACTGTCTTATCACCAGGAGGCTCATTTCAGCTGTTTTAACCCCTGTCTTTCCCTGGCAAGGCTGAGCCAATTGGACTTCTGGCCATGGTGGGTACTGGCAGAGCTGAGACTCAAACACCTGGCTGCTCCAAGAACATATGCCTTTACTTACATCTGCCACCAGGGGGCCCCCATGTGCTGGTTTTTTTTTTAGCTGCCATGTTATCATATGGTAATCCATGGGTGCTATTAAATACAGTCTTCTGACAGGGTTCTTCTACGTCTGATTCTGCAGGTAGGAGTTAATGGGGGGTGAAGCTGGAGCGAATGAATGGGGCTACAGGTCTGTAGTTAACATCTGACATTCCAAAAGGAGGGGGATGGAAAGAAAAGAATGAAAACATTATGAAAGAACAGACTTTTCAGTTCAGAACTCTTAAACATCTTAGTTACAGCAAGACAATTTATGAGGCCACAGTAGCTTTTAACACTGTAATATGCACTAAAATATCCATTACATTCATTCGTCAGGCCATTCAGAAGTTCATGAAAATCTACAGTAATACACACCTTAATCGTATTATACACAATATGACCGAGAGGCATTTTTCAATTTCCGAAATTAAATTCTAGAGAGGCATTCAGAAGCTCGGACTCCAGGTGATATCTAATGAAATTTGGGAACTCAGATTGCGTTAGTCACTAATTTGGTAACTAGCTTTATGAAGGCTGTTTGAAACTTTTGGAAATATATTTGGTAGAACTTCAAGGAATGTTCTGGTTTGATTGGCATGTGCAGTTGCTATGTAATGTTAGGCCGACAACGTAACTCTCAGTTTTTACAATAAGTATGATCTAATGTTAAACTTTTCTGTCAAAGTCACAGGAAAAGGCTTCATGCTTGTTCCATACAAGCTCACACTCGGGAAAACTAAGGAATAGGGACTGTCTGGTTGCTCATCCTGTTAAGGCACTGCTCCAGTGTGTGGATGGGCCCCACAGTCTGCATCCTGTTAAGGCACTGCTCCAGTGTGTGGATGGGCCCCACGGTCTGCATCCTGTTAAGGCACTGCTCCAGTGTGTGGATGGGCCCCATGGTCTGCATCCTGTTAAGGCACTGTTCCAGTGTGTGGATGGGCCCCACAGTCTGCATCCTGTTAAGGCACTGCTCCAGTGTGTGGATGGGCCCCACAGTCTGCATCCTGTTAAGGCACTGCTCCAGTGTGTGGATGGGCCCCACAGTCTGCATCCTGTTAAGGCACTGCTCCAGTGTGTGGATGGGCCCCACAGTCTGCATCCTGTTAAGGCACTGTTCCAGTGTGTGGATGGGCCCCATGGTCTGCATCCTGTTAAGGCACTGTTCCAGTGTGTGGATGGGCCCCACAGTCTGCATCCTGTTAAGGCACTGCTCCAGTGTGTGGATGGGCCCCACAGTCTGCATCCTGTTAAGGCACTGCTCCAGTGTGTGGATGGGCCCCACAGTCTGCATCCTGTTAAGGCACTGCTCCAGTGTGTGGATGGGCCCCACAGTCTGCATCCTGTTAAGGCACTGCTCCAGTGTGTGGATGGGCCCCACAGTCTGCATCCTGTTAAGGCACTGTTCCAGTGTGTGGATGGGCCCCACGGTCTGCATCCTGTTAAGGCACTGCTCCAGTGTGTGGATGGGCCCCACAGTCTGCATCCTGTTAAGGCACTGCTCCAGTGTGTGGATGGGCCCCACAGTCTGCATCCTGTTAAGGCACTGCTCCAGTGTGTGGATGGGCCCCACAGTCTGCATCCTGTTAAGGCACTGTTCCACTGTGTGGATGGGCCCCACAGTCTGCATCCTGTTAAGGCACTACTCCAGTGTGTGGATGGGCCCCACAGTCTGCATCCTGTTAAGGCACTGCTCCAGTGTGTGGATGGGCCCCACAGTCTGCATCCTGTTAAGGCACTGTTCCAGTGTGTGGATGGGCCCCACAGTCTGCATCCTGTTAAGGCACTGCTCCAGTGTGTGGATGGGCCCCACGGTCTGCATCCTGTTAAGGCACAACACAGTTTGAAGCACATGACTGTTGACTGAAGCCCGCTGCCCTACAGGGCAACACAAACGGTCACAGTGTCACTGAGGAACAGTGGGATTGAGTGGGCTTGGTTTTTCCGGCCTCTCGTCAGCCTCCAGAAAACTCCCCCTGGTCAATCCCGAGCCCGCAGTCCTCCTGCAGGAAGCCACGCAGCTGCAGACGGAGTGCTCTTCCTCTGACTCACCACCATGGGAGCTCAGCTCGCCGACTGCAGCGGGGAGACGAGCATCTGCTGCCCTGAGAAGCTTCAGAGGAGAGCGTGCGCCTCCCACGTTCACAGGGCAGGCTGCAGCGGCATCGGCTGCCTGAGTTTGGGCATTCTGCACTGGGGTATAATGAGAGGGAAAGGTGCAGGAACACAGGAGCGGGTGGTAAAGAAGGGGACTGTAGGAAGCAGGATCAGTTAAGTGGCACACACGTAGTGTTTTCACCACTTATTGTTAGCTGGTGCAGTGGAAAATCGCCAATGGTCCTACCCAGGCCCTCACATCATCTCTGCTCGTGCACGTGCACATACACACACAGACACAGACACACACACGGCTTACTGCCAGTAAATGAATGAACACACGGACGCACGCACGCACGCACGCACGCACGCACGCACGCACGCACAGGCTTTTATATCTGAATATCCACAAAAACTATGCATACTTATTCTTTAGCATACCACAAACATTTAAAGTCAATACACCCCTTGATATTGATTTCTGGCTTTAATTTGTTCTGTGCTGTTGGATGCTGCCCTGCTTGGCGCACACAGGGACAGGGCAGCACTGCAGGCCTGGAGGGACCAGGCTGGGGTCACCGCAGGGAGGGACGAGCGTCATGATTCCTCCAGGGGTCCCCTTTACAAAAGGTCCCTGCCGCTGAGGTTTGACAAGAGGGGTCCATAAAGAGCCCCCCAACCAACCGGCCACCCCACCCCGATGCTACCTCCTGTCTTGGGTGGCAATAAAAACGGCCCTTGAACTTTTTAAATGTCAATTAATTTATATGATGTTCCACTAACCTTTTGAAACATGACAAGGTGTTCATTAGTATTTATGCATGTTGGGAATGCAATGTTGTGCTCCAACAGTCCAACCTCCCAAACCCCCACCTCCCCCCTGCCGCCTCATCACATAATGCCTGTCATCCAAACTACACCACCCCCAAAAAAAAAAAACTCAAATGGGGCCACTCTAAAATGACATTTACAGTGTGGGAATCCGTTTAAATGGGTACCACTCCAATTACCCGCTACTGAGGCAGACGCGACAGCCCTGGCTTCTGTCCAACCCATGCCGTATATTCCTAGCCACGTATAGCCGAGCGTTACACGTGACCTTTATCTGCGCCCTATTTTTATCCTCCATTGTTTTTCCGTCCCTGCCGCTTTTGGAGCCGTCAGTCGCACGGGCCTCCAGGTGGCTCATTGGGTACGGACGCTTCTCCGGGGGTGCAGCCGCAGGCCGTGGCGACTCGCCGTTCAGAGTCCCGGCTGCTCCGTTACCCGGCTACGGCTGGAGGTCTGCGTCGGCACGGCAACAGCTTCCTCAGCATCATCGGGGGAACGGATACCGTCCCCCGAATCAAATTAACTCTCCTGACGCATCACATTGGACGGCCCGCTCCAAAGCTAGCGTTGACTGCAGTGGACACGGCCTAAGAAATTGGAAGCCATTTTGAGCCGAGGCCGTACAAGCATTTAACTGCTTCCCAGACGACCATACATCCTGACCACTGAAGATGACTGGTAGCTGACAAAGCATATTTTTGGCCAATACATTAGGCTTTAAAGTGGCCGAAGCCACAAAGCAACACAGATTATATAGATAGAAGCCATTGTGAAAGAGTGGCTTGCATCGATGAGAGAGAATTATCAGCAGGCTGTGGGAGGGGGTTGGGGGGGAAGAAGGGGTGGGACGACAAACACAAAAGAACTCAAAAGATGCATTACAGAGTGCAGCGTTTATTGGCTGCTATCCCAGAATCCACTTCAGGTTTGTATAACAATGCTGAACAAATCCCTAAGGGAGTCCATTACTCTTCTCAAAGACAGGAGCTATGGAATTAATTGCCAGCGGAAAATAATGAATCAATTCTGCAAGGTAAAAGTGTATTGCAGTAGTTTACAGAAACTCATGCATGTTTGAAACTTGCGTTTTTCAGGATATAATGGGAAAGCTGCCTCTTTTTTTATGTATTTTTTTTTTTTTTTTTTTGCATGCAACAGATATAATTTATAAGTGTGCGATCATTCAAAGCGGAAAACCTGACAGGCATTATGAGACTGGCCTGCTTCACTGACAGCCTCCATCACACCACACAGCACAGTCATGATTTACCCACAGCGATGCCAGCCTGTAGCCATGCCAAGGGGTCGAGTGATTCTCCAACCAGACTGGGTTTAGCTTGGGCACAACCAGTGGTGTGGTGGTAAATTAGGAGGTGGGCATACTGTAACTCCAAACCCCATATGTATTAATGGTAATAAGGCTAATAGGTGGGTATAATGGCTCATATGTATTAACCATGGCACAGCTAACAGATGGATATATAGGAAAGCCATAGAGATTTATGTGGTAATACTCAATGTGCTTGCTTTACCATCGACTACATGACTGGGCACAACCTGGATGGAAGACCACCTGGGAAAACCAGGTGACGGCTGGAGATGGTGTCGGCAGGCCAGTAGGGGGCACTCTTTACCTGAACCAAATATGCGATAGTGACACTGTCGTAGGACGTGCCCCGTTCACTGATCCTGACTCTGTAGTCATTAGAAAACATTTTATCTATGTATACACACATTTCAGGCAAGTAGACCAAAATATCCCAAAACTGCGTCATGCAAACTCACTGACATAACATAAAATCCAAAATGAAAGGAATATATTCCAAGACATAAGTATAAACGACTGTCACTTACTTGTCTGTTATTTTAAAACAGCACATATGAAACTAGCATAATTGATCCTTTTGGAAATGTATGCGCTGCATGTTTGACAGAATATCTGGGGTAAACACCATGATAAGTATGAATTCCTCATATTTTCGATTTCATGGTTTACCGAACTGACATCTATTACTTTTTCATAATTTTGTAGAGACTACTCCAAATGCTCCCAGATTTTTTTTTTTAATTCAATATTGACGAGGTTATGAAAAATGGATTGTAAACACATTCAATATTCAGTGACTCAAATGAATAAAATAAAAGTCTTTCATGCAGGCTGGCACAATGGGTCTCATCCATTCAAATATCAGCGTTATTATTGTTTTATTGCCTCTTGAATAAATCATAAAAATTACTGGACTATTTCTTTTAAAGGTCAGTATTATTAACACCTAAACTCAACCCCCTCCCAAACCCGTTACCCTTGGTAATACAACTTAAAAAAAGAGCTAAAGCTAGAATGTTCCCCAAATTGAAGAAAAGGGAGAAGAGCGGGTTCCCCCATTTTTAACACATTTCCTCCTCACGGTTTTATAAACATGCCGTATGTAACACAAACTAAAACCTTGGCATTTGAGGACTTGGTTTTCTACCAGTTCAACGATTTGTCGATGATTCTGAATAATGGAATATAAAATATACAGAGTAAATAAAAAAAAATGAAACAGCATGTAAATGTTAATGTGTCATGGCACTGCTCGGGTACATGTCGCAAATCATCTCCACCCATCTACGGATGCTGGTAATGGCCAAAAAGCAAGAAGCATGTGCAGCCCTGCATTATGGCCACATCAATTACATATTGCGCATTTTGCCAGGCAAAGTGGATGCGGGAATGTGGTGTCCATGAAACCCAAGGATTTACTGTACATCATAGCTGCCTTCAATAAATTATTTGTTGGGGTTTTTCATGAGGGAAATTACCGAGTTTCCACATTTTTCGAGGCCAGATTTAGTCAAACTCGACTGCTGTTTTAACTCAGAAATTCTTACCCAATCAAAGCAGAGAGAGCAGTGGTGGGAGTGAACAGAACTAGCTGCAGCAGTAATGCACCCTCGCTGGCTCTGTAACTGTACGGACAGGTCAACCACGGCCCTTCTGTTACACATGCAAGAACGTTTGTCATGTCATGTGGATAATCTTTCAGGGAGGAGGTCAGATAATCGACATTAACGGCTGAAACGCTCATATTTTCACTGATGTCAGCTTATGGATATGGATCGATTTAGCATGCAGGAACTGATCAGCTGATGGAGATCAGAATGAGTCCAGCGGAACCTTCGGGCTCTCAGCGGCTCAGTGCTCCGGCTCAGTGCTTCCTGTCTCTCTGAGATCTCTGTGGAGGAGGTGGCTGAGCCTGTGATGATGTCACTCACAGACAGGGTGGGGCAGGACTGGGGGAGGGAGGCGGGGGCAATCAGCCGTCTTTCTGATGCAAGAGCAGGAGCTGATAATGCATGCATGCGTGGGCATAGGCAGACAGAGAGCGGCTCCCCTGCCTTTAAGCCAGCGGGGGGTCTCTGCAGCCCCTCCACCATGGCCTACATGAGCACAGAGAAACATTCAGATCTACCAAATGCACAGCAAGGCCTTGGTCTCTACAGCTCCAGATTGGGAACGTTTAAGGCGATAATCCAGAGCATACGTTCTCTGAACGTACCTCACGTTCTTGTGTTTAAATGGAGAGCTGACAGCCCTTCGCCCTTTTGTGCTTTTTTTGATCATAGATAGTGAGATAGCTGAGAGGGTTAGAGCCCGAAGAGGAATCACAGTGCAGGGAGAAGCCCGAGTGAGGATTTTAACATGCGCGCTGCAGATCTTTGTGAGGGATTGAGAATGGGCTACCCTGCAGACCGCACCACACAACCTCAACCATCTCCCCTAGCTTAATGTATGTGAAGTTATTGTAGTACGTTTTATACATTTCTCCATGCATCAAGTAACAGCTGTGAATACAAGGCTGCAATGTAATGTGTTACGTCCAGTGGAATCCAAGTACAGCACTACTTTGAAAGTAAAGTCTGGAACTCGTGATGGCCTCTGTATTGGTAGTGAGTATAGAGGAGGTCCTGATGGCAGGTTGGAAAACATTTGCTACAAACTGGCCCCTCTACATTGCCTTCACTTATTTTGTCTGCAAATGTACAATTTTACAGCGATGCAGAAGGCTGATAAAAACCGATATCTCCTGCTGTTCTGCACTTTCAGTAAATAATTATTAAACTACGAAAAAAAAAAACCTACGTGAATTAATTCCCTGCTTAGTCAATGAGGTGTTTATGGTGCCCTCTTGTGGCCCTATTAAGCAGTGCAAGCCACTGGCCTGATTTTATGGCCCAAAGTCAGTAGTGAATAATCAGGCCCCTCCACCCTTGCTGCCCCTGCAGAGTAACCTATAGATAAAGGGTGTCATATAATGAACCAGATCAATAGTGGTCTGGTCTCCCCTCACATAAATACGCCGGTGGAGGCCATTTTGTCAGTACTTTAAGAGGTCCTCCTCGTCCCGTGTTTATACACCACGAGTGTGTGTGGTCGAATGGTACTTAACGCTGTCAAAATTCATAGCCCCCCCATAAACGAGAAACATGGCAATGAACTCCACCGTGTGCCCCAGAGTCCGCGGTACACCCGGAGCCGTTTCACTGAGCGGTTATTAGCACTTATTTACTTATGGCCCTCGTTCCGCGAAGAGCAGACGCCATCAACAACGCTTACTGGCATTTACTCCGTCTCGAATTTTATAATGCAAAACATAAAGCTACCAGGTTTCAATGTCTTTTTGGGTTTCTGAGGATAATAAAGTGTTTGTAAAAATGAGTGTGAAAGGAAAGGTGCAGAGATCGAGGAGCTACGGCAAGGACGCGGCCAACTAAAAGCTTTCACTGAGTTTCATTTCAAATAAGTATTACGCTAATGAGAAGCACAGGCGATGCCAGGGAGGGGCTTGGGGGTGCTGTAGCTACCCCTAGGATAGCCATAGCACCCCAAAAATTTCTGTGGTTTATTTATAATTTTTATTTATAATTGTAACTGTCGCGGAGTGGGTACTGCGTTTGTGCGCGTGTGCGTGTGTGTGTGTACGTGCGTTGGGGGTGTTGCAGTAGAAAAAGCAGTGGCAACCGGCGCATTAATGGGATACCCTAAATTTCAGAGCGCCCTCACTGAAAAGTGCAGCACCCCCATAGCACCAGCAAAGGAACATCTCTGCCGCCGCTGCTGATGTGGAGCTGTATTAGATGTGTTTACCATCACAAACCGCCTCTTTGGGCCCTCTTTACACATTCTATGTATCACTTACACCATATTTATACATAATTTGCAATCACATATGTAATCATTTAGGAATTGAACCTGCAATCCCCGCAATGCCACGTTCCTCCTTGTGTCTGGACTGCGACTGATTATTGGAGGAGTCATACAGACACAGCCAAAACACAGCCCTTTCCCTTTGATTCAGTGCTCAGATGAAGAACGCGTCGGGATATTAAGATTTACGAGACTGTCATGAATGGGATTGCTTTCTGCCCCGCCGAATGCCCCGCCCCCCCTGACCCGATCCACTCCAGCTCCACTGCAGCACTCAAGTGCAATCACAGGCTTCTGAGAGGGGCAATTAAATCCCCCTCAACTAGATAAGCGTTAAGCCAACTGAAGGACTGCAGGACCCGAGAGAAGGCGGAAGACCTGGGGAGAGGGGGAGAAAAGAGGGAGAGAGACAGAGAGAGAGAGAGAGAAGGGTAGATGAAGGGAGAGATGGAAGATAGATGCAGACAGAGAGAGAAGCAGAGGAGAAAGAGAAAAATATAAATAAGTATGCATGTTTGAAAGAAAGATAGAGGGAGAGAGAGGAAGCCATGATATGGTGAAAGACTTAGGCAGAGGGAAATAGAAGAAAGAGAGAGAAAGAGATTCAGATGGAGAGAGAGAGAAGGAGAGGGGGAAGAGAAAAATATATATTATATATGTATATATGTGAAAGGCAGGTAGAAGGAGAGGGAGAAACGGAGTGCGAGAGGCAGAGAGAGTAAATCTAATACACCGCTCAAGTGCTTGAGGAGCGTTCCATGCTGTAAGCTAAAACGGCGACCAATTTAGAGGCAGACCACTTCAGGAGTGCTTTCCTGCCAGGTAGTTTCTCCAGCTCAGCCCGGTGATTACTAACAAGGCGAACGCAATATTCGCCGCGTCTCTCCACACAGTTCAGTGAAATAATGGGGTTTCATCGCAAAAGGGCAAATGCAAAAAGGGACACTTTGTGTGGGAGAGAAGGCCCTCTGACATATTCATAACTACAGCGGAGAGAAGGGGGCCATTCATTTCACATAAACACCTCAACCCAACAAGGGTGGCCTCATTTGCTGTCACAGGACTATGTGAACAAAAAGCGTATGGTATAACTCAGTTTCCAGCACTGTTCTTTACGAATAAACTAGCAGTCAGCAAAGGTAGGGACACAGGGAAAGCGGTAATTCAGACATCGACTACGTTAAGTTGAGGAGTGTGCCAAACGCATCTCACTTTCACGGCCCCCTGGTGGGCGATCGCAGCTAATACAGTCAGTTCTGCTCCCTGAAGGTTGAGTGAGATCGTCTTGAGATCTCGCGAGATCTGGATTACGAGAGACTTCATCCAGACCCAAAGACCTGTGGAATGAAAAGAGAAGGACGGTCCCATCTATGGGAGCACATCGACCAAACTGCCCCCCACTGCCCGCCCCCTGCCCCCCCACTAGAGCCTTCAGGAGACACAGACTGCTGACTCTGCATCAGGGGAACGTCCTACCATGCAGCTCAGAGCCAACTGAGAAATAATTCTGTACACAACCCCCCCCCCAAAAAAAACCCACCCACCGGCCAGCCCCCCCTCCACCTACCCTTTACCCACCCGCCAGCCCCCCACCCCCTACGCCCCCAGCACCCATAAGAAAGGCCCTGGGGTCAGGTGGGTTGAGATGGAAGTGAAGTGGGAGATGTGTAGCCGAACCCAGCCGCTGGTCTCAAGGTCACCTTCTGGCAGGCTGTCTGGCTCTTGCCTTCGCCCCCCGATTGTCGATTGATTGTAAGGAAGACAGTGAGCCCTGGAAATCCCATCTGGACTATCCACTGGTATAACAGAAATCCATTAAGAAGAGGAAGCAGAAGAAAAGGAAAAAAAAAAAGAAGGTTCAAAAGAGCCTGTAATCTATCACCTATCTTTCGTAGCATTTCATACAACTATTACGTTACGACTTTTCTTCCTTATTTTGTGGCAACACTCAGTAGAGGGTCCGGATGGGGGGGGGGGTTGGGGTTGGTTTCATCAATAGCTGTGTACCATAACCGTTCTTCATCAGGAGACAGTGGAGGAAGAGGACGCTTTCTGCCTTCAGAGAGCTGGCAGAAGCTGAAGAGGAAAAGCTATTTCCTGGGAGAGACTGGGGTTGATTGAAGGAGATGCACTGAGATGGATTTCGATGGCGAACACTGCCTGGACTCCCCCACACAGTCCTTAGTTTCCGTGGCCACCCTGTCGTCAACATATTCTTCCAATTTAGGTACCGGAGATTTTTTTTTTCTGTGTCTTGATAGGAGAAAACAATGTTTGATGTTTTCTTGTTGAAACAAAATGTTATTACTTTGTGCCTGCGCCGCGCTATCGAATAAACTGGACTTATGAATGGAGGTGTCAGAATGCGTGCCGTGTGGCTTTGCTGCTGTACTCCTCAGTAACACTCCTGGAGGGTCACAGGATGAAACTGTTGCCTGCCATCACATGCTCACTGAATTCGACCAATGAAATCAAGCGATTGATTTGCATATAATAGCTCCACCCATTAAGAGGTTTAGGAGGCTTCATTCATCCAGTAGTGCCAAAAAGCCAAATCCCCATTACAGAGAACTGACATCCCAAAGCTTCAGGCCAAGAGGGCCATGGTGTCTGGTCTTTATTGTTAATCAATCAATTAATCAAACTTAATTAAAGCAGCTGATTTTATACAGTTAAAGTCATCCAAGAGAGTCTCGGTAAATCTACCTCATATTTTCTTATCTTTGACGAAAAGGATATGCTAAAATAAAGCATTATCAAACACCAAAATGAGTTTAATGGTTTAGCCATGATTACTGAAGGTTAAAAAAGCATTTTGGAAGATTTAGCCAGAGCAGCACTTTTCTGTATGTGTGCACAATGTTGACACAGCCACACCATGTCTGGTACACCTTCTGCCTGCCGATCCATGGCGTGGTTGAAACGGCCAATCAGGATGGTATACATGTGATGGTGCTTGATGTTGAGTAATTCTTCATGTTAGTGTTTCTGTCACACATCTGTGCAATTCTTAAATGAAAAATGACCCAATTTTTGGGGACCCCCTTTCACACTAAGGCATACTGAGATTTCAGCAGAAGTTTTGCTGGGTAACTTATCTTGAAAACGAAAACCAACCCACATAACACACTCTTAGGACCAGGGCTGAAAGAAAAATAAACAAACTAGGCAACACACAGCTGGTTTCTGAGGCCCAAATTGGCTCCTAAACTACAGAAGAACCTGACAGAGTTGAGCACGGCTGATTTACTGTGTGTACACGGTACCGAGCCGCTGAAGGTGACTGTACACGGTTCCATGCACCGGAGGGGAAACTGGAACGTCCCCACAGCGCTTGATTGATTGGTCTTCAGCCGTACTGTAATCAAATAAAAAGCACCTGCCGCTCACACGCAGGTGTCCAGCCAGATGTTCGCTACATTACCTGTACGGTAATCCTGTTCCACGGTTTACCGTCCTCTTCATTCATCCAATCTTCACCAACAAAAGCTTCCTCCTAATCGTGTTAAATCGCTGCGCATGCTACCTTGCATGAAAATTATATGCATTACAATTCATATTTCAAATGGAGAAAGTTTTTTAAAAGCATAGTCCTCTATATGTGTAACAAAAGTTCCTTGTTTGCAGCGTCTCAGTATAGAAACCTGGAGCTTTTCAACATTTTAACAAGCACTGACACATGTTTTTATGTTAGACTAAACATTATTAAATCATCATAATATAAACATCACAAAACAATATTATTCATTTCTCTCAGTCTTGCATCGGCAATAGTTAATCTTCGAACAATTAACAGTGCATTTTTTAATTACATTTAATGGAGTTTTTAATATTTCAAATAAGCATTTTATAACCTTCTAAAGCATTACAAGGAGGAGGTTTCAATCAAATATTGCTCCTCATTTACGAGAAAATGAAGCTACCGGTTCGGTTTCAGAACTCATTCACCACGTGCCTTAAAGCTTCTCTCAAACACCATTCACAGCGCTAATGTAATTTCTGAGACAGTGGTACTGCTGCTTAACTAAAGCTTTCCAAAGTGCACACCTTCCATTTTTCAAGATGGAATACCTGCTTGCAGCCTCCCTGTAATTACACTTCCAGGTAATTAGGCTGAGAATGGGGAACGAAACCTCCCGAAGTTATGTTCCGCTTGCATATTGCTTGTCAGGGATTGCTGTCCCCCCCCATTTCCGACCGCGTTGTTTCTTGAGTTCCGCACTGTTAACGATGGCTGATGCCCTTAACCAGGTGTAATTGTTTATTTAGCCATTACACGTGGATGTTGCTTCCTTATCATAATTTCGTCCATCATCCCCCCCCAACCCACACAAGTGCAGCCCCTCCCTCCAAATTAAATGTTGTCTCTCCCACACAAAACAGTCAGGTGAAATGTGGACAAGTGAACTACCCAACATCGCCTCTTTTGAAGCCCAGAAAATTCAATTTTCTCATAACAACAAGAAACGAGGAGCCACATGCACTGATCAGACTAACATTACAAAACAGAGGATTACGTAAATGATTTCACAAAATTGTCCAAAAGAGACAATTTGTTTTAAATTCTTCAATTTGTTTTAAAAATAAACTCTTTCAAGTATGAAACCAGACAGAGAACCCCCTTAGGTGGGAATATATATGGAAATATGGCAGAATATCAGGCCACACTGTAGTTTTGTTTCTAGCCAGGCCATAGTACACCAAGTGGAAGGCAGATCGAAGAACTGAATAATTGGCCATCTCCAGGCCAGAGACGGTAACATTTACCAACGTTCACAAACACACAAGGGCCTTAATGAATAAATCACTCACTAATGATTACAATGATTTTGAAAAAATAACAAGTAATAATAAGAGCGTTTTTTTGCAAGCTAAACTAAATATCATAGCTAAGCAGCATAGGTCATGTGACCTTGAAAGCAGTTGCTCATGAGAGTGGAAATAGCTAAAAAAAAAAAAAAACCAAAAAAACACAAACCCGCTGGAGAGAATACGGTGACACATGGGGCTCTCATTAATAATAGATTTCCCATTGTGTAGTGGGCGGAATTTGGAACACGGCCTCATCCATTCTGCCAAAAACATGAGAACTTCCACCGTCCATGAGGGAGATGCCGAATTACCACAGAGATAAGACCAGGCCCTCTCCAATCGGTCAAAACCAAAAGGTTTCGCTCTTCAATCGACAAAGAAGAAAAAAAAAACCTGAAATAATGAAAAACGACAGTTGAATAGAGCACTGTTGTATTAAAAAAAAAAAAGTGGTCCTTGAATTTACTCTGAACAGTTGAGCCATTTTATTGAAAACAACATTTTGTTGTAGGTGATCTAGGATTTGTGTGTGTGTGTGTGAGTGTGTATTTTGTTATTGAGCTGCAGTAGTTTTTAACATTTCCTGCTGGTTTTGACAGAGGTGAATCATAACCCCTCACCCCAAAAGTAACACAATAATAAGAAATGGCTGAGGTTCAGCGCGTTTGGGGGAGTGAGGATTTCTCCGACCGCGTGAGAGGCATCATGAGAAGAACCATGCTTTTCCCTACCTCTGCATCTTTCCCATCATGCATCTCTCTGGATTTGTTCCAACTGCCTCAGGCAAAAAAACAACTGACACACATCTCCAAATGAACCGGTAAAAAAAAGCAGGTGTGTACCTTTTTTTTGACAGACAAACTGGACCACAGGGGCTGTGTCATCCTGCCAGACAGCGAGATCACAAGGTAAAGGGGGGAAAGGAGAGTGAAAATACGAGTTCTCTCCCTTCAAGTCTCAAACATGTTGTAGTTCACACCAAAACAAATAATATCAATTGTGATGGCAATATTAATTGATAAAAAGCCACACCTTCAGTCTGTATTCAACACAGGAGAAATTCTTCACTCAACAGACATGGAACAGTCCAGAAAGAACAAACCCTTCTAGAGAGCACTGGCATTGGAGACGTCTGTGGACATGGATGTTTCTAGACTTTTCGCACTACTGGGGTACAGGCCCCCATTGCCCACATCCTCACACCTGCACTTTGATACATTAAGCACTAATTATATTATCATTTACAACAAATTATTACAAATAAGGGTAAATAGGGTCTGTGGATGATACCAGAATCTGGACATGAGGGAAACGGTGCTCAGTGTATTCAGACAGTGCCATACTGAAAGCTCATTGGTTGGGAAGATATGGCTTGCAGCCAGGGGGCTGCAGGTTTGAATCCCCCAGTTACGGAGTGCTGAACCACTTCCATAAAAACATGGCTGTGTTAATGGGTAATATGCGTTTAGCTTTCGGATAAGATTGTCAGCAAAAGAAATAAACTCTTTTTAACGTTGACTGATGAAATAATACACTTTTACTTGACTGAACAAACTTTGACAAAAAAAGGAAACACAGTTTGGTGAGTTTTCCAGTCACAAAAAACACCACACCGATTCAATCACATAGCCACTGTGAGCAGATATGCAATTCAATCAGAATGGACTTCGGTCTCTTTGAGGGAATATGCTGCTCAGCTTGAACATTCTCATTCAGTTTAGAGTGAGAAGAACCCATTCCAAAGAAGATATTTTACTCAAAGCAAAGGTATATTTGCAATTTCCATTTGTGTTAGAATGTATAGTCTTCATTGACTGAATTGCATTGAAGTTCATGTGTAGTCCACAGTTAGTCTACAGCATTTTTCAGCTCTTTCGCCTTCCAATGCTCTCTTTCTCTTGGCCATGCTTCCCATTTTGATTGAGTAAACTCAGGGGGTGTAAGTTTGCTGGAGTGTGTTTTTAAGCAGTCGAGCCATCCAGCTCGACAGTCTAATAAAATTAGCCTTGAGTGGGAACAAACAGTGAGAGTGCGAGTTTGATTCATTACCGTGCCGCATAAACACCCAAGCATGAGTACGCTCCTCATTTACACACTAAATGAGGGTGCAGCTCTGCATCAGGGCTCGCTCAGCGTGTCTCAAATGAAAAAGTTTGAAATCCATCACACGTACCTCATCCAAACACCAAAAACAGCCTTTTTCCATCCAGGCTGTTGAGAAACCCAAGGCTTAAGCTGCAGGTGTGGACCCAAGCTGCCAGCTTTAAAAAAAAAAAAAAAAAAAACCCAAGCCAACTTCACGTAATTTGCTCAAAGAAGCCAAAAGTACAAAATTACATACGCCCCTTAAAAAAATACAGCTTTTACCTTAAACACCTTTGTGGAAGAAGCCAGAAGATGATTAAACTACCAACTGGCTCATTACAGCTGATGTCCAACAGCGCACACCTGAATGCCAATCAGTAATGAAGTGCACCTGGCTTGCTTCATCTAACCAACTCAGACTCTAAGCCCCATGGGATATGTAGTCTTATTTCCCCATCTGTAGTTTTTCCTGTCAAAATGGCTGCCAGCTCTTTAGGGCACTCTCTTGCAGCCAGTATGTGCCCCTGCCCCTGCCCCCAAAGATGTCAAAATACATAAACCTTGAGATGTCTCTTGTACATAGTGAATGTGTTGTCGTTAAATGTTTACGAGAGAAGGTGGGTTTTTTTTCTAGCTTGATTCCAATCTGCTCTTGTTTTGTTGGATGGAAACAGCTAATGCATTAGCCTAAGAGGAAGGCGTTAGCTTGCAGTCTGGCATCTAACCTGAGATCATTCATGCCCCAGCATTTACAGTGATGTCAACCCTTGAAAAACAAATTTTCCAGCGTTAATACCAACAGAAATTGAAACTGCACTGGTGATTGCTTTGTGCAAATAGGCTTAACTGGGCAAAATGCCAGTGATTCCTTTAAAATCCCTTAAAAAATAACAATCACCAACCCGGGGTCTGTGCCTGGTGTTCTGCAGATGTACAGTAGAGCCACCCCCCCCCCCGACTTATGGAACCATCCAGTGCAAAACCACTGCCCCCCCCACGGCCCACTCCCATTCCTGGGCTGTATGTGTGGGTAAAGAGGTTTCCATGCTTAACCCAATTTCCTTTTTTCCCGAGGTCCCCCCCTTACCCCCCCCTAATGGGACGCACTCTGGTAATACAGCTGAAAAGAACAGCATCACCGGAGGGACTTTAAGCAGGACAGTAATGGGTCTCTACATGTGTATGCATTACAGCGCAGGCCCCGTGTCGGCTCTGCCTCGCCGCCGCTGAAAGCGCTCTCAGGCTCCCGCGGCCTCACGAGCCGAGCGGAGCCGCGCCGTAGTAACACGCCCCTTATGCCTCCGACCGAGACCCGTCATCATCTCCCAGCGCACATGAGCAAACACACCTGCTACACACCTGAGTGAACACACCTGGTCGCGGCCTTACATCCAAAAACACACAGACATCGCTGTCTTTACGTTTCTGGAAAAGGAACCCTTTGGGAAACATCATTGCCATCACAGTTACAGCCTTACAAGCCTTATCCACGGGTTTGGCCTCCGCATTTTGACCAACTGCAATTCAAAAATATTTTTAAAAAATCCAGATTAGTACCGAAAAAGAACATCTGAAATTCCAGCGTACATTGTACGCTAGAATACTGTAGTCAGTATGATTTACGTGGGTTTTAACAGTTCTTAGTAGTACATATAGGTGGGGTTTCAAGTTATGAACACACACAGGGTAAAATTACATCATTTTATATAAGTGCCGTGAGCCTCCGTGGTTTTTGCACATCCTGGAACCATACACCCGCGGAGACAAGCGAATCAGGTGTTATTTCCATTTTGAAATTGAACTGCACATGCTAAATAATTTTTGCATTTCAACGTAAAGAAAAGGCCCGTAAAATGCTGCAGAGAGTTTGTAATTCTGATGAAAGAGTTCTCTGAATGCCGCGCCTTTCAGCCCATTCACACACACTCAGCAATCCTTTCTGTTCTGTCAGTATACTCTGCTCATACGTCTCACTCTTGCCATTTCAGATCCACCCTTTCCTCTGCCCCCCCCCCCCCACCACCCTGACCATCTGGATTTAGGCCGTGCCACCTCGGTCACCCTCCTCTCTTACCTCCGTTGCTCCGTTATAAAGCTCTCAGCCTGGCCATTGCTCTCATTTCACCTTTTAAACTCCTCTCTCTCTCTCCCTCTCTCTCCCTCTTATTCTCTCGCTCCTGTTACCCTGATAAACACAACTCTTTCATCCAGGCTTCATCCTCGTTTCACCTTTAAAACTTACCCCCCCTTTCCCTGTCTCTCTCCAGCCCCCCACCCTCCTCCCCTACCCGACTCTCAGTCCTGCATGACACCCCAGCTCCCTCTCCCCTCTCCTCCCCTCCCTTCTTTCGCTCTTTCCTTGATTGTTTTGGTCACTCCTTCCCCTACTCTCCTCTCTGTGCGCTGCCCTCTAACCCTCCCTTCTGCGCTCTGTCAGCTTCCACTCCAATCCCAGCCCTCCCTCTGTACCTGCCCGCTCGCCCCCTGTCCTCTCTCTCTTCTCTCGCTTCACTCATCCTCCTCTCCATCTTTGGATTGTGGAGTTTTTTTTTCCTTTTTCCTTAAAAAACCATCCTCCCTTTTACCATGAATGGCATCCACAGAAATTCAAGGCTAATATTTATATGAAAGTTAACATATGTCAGTATGGTGCGTATCGACAAAATCAAAGACAGGCTTTAGATACGGCCTGTATTTTTTTCATCATACCAAAAAATCGAAAACTTCTCTAGATATTGAGCTTCTACTCAGCCTCTGTCTTGTCTCTTCTTCCCTTGCTTCACTCACTCTCCACTCCTTCTTTTGATCCTGTGTTTTTCCTTTTTTTTAATCTTTCCCGTTTTTCCCCCACCTGACCCATGAACCAGCCCCCCCTCCCCCCTTGCCCACTCCCACAGGCTCAAGCAGAGTTAGGCACGCCCTCTTATGATGCTACAATAAAATAACAAAAAACCTACAGCTATCTCCATTGGCTTAATCACGTTGCCTCTTCAAAATAAGAAAATAATAAATAATAAAGCTATGCATATTTTGATTTAAAATTGCCTTGAATTTGGTTTCCACAGGTTGTCTTATTGTAAGTAAAAATATCCTGTTATTGCAATTATATTACCATGACTATTATTACTTCTGCAGCATCTTAAGGAATAGCCAGGATAATCACTATGCAAGGGGTTATCCTAAGAGTTTCTTCCAGTGCTGCAACAGAGCAAGGAAATTTAAGGAAGATGTAAGGTGCATTTAAAATCAGAAATGAGTTATGCGGTATAATAACAAGGATACAGCTGATACCCTCAAGAGTCTGTGCTGAGAGAGGCTGCAGGTATGCCTATATTCACATCTCATATCCCAAAGTTTTCAGAGGGCACTGAGATAAGGAGGGGAGAGGTGCTGGAGAAAAAACTAAAGGGAAATACAACATCACACCCTGGTGGAATACATCCAAGCGTGTCGGAGGATTGGGGGAAATTGTTTTAAAAACAACCAATACAAGCTGGAGAAATAGCAAGGTGGAGAAATCATGCCCACCTGTGAGAGGAGGGACCATACTGACCCTGTGAGAGGAGGGACCACACTGACCCTGTGAGAGGAGGGACCACACTGACCCTGTGAGAGGAGGGACCACACTGACCCTGTGAGAGGAGGAACCACACTGACCCACTAAAGCACAGGACTGACACATTTAACTTCATCTTGTGTGAAATGCTTTGATGTTTCGGTGTGAATTTGCCTGTTACAGCTACAGCTGTATTCTACAGGAATACACACACACACGCACGCATGCACGCATGCACACACACACACACACACACACACACACACACACACACACACACACACACACACACACACACACACACACACACACATACCCACACACTCACACACACCCCTGGTCATCTTGTATAAGCCATAATTATAGAAGTAATTAAACAATATACATAATCATCTAAAACACCAGAATCTACCATGAGACAAAGACAAATCAAACTTATTCTTTAAAAAAAAAAAAAAAAACCTCCCGGACACATTTTTAAAGAAACTAAACTGTATTTCTTACTTGAGCTGTGAGATATCATAGATATATATATATATATATATATATATTTGGACTTTCAAAATGCATTTGACAAAGTACCACAAGAGAGGCTCATTGTCAAGATGAAATCAGAAGGAATTACTGAAGTTATTTCCGAGTGGGTTTGAAATTGGCTGCAGGGCAGAGAGGAAATAGTAACTGTAGGATGAACTGTATCCGAGCAACACGCCATGGTAACGCTGGAGTCTCTGCTCCGCCTTATACACATAAATGATCTTGATGTTGATGTTAGCAGCAAAATCGCTTAAATTGCAGATGATGCAAACCTGATACAGATACCATGATGATGATGATGATGATGATGATGATAGAAAACTCGCTAAAATTTAGGAACCCACAGAGGTAATCTTGGGACGTTGAACAGAATGGAGAAGTGGGAGGAGCGCTGTCATTCATTTTAAGACAGGGTTATTTCACGCGAGGAAAACGGTTGCTATACGTTGAATATGAAAAAGACGAGGGACCAGAGCTGATTAAAGCTTATCAGGATTGAGGGCGCTGTGCTGTGGGAGTGAAAAAGTCCGGCGGGCTCCTGGGATTTATGGCAAAAAATATTGATATAAATCAAAGGAGGTGAGGCTGATGTAACACAGCCCCTTAGACGGGCCCCATCATGGGTATTGTGTAAAGTTCAGTAAATTGGTTCCTCTAAGAATAAAAAGTTACGAGGAAAGACTTAATCTATTCAGGCTTAGCAAAAGGAGACAGAAGTGCATTTAATTGAAGTCCTTAAATTCATAAAATGGCTTTAACAAAGCGAACTACAAAAGATTTTCAGGTTGAGTTCTGTCAGCAGAACAAGAGGTCAAAGGTGTAAATTAGATAAAGGCAAATTCCTCAAGGATTTTTTTTTTTTTTTTTACACAGAAAATTGTCAATAATTGGAACAGCTTGTTAGGTCATACAGCAGAGTCTGCGATCCTCAGAGCGTTCGATTCCAAGTGCTGGATGCGCGCTAAATCATTACGTCTCCTTATGTTCTTGATTTATGCCTTATTCTCTGTATATGACAGCTTTACATGCAATTTAATATAATATAAAGGATATAATACACAATCCAAATTTGTGATAGAATGTACGCTCAGAAACATGTGTTGATTGAATTGTACATGCCCTTAGCCTGGGTCGCTGCCTGTGCACATTATAATGAAATATCCTGATGTGATCCGCATATTATGATCTTATGTATTGTACCACAAAATGTTTTCACGTGAGAGTTAGACCACGGGACCTGGCCAGAGGTTCATGACCCCAGAGTCCATGGTGTGAGCAGAGATTCGTTGGGGCGGGGGCGGGGGTGGGGGTGGGGTGTGGGTGTAGACAGCGAGCGTGCGGGTTTGCGGAGTGCCGGCCTTATCAAAGGCATGGAGTTCATTAAGTGACGTGACATGGCGGCCGCATCGGCAGTAACCGCGGTAACCACGGCGCGCTTTGCGGCGGGGCGGATAGATGTCTCTGCAGACGGAGAGAGCGATGCTTTGATGTACACGGACCCCGTTTCTGATTAATGGGCTGAGCCCTGCGAGATCCCCCACCACTCCCCCGTACCCCGCTAAATTACTCTCCTGGTAGAAAAAAAAAGAGCTGATTTGCACTATTGTACTAATTATTGGGCGAGCCCAGGGTCGGTGCGAAGCGGAGCCGGCAGGTCTCACGCCCGCCTCTGGATTAATGAATTAAGCAGCTGTGTGATGAATCGAGAGAGCTTCCTTAATCATACACCACACAGTGTAAACTGGGTGATTGGCGGGCGCCGATGACGCCCCCTAGTGGACTTAGCATGTCCATGACATTCGAGGGTGGGATATCAGCGGGGTGGGGGTTTGGGTTGTGGAGGGGTGACTGGGCAGTGGAAGGGGGCATGGGGGTGGGTTGCCGGGGGGTCAGAGGGCGCATAGGGGGTGGGGGTTTGTCAAAGTGACAACAGGTCATCACATGTGCATTTGGAGAAAAATATATGCATGTGAATCACATTCAAAGATGTCCAAAAAAAGCTCATTTGATTCATATGTCCCATTTAGTAGGTAATTCCTCTCCTGCAGATCATAGCTGCCATTGGCACGTTTTATCGGTCTGTGTTTCAGCTTCTGTCTGCGGTTTCATTACATTACATTAAGGGCATTTGTTAGATACTCTTATCCGGAGCATCTTAGGCAAAGTGCATATGAACGTTACAAAAAGTGCAAAGATAACCCTAGAGAGGGGTAAAGGCCCAAGTGCCAGGGGTGACAGAATAGATCAAGACTCCCCTACAGACTATCAAAAGAGAAAGTTAACAACAGCAGCCTAGGTTAAAAACAAATCACAGTTAAAAGAGCAGATGAGTGCAGAACCATTACTGAGAGCGAGGGAGGGGAGGGGAGAGGTGCAGCCTGAAGAGGTGAGTCTTCACCACACTCGATCCACACTGCTAGCCGTACAGCACATTTACACTCTTAGCCAAGCGCTGTTAGCTCCTTCATGTTCACTGTGGCCGAAGTGTGTGTGTGTGTGTGTGTGTGTGTGCTTTTTTCCTGCTCCCTGTCTTTCTATGTACACATAGCAATTGGGCAAGAAAGCAAAATCAATCGCGGAGGAAAGTCAACTCTAAAGAAGAGGAATTTCATGGTTTAAGTGGATTTTATGAACTGTGGGAATCTCTGGAGTACAGATAATCAGGGCCTGTGGACAGCCGCGTAGCGCCGAGATGAAAGTCATCCGTCAGTGTTGGAAAATTAAGTAATTACAGACTTAACCGCAGACAATAAAAAAAAAAAATCCTGGAGAAAGGTAATTCGAGGAATGTGTGCCAGCAGGGGGGCATGGAGCGGTCCTGAAAGCTGAGGCTCTTTCCTGGATTTAAAAGGATTTTCCACCCAGGAAACGACCAGATCAATTAATGACAGAGCAGAAAGATGAACCGTGTTGTGAAATTGACCTGACCCTCGTACCCTGGGTATAGCTACATGCACTCACACAGTAAAACGCTAAGAGCTAAACCGACCGTCTAACACAGCATCTCACCTGCTGGACTCATATAAACTTTATTAAGGGAAAATGAATACTGAACATTATACCATGCATAACCAAAGTGGCATTATGTACCTAACTACAGTGTGCACATAGCAGAAGAATGCAAAGCGAGAGAATAAAACTGGAGCGTGTGGATTACCATACAATAAAGCAATACGCAGAGTGAAATCACTAAACACTGTGTACTGCTTCTCAGGAATGTGACATTATGCATTTAATCACTGTTATTGACATAAGTAGGGAATTATACATGTATTTGATATGAAATTAGTGAAAGTTGATTGTGTACTGGCTACATTGTGTCAGCAGGTCCTGTGGTATTGACAAGGACATTTCCTAGGATACACACACACATACAGACAAACCACACACATACTACACACACACACACACACATACAGACAAACCACACACATACTACACACATACACACATACAGACAAACCACACACATACTACACACACACCACATACACACCACACATACAGACAAACCACACACATACTACACACCAACACACATACAGACAAATCACATATATACACAGACACATACAAACACACACATACTACACACAAACACACACTGACACACATACATACCCACACACACACACACACACACACACACACACACACACACACACACACACACACACACACACACACAGAGTCATGCAAACATAATTGTAAATATGCTGCGCAGGAATAGAGGGGCCCGTGGCTGCCTGGGCTGGCTGTGAAATGTTGTCTCTGCTGGTGGAGTGTCTGGCTCTGACAGTCCCAGCATGCTTTAATTGCGTTTGTTCTCCCATTATTGCACTTAGCTTGCTTCCTCATGCTATGACTCCCATGATTCATTTGGATTCCAGTTAGCAGCAACGCGTCACATATTATTCTTTCAAATGAGGCATGCACGAGGTTCGCTCTACACCGCGCAGGAAGAAAAAAAAACAAACTCAAGCACATTGCCAATTCTATTTGCATATTTTCAGACACTTGTGCTACACAGATTATTTCTCAAGTGATGTTCAGTCTGTTTCAGCGAGGCGCTATTGCACATGGGGTGCCAGGATGTGCTCAAAATTGGGGTAAATAGATACTTTTGCTTCTTTTTAACAACCAACCATCACAAGTGGTTGAGTAAGTGGTTGAGAACGTACGCTATAAATAATAAATACACTGAAGAAAAGTAAAAATATGTACATACACATCCATATAATCTGTATGTATTTTTATTTGATAGCTTTTTTTGTTGGATACAAGTGTCCACTTCATTTGTAAACACCAGTTTCCTACAACTGTCCTTAAGTGACACTATTTTAAATTTGAAATGGAATAGTAGCTAATAATTCAATACCAAATTAAAATTAATGAAAAAGAAATAAAATACTGGTAATGATTGTTTTCATCCAAGGTCTGTCAACTTCCCCAAATGTTCCTGAGAACGTAATTCTGCTGGTGCAACTGACAGAAAAAAGCAAAAGATGTTGTAGATATAAATGTGACATGCTTGTCTTTTATAAAGAGTGTATTTTAGAGGAGAGAGTGCGGGGGTGAGACTGTAGACCTGGAGGACAGCAGTCTCTGCTGGTTTACGGTGTGTTTCAGCACTTAATTGCTTAATTTAGGACACTGATTGGAACATATCTTGTTTCCAGGGCCTAAATTGGCCGCTGATTGAGAGAAACCCTACAGACGCTACAGCCATCCAGGCCTGGAGTTTGACATCCCTGGCCTGCAGGGAAACTCACCCTCTCTCTCTCTCTCTCTCTCTCTCTCTCTCTCACATCTCGGTTTCATGCTTCAGGATCTCTCTGAAGGGATGTGAGAACCAGCAGACCAGCGGGACCAGGGTCAAGACCCCCCTGGTCTGGACTATGGGTAAATAATGAGTCTATATGGGCTGGGAGGGCTGATCTGGTCATTATGTATTCTCATGTTGTTCTTTCATGGGCTTCCTCTGTATTTGCAGGGGGAGGCAGGTACTCATGCATATTCAATGGTTGCATGGTCTGACTTGACTCTGATTGATAGCCAGGCAGAGAGATACTCTAACAGCCGGGCCTTCAGAACCCAGTGCACAGTACGCCCCTGGCCTGCCTGTCTGCTTGGGAGCGTTCGTGACAGCGGCCGTCACCCCGGCTCTTTAATTAGCGACAGGAACTCTCCCGCCTGTGACAGGAAGGAGAGCAGAGCGTGATATCTTGCCAGTGATTAAAAAACGTCTCTGAACCCCCGCCACCTGGAGAGATGAAAAACAAAACTTCGGCAGCATTCCAGAACTGCAAATTCAAAGCCGAATTCGGCTTCCAATCACAGATGCAAGTTGCAAGAGTCCGTTAAAAAAACAGGTGCTCAGCGAGCTGCTGAGGGCTGATCCCACTAAAATGATACTCCGACATTTTGTCTGCGTACCAAGTGCAGACAAACCCACCAGAACCATTTTGTCTTCGCGGTCTGTTTGTGCATTCTGGAGAAATCTCAGAAACCAAAGCAGCACACCACACACACTGCACACCAGCACAACATTTGGATGTCCACAGGAAGTAGGGAGAGGATCATTCTGTTTAACAATATAGCCTTGCATGGCTGCAAAAACCTGAAGGGAGTTTCAGTACAGGTAGCTTTACAGTCAGGAGCACGTCAGTTTCCTGCAACAGCCGGCCTCCGCCAGACGCTTTGGCTTACCTGCAGGTACACACCTGGGCAACTAATTGAAATTTTATGTTTTTTTTTTTAAAAGAAAGCTTAACAAACTATTTATACACTTCCAGAGAACAGCCCTCATTGTTTTTTTTAAAGTAATGTACCGCACTCCACCTGGGTTTTTAAAAAGCCAATTTTTACAGCCAAAAGCAAAGAGACAAAACAGGAAGCGTTGGAGATGATTCCATATGCTGAATGAGCAGTTTTTTTTTTTTTTTGTAAGGAAAGACGCTCGTGGAATGCACTTAGCTCGAGGCAGTTTTGGAAAAGGAATTTCCCATACCTAAACATAGACATCACTGAGCCAAGTACAGATTGACTCATCTTTCAGAAACATTAGGAGCTGGGATTGAATATGTTAGAGGATAGCCCGAGAGGCGAGATTAATTAACTCTTTTTCTGATTGCCAAAAAAACTAATATCTACTGCAGGCAGTGGAGGGGCCCAAACCCTCCTGGCAGAATGAGAACAGCTTAATATAATTAACTGGTGCTTCGTTCCTAAAGAGGTAGCCTACATGAAAGGTACACCTCCAGAATATAATGAAGCTCACTGAGTCCAATAGATCATAGTTGAGCTGTGATAAAGTTTTAATGGAGCGCAATTAGAGACTGTGCAACACCGTGCAGGATGTCGCCTCCCTCGCTTTATTTACGGCACCTTCTAAAAATTTATTACATTAAAAACAGCTACCCACTTTGTTTTTACTGTTGAATGACACATTTATTCAGCAGGTGTCAAATGTTTTTTTTTTTTTTTTTTTTACACAACGTTTTTTGATACTTCCATTGGCAGCAAAACAAGTGATACAGTGAAGGAAACAAAAATGAAAATGTGTTTCTGTTAAAATAACAAGAGCAAACGCAAAATGTCTACAAACATTATGCCTTTCGAGGCAAGACAAGCTTAACCATTTCCCCTCAGGAAAAGCAGTGTCAGAGGATTACTTGTTCAAATGTCTAACATCATTGGTGCAACCACCAGGAGTGCATGACATCACAATGACTGGGCTGAGGTCCCACCCCCTGGGGTGGCCTCTACTGCGCATCCCAGATGGAACACGGAACGAAGAACAAAGAGCACAGAACGCCGGATGCAAAGCACAGGATCCTGAAGACGCAATGCAGAAGAACACGGAAAACGGAACACGGAACCCAGATGGGTTCTCAGGAGGGCGGCTGGCAGGATTGCCTCTCAGAATCGCAGCGTGAGCTTCTCCAGCTAAGAGCGGCCATTTAACAGCTCGGCGGTGATTCTGTGAAATCCAGCCCTGGAGCTGAGAGACACGGGGAACGGCTCCCTGCCGAATGTGAATGGGAAACGCAAATAAACTCATCTGAAAAACAGATGCTATTCCTCTTCCTGTTTACACCCAGACCCCCCGCCTATTCGCTGCGTTTGTATTTTTTGTTTATTTTTTACCTATTTAATTACTTTCTCAATGGATTTAGAAGCAGTGGGTTGATTTAAATTCAACAAAGAAAATTGCATGAATAGAGTTATATATTAACAAACCATATAAGCTAATTTATAACCAGCAATAAAAGGTCACAGTGTAGTCCTAGTGGGCTCAACCTGCTGAGGCACTGGGTTCCAACATATGGATGGGCTTACCCAATCAAAGCCAGTTTCTGACCACTCAGTTCCATACGCTTACCAATCAGAGCCAGGGACTGAACAATCAAGGTCAGGGCCTAACCAATCAGAGCCAGAGACCGACCAAACAGGCCCCATGGCCGACCAATCAGGTCAAATGCCAGATCAGTCAGAGGCTGAGTGACTTTCAATGTGAGGAACAGCGCATAACTTGTGGCTGAATTGCAAAAATACTGGATATGTGCAGTTTAACCCAACTAGCCTTATTACTATTATATATTGGCTTTAGAGTTACACTGTGCCCATTCTCCAGACTGAGACAATACACCCACCTTTAAACCCTATTAAACCTTATTATCATTAGTATATGGGCTTTGGAGGATTTCTACTGGATGCCCACACAAACTACACTGAGTGACCACCACATGACTGGCCAATGCAACTGCAGAGCGCAAAGAAGCATCGGGTGTACTTGTCAGCACCTTCTCAAACCGACGGAGAACATCACAGTGATGAATAAACTGAATAAACAAGTGCAACTGCAACTTCTGTCACTGGGAGGAAAGAGGAGAAAATTTGGGGGGTGGGAGATAAAAATAAAGGGAAAAAGTGAGAGCCTTGGTGGACCCTGGGCTCAGACCGCAGTGAAAGGAGTCGCGGCTCTTTCACTCTGCCCCCCACTCCGATCCCAGGCTTGCAGCCCCCAACCCATTCATCTGTGTCTGCGGGCATTCCAATAAAGTCTCCACACCACAGGTCGCCACGGAGACCACTCTGATTGACACATTTGTCAACCTGGCCATTAGGAGTTGGCAGTTTCGCTCGCTCCATCAAATCAATTGTGAGGACACACGCCACTGAGCTTTTCTCAATTACGCCCTGTCAGGACGGATATGGCAGCTACACCATATCTGTTAGCACGCCAAACAATGTTGGAGGGGGAAGGGAAAAATAAAAAAAAAAATTAAAAAATCCCATGAGTGGGTTGAGTTATTGAAAAAAGTATGAAGGCTATAAACTCTGACACTGGTACATGAAAGATGAGAACGTTTTTCACGACATGTTTAATTGAGTTCAGTCAAAATGAATGAGGGAAAGCGTAGTGTACAAGTGTACCTGAGGTGCACTGGAGAGGAATTAGAAGGCTTTATGGATGGGGTTATCTAGTCGTGCCCATCCAGGTTAGGCAATGCACAGAATGTACCGCAGCTTCCATTCATTCAACTCTCCTTTCCTCACTTTCATTTACAAATAAATGCCAGAGTCAGTTTTCTTCTGGAACATTCAGAAAAATTCATTCTGATGATTGATGAATTTACCATGCTGTGTTTGTGCTAGGCCTGCCAAGTGGAAGGAAAATCCTAACAAAAGTTAAGCCAATTGTTGCTTCATTCCCTTTTCTTGGGTTGGTAAAAATTCAACACTAAAGAGAAAAAAAAATACTAAATTTAAGCCAAAAACTCAACTACACTGTGAGAAGGCACAAACCCAAATTCAACCCCTCACAGCAAGTCTCCATGCAAAACCTGTGCCATTACAAAGGGCCTAATTAAGACAATGGCCCACACCTGGGCTGACTGCTAATGAGCAGACCTTTGTGTGAGTGAGGCCACTGCTGTCCAGGGTTCTGAAGGCTATCGAGACTGTGGGAGGAACAGGGGCTGCCGAAAAACAGCCCAAGAGGAGAAGCAACCCCCTCGAGAAGGGTCTGTCTGCAGTTTCCACTGTTTGGACGTGTCCTACCAGTGAAGGTGGCAGCCAGTGGAAGTGGAAGTGACATCACATGATTTTTTTTCAGTGTTTTTCATTGGTCAGTCGTGTTCTGAGGCTTGAGACTCTTGGTTCACCTAGTAATAGCTGATATTATATTGGGGGGGGCACCTTCTATTCCTCTACAGCTCCCCACTTCTCCTGGCATCACATAATCAAAACAAATGAACACAAATGAAAAGGTAAAGTCACATAAAAACTGAATAAAACCACATCCTGTACTGTGAGACCAGGTGTGCCGATCTACTGAGCTCTTTTCAGCCTAATCGTGTGTGTCTTTGTGTGTGTGTGTGTGTGTGTATGCGTGTGTGTGTGTGTGTGTGTATGCATGTGTGTGTGTGTGTGTGTGTGTGTGTGTGTGTGTGTGTGTGTGTGAGAGAGAGGAGTGAGAGGGAGTATCCCGGTAGTTTCCTCAGTATACTACTTCTTTAGTACCTCAACAAATTTGAGCATGAATGCTTGTTTAAATGGATCTACAGTGATTTGTGTGCATGTGTGTGTGTGCTAGTGTGTGAAATTTCATTTGTGTGTACTTGTCAATGCGCTTCAATGTGTGTATGAGTATATACGTGTCTGTGTGTGCGTTTGTGTATGTTTGTATGAATGCGCGTCGGTATATGTGTGAGTATGATTGTGCAAGTGTGTGTGTGTTTGTGTGTATGAGTGTGTGTGTATGTGTGTGTGTGTGTGTGTGTGTGTGTGTGTGTGTGTGTGTGTTTGTCAGAGTTGGGGAATGGGGGAAGGGGGGGCAGTCATGTCTCCATGGAGGTCTCAACCTTCTTTTATGGCTTCTTAACTGACTGTCAGAGAGCGGGCGGACAGACAGATCGATATGAAAGAGAGGGATAGCTGCTTCAAAACACCACACCGGTGACCCCTCCACATCCACCCAGTAATGATCCAAGCTTTCTCATTCCGCTCCGATAGCCTTTCAGAGAGACAGCGCGCTCAGAATTCCTCTGCCCTGCTCCTGCACTGTGCTGCGGCAGGCCAGGAGCCCATGGCCAATGCATGGGACATATGTGGTATGTACAGAAACATAAACTTGGCAATATCTCTCTAAACTGCACTGCTTTCACCAAGGCTTACAGCAGAGAGGTATAAACCTGGCACTATCACTCTGAACTGCACTGCTTTCATCAGGCTTACAGCAGAGATGTATAAACCTGGCACTATCGCTCTGAACTGCACTGCTTTCACCAGGCTTACAGCAGAGATGTATAAACCTGGCACTATCACTCTGAACTGCACTGCTTGAACTGCACTGCTTTCACCAGGAGATGTATAAACCTTACAGCAGAGGCTTACAGCAGAGATGTATAAACCTGGCACTATCACTCTGAACTGCACTGCTTTCACCAGGCTTACAGCAGAGAGGTATAAACCTGGCACTATCGCTCTGAACTGCACTGCTTTCACCAGGCTTACAGCAGAGAGGTATAAACCTGGCACTATCGCTCTGAACTGCACTGCTTTCACCAGGCTTACAGCAGAGAGGTATAAACCTGGCACTATCACTCTGAACTGCACTGCTTTCATCAGGCTTACAGCAGAGAGGTATAAACCTGGCACTATCGCTCTGAACTGCACTGCTTTCACCAGGCTTACAGCAGAGAGGTATAAACCTGGCACTATCACTCTGAACTGCACTGCTTTCACCAGGCTTAAACCTGGCACTATCACTGGTTTTACCAGGCTGAGAATAGAGAGATATCTGCCTGGCGAGGATAATTTGGGCCTGAAACACATCTGAAGAGGGGGCAGCTTTTTGCTAACCACAAATGAGAAGTTCTGGTTGACCTGGCAGATATTCAGTCAGGGCCAAGTGCACTCCATTTCTTTTTGGGCAGCTATTTTAGGACACCCTCAGAAGGATGGGTACAAACTTCTCCCTCCACTCCCAGGATGTGCTGGCTCTTTAAGAACACAACAAAACTGATGCAAAGAACAGGCCAGACATTTTGCCTTCTTTCCAGAGAGCCCTCAGTCCTGTGTCCTGCACCCTAAGGATGTGCTACATGACCCAGTGTTCCATGAACTGACAGCTCCTCTCTGTGTGAGAAAAGAAAAAAAAAACTTGCTGATATAAAAATGTATTAATTTCCAGCTGTGCCTCTCTTGTTCCACTGTATTTGTACAAAGAAATATTACAGGAAACTTTGAATAAACACTTGATTGAATCACTTCCAGGATTTCTAAATACAGTCAGTAAGGTAAAAGGTCAAAGGTCATGGAACAGCAGCCCAGTGATGCTGTATATAATCAATTTCTCTGCTGCTGTTACTGCAGGAAACCCTGTCCAGTCCTGCACCCCCTGAGTCAAACAGGACATTCACCCCCTTTTCATGGCATGCTTGCCTGTGCTGAGCGCTTATGGGCGCTCTCTGTCAGAAGCGCAGAGCTGTCAGGCGTAAGTGGGCTTTTTGAGGTGCTGCCAAAGGCTATTGACCTGGAGTGTGGGCGGCACGTCCAACTAAAATAGTTTCTTCTTTCAAGCTCTGACGATTTGACTGTTATTTTTTTTCGCAGTCAGTTCCATCCACTTTTATTGTCTAGATATGCAAATGAATGAACTTTAAGGTCACCCCTTGTTCATGTTGAGGAAGAAAACGGCCCCTTAAACACAACAAATCAGGACAGAGTTCAGGGCTTTAGATACAGAGACACAGAACATCCGAGAGCCGCCATGTCCAAACGCGTCCATTCAAACAGCTATCAGCGTCCATATAAAACTCTGCACGGATCCCGCACACTTCCCCTCAAAGCCTCACCCCCATCAAACGTGTGACTGAAGCAAACTACGGGGTGCGTTTCATTTTTTGAAACAGAAATACACGGCAAGCAGACGGGGATTTCCCCCGACGCATGAGAGAGGCTGGTCGTTCGACTGTGCATGGCGTTTTCCGGTCGGCATGTTAAGAGAGGAAAAAAAAAGTCGTTTTTTTTTTTGCGCCGTGACAGTCTAACAGGCAAAAGTACAGTAGAAGCAGCAGAACTCTATCACTCCTTGAGGCCTGACAGCTGATCCCATGTGGATACCCAGCCTTCATTTTGAGCTTTCATTATTTTTTCATTGCTTTACGGAGCACAGACAGGAGGGGGTCTGTATGAATGTAAACAATCTCTGTGCGTGCTGATTCCTCGCCGTTACGCGTTTGCTCGCTGTAAAGTTATGTTCGCGGGCAGGATCCGCTTTGCAAGTGTCATTCAGCGAAGCGCTCGCAGCGAGTTGGGAAACAATAGGAAAGATTTTTTTTTTGTTGTGATATCCTTTTTTTTTTAAACACAAAGCTCATACACATACACTCACACAAATATGCTTTTTGACCCAGTTTAGATTTCTCATTTAAGACTTTAGATTGTAGAAACTGTCAGAAAGCCAAAGGCTCCTCGCTGAATTAGAGCTGATGCTATGTATACTATTTTAAAATGTATTATTTTTAAAAAGCGCATTGCTGGAATACTTTTTAATTGCACAGGCATGACAGACAGGGACAGACGGGAGTTTGACGTTTTATGAATTATAGAGGCTATGTTGAGAAAAAAAAAAAATCCTCAACTATCCGGGGCTAAAGGCGAAATCTCATTCGGTAAAATTTCATCCCCGGTGCGATGCAATCTCGCGCTGGATTTGGGTCCGTGGGTGTCACTGTCCCCTGACTGAAATTCATTGGGGCCCAGACTCATAAACACTTTTTTTTTGTGGTCCAGAGTGATTTATGGCGACGCCGTTACAATTCCATCAGAGATCTGGCTTTTGCGCACTGAAAAGCCTAAATCACTCCAAGCGCCCCAATGATGAAAGTGCATTGCTCTCCCTGCGTTTCACACCAGCCCAGGGCATCTGTGAATTACAGGCCTGTAGACTTCCATCTAACTGCCCCCCTCCCCCCTCCATCTAAGTGCCCCCTCCCACTGCCACCTGCACCATGTAGAAAACAATCAAACACAACGGCCCGGATTCAATCAAACACGCCCAGTCTCTTCAAGAGCATGCAATTCAATCAAAACAGACTTTTCATTTCAGCGTCATTTTCTTTTAACACGGTATATTTAACTGGGGAGAGAGCGGCAAACACACCCTTTGCAATGGGGTCTTTCCAGTCTGAAAGAGAAAAGCATCCTCCCTTAAAGAGACTAAGTGTGTCTGGCTTCAATACAACCCCACACACTCTAATTCAGATCAGCTAAACTATATACATTTATACATACAAACACACACACAAACACACACACACACACACACATGCACACACACTCACTCACACACACACACAAACATGCACGTACACACACACACATGCACGCACACTCACACACACACAAACCTGCACGCACACACACACACACACACAAATAAAGTCTTCCTCACTCTGGTGGGTCGGCTGGCGGGTCAAAGTGAAAAGCAATAAAAGATGGTTTTGTGCTCAGATGTGGTTGCAGGCCTGACCCCAGCTGCAGAGATTTATTGAGGGCTGGGTCAGGGATTAAGGTGGCCATACGGCTACTAAGCACTGCCAGTAATGCATCTTTGCCCCGAAGGCAGCAATTCAATACCCGGACTCGGTCGTAGCTCTTGTTTTCCTGAAATAACCTGTCCCCGCTCAGTCAACTACATCATCTTGATTCAGTCTTATTGCCACAATCCATTAATGCACTGCGTAGGGGCCTCGGCTTAAGTAAGTGTAAGCACGAGTTTAGAAAGAACACTGTTTTATTTATTAGTTCCCTTCCTTTCCTCGCACTCCCCCAATGAAAATACAGGGCAAAATATTAAAACAGAGCATGTATGCAAGTGCCAGTTTGACACAGTATTTTATTTTATTATATGTTTATTTTCAAGCACATGTGTGTTATTTTATGAGTGGATTGAATCAAGATTAAAGTCAGTCATTATGTTCAATTCAATTTAAAATGCATATATATGATTGCCTTCTAGCATAATATAGAATTAGAATATGGAATAATATAATAACTAGTGTATATAATATGAGACAATATTATGTTTTATAATTTCATGATGATAAGAAATTACAGAAAATAATGTTGGCAATTTGTGTGTGTGTGTGTGTGTCTGAACTGCAGATATTACAAAGATTTTCATTTGGATGAAATCACAGAAACAGAGACATAATCAGTCTCCTCAAACAATGGACAGCAGCTGGGTAAAAACAACGACAGCTGAGACACAAGCACAGCGAGTACAAGCTCCGCTACAGCCACAGAGAACTGATTAACCTCTGTGCTGGTCTCTGCTGGCATGATCATGCTGTACAGAAACAATTAAAAACAGTGATAAAACACAAAATATACCTCTGTATGTCTTTCCTCTCCAATGACTACCTTTGGCACTATGAAATACACTAATAATAAAATTATAAAATATAAAATAAAAACATATATCTATATATTGAGTTATTCATTTACATTTGTATTTCCTATTTAACATCTCCCTCCCTCTATCCACAAATCAAGAATTACAGCCTTAGTTTAGATGCTGGAATTGAAATGGAAAATATCCATGGCTCTGCACTGACTATAATATAATAATAAGGGCCTGCCTTACAGGAAGTTGTATAGTCGGGGGGGGTAAATACTGAGACTGGGTCTTTGTGTGGGTGGGTGGATGGCGCAGTTGGCCTCAATAACATTTGTATGTTTTAGAATTGATAAAACAGGCAATAACATACATTGAACAAAGGGGGAAAAAAGCAACTGTATATGCGTGAACGTCGGACACTTCTCCATGCTGTCTCAGGAGCCGTTTAGCCCAGCGGTCGCCACGTGAAACCCGCTTCACTTTAATCCCACTAAAAGCAACCCAGCTGCACCCACTGCCGTCGCACATAGGAAATGGATTTTTTTTTATGAATTCCAAAGGCACGCTAGAGAGGAGGGCTCTGGCGTTATTACTGGGGTAATGGGCCAGCAGAACAGCGTTGCATCAGGCACCAGATGCACAAAAGCCCGCCGTGGCTGTAAGACATGCAGGCCGAGGGCCTGAGCGCACTGCACTGACAGAAACTGCACTTTATAAACCTCTCATAAAGCAAGTAGAACACTTCTGTGAACGTGTTATTACAAGTTTATGTAGCAAGGTGGCAAACTTAATCCTTCTGCAAGGACACACGTTCATGCACTCAATTTTCACCAGCATCGTTTCATTTTGTTTTTCCATAGAATGAGCTGTAAGTACTCAGCCTGCTCTATTTTCAATCAATTTAGGAGGAGGATGGTGCTGCCGATGAGGCCCCCTGTTTATTCTTTCTTTTTATTGTGTTTTGTTTTTGTTTTTGTATGTAGGAGCGAGTGGGAGTGTTTTTTTTTTCTTCGTTCATAAGGGAGGACTTTAATGGGGTAAAAAAGTTCACAAAAATATATTCACATAACAACTTGAAGGCTGATCCAGAAACGCGGGGCACAGACAAGCAGGAGTTTTTTTTTTTCTTCCCTGGGTTTCTGGGTTTACAGGCGTCCTGGAAGCACCCTGGGTGCATTTTAAGCAGAGCCCATTTGGATGCAGGGCGTAATTGTGCGCCTCTGCCACACTGCAGTGATATATGAGGGTCTATGGAGAGTCATGGCTGAGGAGGGTCCACCGGCGCAGCGGAAAATACCATCCCTGGCCAAATTACCTCCTCTACAGCAAGATGAATTACGGCTGATTTGGTAATTAAATACAGTGAGGGTGACATCAACCAGATATAACCAACATATACATTTATATTTTTATCATCCCTGTAAACCGGAAGTTCTGTGCCAGTTAACTGACAGTTAATAAAACATCTTCATCATTTTGCAAATGACAGTTTGTGATTTAATGTCATTAAATAGCATAGACACTGCAGCTTATGTTCAACACCTCAAAAAAATATAATTAATCCTATATACAATAAATAATAACCTCCTGATAATTTACAACATTAGTTTATCTCTTGGATTTATTTCCTTTAATCAGAGAAAAATACACTAGTTACCTGTATACAACAGATTTGTTAAATTAGTCTCATTAATTGTAACAAGTACTATGATGGTAATCATTATATATGTACTAACACAACATAACTCTTTTTTTGTTTCACAGTTTCAGTTTTTGTTTTCAAGTTCAACTGCAAACAATTTTTTTTTTATGGCAGTCGTGTTTTTTTATACTAGGAAATGCCAATTAACAGACATGGAATTTTATGTTTTACTTTTGAGCCAATCGCTGCCATCCTACAGCTGAATAAATTTTAAATTCTAATCAGCATGGTAGACTGCACAGAGCAGACGTGTGCGGTACCTGCCTGGCACGCAGCCGAGGCCAGCTCCACACGGGCAGTTGGTGAGACAGATGTTAGCGTGAGACCCCTGACTTTATCTTGGCCGTTTGTCCCCGGGTTTTGGCACAGAATCGCTGTGCGCTGGCTGGCTAAACACAGCAGAGAGGCTGCGGCCTGTAAGCCAAGGCCCCCATTAGCATGGCTACGCTAACGGCGTGCCTCGCTTATTCTTACTATCACGAACCACGGTCAGAAACAGTAAAACTTTCTTATCATGTCTCACTAGTGATTCCACGGTTTAAAACAGCAAAAGGAGTCCTGTATCTGTTATGACACATGACAAGACCCTTTTAATGGTTTGCCTGAGAGGTTTTGAAAAGTAAAGAACTTTGTTATAGTAATATGTTTGCTGGTTATAATTGCAAAAGACTGAAACAAACAAAAATAATGCTTATGAATAGGATGTTATATAATGAATATGTATTATATTTTAGATGCTGTCATTCACCAAAGATTGTAATTTATTTGGTCTCTGCTCTACTGCAATGGGCAATTCTTTCAGGTAATGTCACTTGCTGACTCCTGTGTGCAGTGCACAGCTGGGTTCTGCTTCCTTTAATGGGCCCATTTGACTCATCCTGAGGTTTGTTCTGGCTGTATATCACACCCTGCGGTTCCAAAATCCTGCTTTAAAACAAAATGGACGCTACAACAAGTAAATGCATAAGAAGTCAATTTTCGGACTTTCTTCTAAAATTAGTTCCTACTTACTGTGGGGCCTGTTCTCACATGTACCACAGATGTTGCATAACTATCCTCTTTGTAAAGTTACTGAGCAAATGGAGGGGCATTTCCTATCGAGCCAGTCTAGCGGTTTTATAAGCTCCTGAGTCACTGAGTCACTGCTCCCCGTGTCGTTTCATGGGTGTTTCTCTGTGTAAAAGCAAAAGGCAAGTTTGGCTGGAGAAGGCCTTTGAAAGGAAATGGCTGTCATGTTAGAGTGTGTGTTTGTGTGTGTCTGTGTGTGTGTGTGTATGTGTTTATTTGTGTCTGTATGTGTGTGTGTGTCTGTGCGTGTGTGTGTATGTGTTTATGTGTGTCTGTATGTGTGTGTGTGTATGTGTTTATGTGTGTCTGTATGTGTGTGTGTGTATGTGTTTATGTGTGTCTGTATGTGCGTGTGTGTGTCTGTGTGTGTACACTTTTCTCTACAGAACTGGAGGCAACACAGTGCCTCTCCGCTCCTCAGTCTTTTTTTTTCTTTTCTTTTGAAGTGCGCAGTGGGGGCGTCCTTAATCGTTTAGTTGGGTGAAAACTTGCTTGGCTCAGCACTCTGTCCCCGGCTCCACACCTCCGGCGTATTCTCTTTCTCTTTTTAAAAAGCTGCCCCAGTGCCATCTCCATCCCTGTAGTGTACGGAGCTATTCAAATTTAGGGCCTCCTGCTCCACTTTCCCCCCTCTTTCCGACGAGCTGCCGTCTCCAACGCAGTGTTTTATTACAGCTGCGTCTTCTCATGGGTCCATGAATTAAAGTTGTAGTTTGGTCAAATGTATGTATTGGTCTCTCTCTTTTTTACCTCCTTTCAATACAATTTGCCATTCAGCCAACAAAGATTTTGCAAATTCAGGGTCAAGCAAGAATGCCACTGTTCCAGAATCATGTGATTTTATGTATACCCTCATAACATGCATGAATTACCATCCAGAAGTCTACAATTACATTGCGAAGCCATGTAAAGTTCAGTAGGATGTTGATCGTTCTGTGCTGTCATTTTAGCTGACAGTATTTTTTCAGACAGGAGCACACAATTTAACAGACTTGTGGCAGTATGACCTAAATAGAAAGTAGTACACTTTCAGTTTACTTTTTCAAACAAACATTACACATGTAATTTGATATCAGGTACAGTATATGTTCAAATGCTGCAAATGAGCTGAACCAGATTCCAAGTTTGAATAATTTTACTTAAAATGAAGGTGGGGTTAATTTTATATTGCAATTTTGAGCATATGATACATATACTCCCATTATTTTCAGAAAGCAGTGCTAAATATGATAACCCAGTGGTTTAATGGTGAATGAGGAGGTGGGTATACTGTCTGAGGAGGTAAACAACTGTGACTTAAAAGCTCATATGTATTACGGCGATGTAAGGAAAGGGGTATGTTTGATAACATCAAGCCCTCTGGGTTTGACACCAAAAAGGAACAAACATAACCGAATAAAATAAAACCATTGTCCAATTTTGTGTTTTGTGTTATAAAATACATAAAAAGCAGAGATCTGGTGCTCAGAGTTACATCACTGCATGGGTGTAGAACTGTTTAATCCCTTGACCTAAAGGCGAAGAGCGAACTTACTGTCCGAACACTTCATCCTGTTCTGGATGGTTTATGTAACTGTCCCCTGCTTCACCCCACACTGTCCTGTTCTCACATCCAGCACTGCCCCACTCTCAAACGGCCCCAACGGAAACTCTATTCCACATCTATTATCTAACCAATTATATATATATATATACTGTGAATGACTGGACCCCTATATAAAAGATTCAAGAAACTTTTCTATTTAAAAACCAAATCTGCGCCCACAAACAAGAAAGGAAAAAAAAAAACCTTGAACACACATGATAAATATTTTACCAAAACACAATGCTTTGGTTTATGTGCACCATTTAAAGTAGAATAATTTATTATAAATAATACATTTGTTGTGAAAGTAGGTCAGTGCCACAATCAACTATTTTAGGATGCTGACAGTTGGTATTGTGTAATGGCTCTATGTAAGGCAGAACATTGAGATTCTGCCGGTGAGAGACCGCAAGCAGCACAGGGGAGCGATCTTACATAACAGGGCCCAGTGCTTAGAGTAAGTAAGTGTGACAAACTATCACTGAAGAAAACATGCAGGAAAGTCTCTTGGATAATGGAATCGTATACATGGGGCCCACGTACACGGTAAATGTACACACTGCGCCTGTCACGGCTGACAGTCACGGTCAGGTTTGTCTTTTTTAGTCTCCTTTAGCCCTGGATCCTATCAGCTTTGCTAGTTCTAGTTAACTTTGACTCACAATGGAGAGGCGAGCTTCCATTCTCCGTCCTTCCCTCACAAACGCAGTTTAAAAAAAGCCCTGATTTCAGTAATTACAGAACTCACCAAACTGTGTTCTATGAACGGAGAGCAAACACTTTCCTTTCGATTCAAAGTTCAGGGTGAATGCTGATTGACTCCAGGCCTACAGCGCATTTATCGTGAATCATTTCACGAAATACGCAACAAATAAATGCGAATGATAAATACTCACAGTAAATTACAGTGAAAGGACAACCTATTTCTAAATACCAAGGAGAAACCTTAATATATTACCATGCAAAAGCCTGGAATGCTTCTGTGTGCAACACGCATGCATCATTCTAACACGCGCATTAATCAGAACAGCACTCTGCATATTCCTGCATAGAGTTCTACAGTTATAGCCTGTTTAAGTCTGAGGCATGAGTCTCACCTGCCTGCTCCATAATGTCTCAAACACACAGCCGGGCCAGTGCTTACAGCTGCACAAACACAGAAATCACAAAATATCACTCTTTAAACCTTGTGTTTATCACGTTCAACGTGTGATGTTGAAAACTGTGACAAATAATTCAGCCCATTACCAAAATAACTAAATAAATAGAAATCAATATATCAATATACCCCCCCCACCCCACCCCAAACCACATCCAAGGAATATGTTAACTACTTTGTTAGATTAGGCTGTATGTAATTTTATTCTGAAGAAACCACAGAGCGAAAGATCAGCATTCAGAGTAGGTAAAAGTGCTGTTGGTGAGAAATTCTCCCGCTCATGTTTACATATAAGACTTGAGTAAGCTTTTAACCAAGACATACAACGAGTTTTCAGATGCAGCTTATCGACTAGGCATCTATCTCAGGCCTCCTCCAGCTATGACCTCATTAATTAAAATAATTTACCAGCCGGTATAAAAACTGAATCAGCAAGCCGCATATTTTAACCTTGGTAAATAGAGTTTGGTCATTAAGACCTGGGTTGTTTGGTTTTCTTGCTAACTCAGCGCATTGACTTCGTTGGATAAGGCGGAGGGTGTGGGTGGGGGATGAGGCTGCGATATGATTGGCTCCAGAGATAAAGGGAAACAACAGGTTACTTTTTCATACTTTAATGGCTCTTTCATATATTTCAATATTTGTGTGATTTAATCGGGCAAAAAAAAACAAAACTAGAGGGTAAAATATACACATCCATCCATATACACGCATATCTGTAACCCAAAGTGTGACACAATAAAAACATTACAAGCACTTTTTCTCCAATGTGAGAATAAATAACCTCCTTCAAGCTGATATGCAGTTTGTTCGGAACATGCTTAGGACTGAGCAGTGCCACTAACAGTCAACACATTATCCCCCGCCCCTCCAAAATGTCATGACTAGCAACACAAAAATATAATTGAACTAAATGTCTTCAGAAAAACATTATAATTTTGGAAACGGAGACAGTCAGACATCAAGAAACTGTCACTATAAACCATATTTTGTGTACATCCTTTAAGAAAAAATATAAAATTTCTGTTCTAAAAGAGGGTGGTTTTACTGCTCTGAACTGCACTGCATTTGCCAGCCTCCTGACCCCAGTGGGCATGGGTACAACCCAGAATCAACCTCAGACCATGGGCCCATCCACCCAGTGGCTCCCCAGGGTGTGCCCCCCCAGTGGCCATTACTGGTACTCCTGTGCAGTGCAGATGTTCTACCTATTGTCACTCATCGGCATGCAATGAGTCTGTTTGGTGGAGAACGCGTGGAAATGCAGCGATTCGGGGAAAACCTTCTCCGCGGCCCAGCGTGATGAATGTGGCGTGTCCAGTAATGAATACGAGAAACAGAACCCAGGCATTCATCTAGATCAATTCCGCGTCTGGGAGCGAACGCCGGCCGGACGTCAGCGCATTGTGCGTGTAGGACTATGAGGACGAGACTGAAATCGGATTTCAGCAAGACACGTGCGTAAACATACGCGTTGCTCTGCTCTCAAAACACGTGTTTTTTTTTTATAAGCTCACCATCCAAAAAACAAATTAAAAAATGCTGAAAAAAGCATTCACATTCATGTCCCAGTCTTATTAAGGACCCCAGCCTAGCTTCAATCACCATTGGTCCCCACAGACCTGTTAGGCCGGGCATTTTTACGGGTTTAAATCACATGCTCTGGCTTGAAAGTAATGACGCATGAATGATCAAAGTCTCATCCAAAGAAGTGAAATTATGAGAATCTGGCCATTTTCTGCCCTCCTTCTATAATGGTATTCCACATATTGTATCCTTTGTGCGTTCATATTCTACAGATGAAAGGTAACTGTCCTGTTCATGGAGTTACTGGTTACTATTCTAACAAGTTCCATGAACTCCCACATCACCGCTCTCTGCTTCTGTTTCATGAGCATTTCTATGAGTAAAATCAGGAAGCTGGAGAGTAACAAAGACAAATTTATGCAAGTACATCTTTTTTTCCCTCAAAAGAAGTTTGATGTTCATTTTGATGATCGCAGAATTTGCCAGAAGTTTTTCTTGTGAAAAGAAAAAAAAACATCAGAAAGACTTGTGAAAGCCTGAATTTGATCAAACCCTCAAACTAGGCCTGGCCCCGCAGAAAAGAGCCCAGGCTGAACTCAGAGCTCAAGACTCCTGAAAGCCAACATCTCAAACTCAAGTTTGCGACAGCTCTGGTTTCAAAGCAAAGGCACTTTGCTTGGGCATGGTCCTTTCAATGAATCTCAACGATGAAAGACAATGTATTTTTCAAAAAAAAAAAAAAACTACCCCTCTCCAAAAAAAAAAAAAAAAAAAAAAAAAAACAACAGGAGTGATTGCCTCTTACTTCTATGGGAGTCCCATGCATATGTAAAGTGGAAATTTGTCAAAGTTAACAAAAGGCTTTGAAAAAGGGGTCTGACACACCGGGAGGGGGGAAGGGGGAGGGGTGAGTTCCTTCTTCAAACCGATAATGGCGGTTTGATTATGCGGCCGTCATACTGATCGGTGCTCGTTCCTCCTAGGCCGGTGCCAAAGATAGCGCCTCGGAGCGTCTGGTTAATGAGGGCATTATTCAAGTCCCATTCTGTACAAGAGAGGAACGAGCGGGAACAAACGACAACGTGAGTCACGGGAATGAAAAGAAAACAAATAGCGGGATCAGGAGATGGACAAGCCCATAAAGAACAAATGCTAATCACGGAGGAGGAAATGTGCTGACTCCGCCCGACTGTCAGAATTCCTCAGCTCCCCCTGAACAAAAAATAAATAAATAAAAAAGTATAAAAATAAATAAATAAAATTACCTTCTTTCTCAGACAAAGCTAGTTTTGAAATTCTTGGTTCTTTTGTGGAGCGCAAGTCACCCAAAATGTGAATAAATTCAGGCTGTATACGGGATGACAGGCCGGTGGATTAACATTCCATTCTCCTCACTCGCTCACCTTGAAATTTCAGCTACCTAAAAAAAAAAAAAGAAAAACCTGGAGCTCCATTCAATCCAACTCTACCGCACTTTTGTTTCTAACTTTTAGCAACGAACTGAAGCAAAAGGTGATGTTCCCCGCCGTGATTTCGAGACCTCTGGAATCAACAGTCAAGCACTTCCGACACCAGACACAGAGATGTCGGCCATGTTTCCTGCAAGGGAAAGTAAAATGAGGACAGCACAAACATGTCTTCATCTTTATGCCATGAAAGAGGAGCTCCACCAATCACAGAGGATGTTTGTAACATCCATAGATGTTAGATATCTAGCTTCCTGTTCATACATCATACTCAGAATGAGGTAGATATAAAAAGCACACACAAACACACACACACAAACAAACAGATACACACACACAAACACACACACACAAACAAACAGATACACACACACAAACACACACACACAAACAAACAGATACACACACACACAAACACACATGAACAGACACATACACACACACACGAAAAGACACACACACACACTCACACACACACACGAAAAGGCACACATACACACACACACACACACAAACGAACAGACATACATACACACCAACACACACACACACACACACACACACACACACACACACACACACACACACACACACACACACACACACACACACACACACACACACATTCAAACAGGCACATCGATACACACACACACAACACTGGTTGGCCACCCAACCTTACAGAAGTCGCGGCCCAGTGCCCCTTCGCTGAGACGGGACAACAGGAGGTCACACCGGCCATGAGGATTGTTTGAGATGGCAAATATACCCTGTCTGTTGGAACAGGGCCACCCTCCCCAGTCAGCTGATGGGTGGGTTGGAGCTACAGCAGCTGTATGACGCTCTTGTAGCCTACTGCTTTGCTGTGGGAGGTATGAGCTATTGAATAGTGCTTCACCATGTGGGCGTTCTGTGGGGGGGGTGTGTGTGGGGGCAGTCGGCTTGTGAGATGGTAGCTTCCTCCAGACCTCCACACTGAAACTTTTTAACTTCGAAAATTGTGAGTTGAAATAAAATCAGAGCTTCTATATTCCACGACTAACTATTTTAAGATGAATATTTAATACACGTGAATTCAAGGGAATGAAGTACTGTAATTGAGAGAAAATAAGCATGACTAAAAATTCATCTTTTAACTTTTATCTTTCACTGTGCAGAAACCAGGTATTACATTTAAAACAAATTTCTTCAAAAACCTAATTAAAAAAAATTATATTTAAGGCTGACTTCTTAATTCAGAAAAGTCTTTCCTCACTGAAGAGATGGACGCAATATGCAAAGGGTCTGCTTAGTAGATTTTAAGATTTTTAAGATTTTTTTTGGCTTGGTACAGTAAACAAACAAGGACGAAAACAACGCATCCAATATTACATTTTTAGCAAGTGATATTGTAGTTATCTCACTTCAGACAACAACTTCATGAAAGGAAAGCAAAAAACTCACAAATTAAATTTTTTACTGTCTTGCGGAGGAGGAAGGTACTCTGCAATATATGAACAGGGGAACTGAGCGATTAGGCTAATGCACCGCGCTAATGTGAAATCACGCTAATGCTGTTTTATTCCGTCCTGTGCCGATCTTATGGCTCTTGCATCAGCATGATTTCTAAATTCATATTTACTGCATTTATACTTGTCTTCAGGCCTGTTTGTACAGTAATTGTCTCTCTTCTGGAGAGAGCAGGTCTTTGAGAGGAGGCCTGCATGTTAGCGAGATTAAATCTGATGGCTACACGAAATGCTGGTGTACAGAAAATTAGTCTAATTACTAGGTGGCAAAGGTTGCTTGATTTAAATATTTATGAGCGCAGATGAAACAGTAATTTGTCGGATGTTGTAGAATATTTTCCTAAAGCTTGATCTTTCAAATGCTGTAACAAGGTCTATTAATATTTACAAGACTTCTTTTGCACAAGTAAATAGGATGAAGGGAAGGGAAGCTGACCTTGCTGGCCTCCATGTTCAAAAAATCTCTAATAAAATAGCCTTCCTCATTACCTATTGCAACTGGTATCACTGCTCTGAGAGACCTATCGATTCGGAAGAAAGCTGCTAAGAATGTTGACATAGGCAAATCGTTTTTTAAGATGAATACATGCATTTGTAAATTGTGCATTGCAAAATGTTTTCACAACAGGCATGGTTTTTTAATCCCTACATTGCTTTATCAGGGATGTGACTCTGATAATTTAGGAAATGAAGATTTGATAAGCTGATAGCAAGTGGGGAACTTAAAGTGATAATGGCTAATACCAGACACTTTTAGGGTTTTGAAAAGGAGGAATGGTGACCCTGTCATGGTGCTGGTAACCATTTAATCAAGGACCACTTTAATCATCGGTTAAAATAAAGAATACATACTTTTCCAGGGCTTCAATCAACACTTGTCATTAAATTTTACTCACAACTGAATGAGTGTTACTCCCCTTTTCTGCAAGGCCAGTTTGGCTAGTTAATTTTCATGACTGTTGAATTTGTAAATGTCCTGGTGAATATGAAAATAAACATTCGAATTTAGTTGTGAGCCTGGGTTGAGAACAAAAGTTAAATCCTGGCCTTTGTTTTCTTATTTGAATTTAAACTGTGAAATTCTCATTTTTCGTAATGGTGCAGAAATGCTGGAACTGTAAACTACAGCACAAAGCAGACATTAGACACCTCGGCCTTTCATCCCTCTCTCCTTTTTCATCCAGTTCTGTCCTGGGCTGGGGGAAATTCTCACTGTGTTATGTCAGATTTTTTTTTTTTACTGCTGTCAGGAAAAACAGCAAAGCAGGTCAGGATCAAGCCGACAGCTACGGCATCTCATTGATTTTGAGAAAGTTTTCAACTTAAGAAATACAGTCGTTAACTACCAAACTTTTGGCCAGCACACTGGTATTTTGCACAGTTTATCAAATAACCAGTCCATAAGGGCAGACCAAAGCCACCCACATTTCACTGATAGAGCCTCAAAATGACATACTAATTAAACAGATTCTACATCCAGCTCAATACTTATAACATTGGAAGGCCTGTCTCCCCAGCCACAAGGGCAAAAACATTGCAGTGAGATTCAGCTTGTTAAAATTCACTATAGAGTTCTGTGCAGCACCAGATTCTCCCTGCGGTTAAGAAAAATGGAGGTGGGCCCCCTTGTGAGCTGGAGGTCTAACAACATTGCCCGCCAGGAAACACAATCTATACACCATGTTAGCAGTCCCACATACACGTGTGACACCTCAACCTTCACTAGATTACAAGGAAAAAATAACTAATTAAAATATAAAAGGTGGGTAGACTGCACGCTCATGTTTAAAAAAAGAAGCAAAGAGGCAAACCAGGGCTAAGTACCAACTGAGCCTTGAGAATCTGAGGTAATAGCCAACAACTATGACAACAACAACAAACTCAAAACTACACTCTAAGTCAGTCTGGAGACACTGCAGGTCTCAGAGGAAACAAAACAGTGTGAATCAGCTTGAAATTAGCCCTAGAAATGTGTGCAGAAATCTTGGCGATACATATTGCTTATGACAGCTATAACAGGACCCTTTGTTGAAAAGTGTTAGCGACCGTAGAAGGTTTTCAGCTCCAGTTCGCAGGCCTCAGCAGTCCCACTAATGAATAGAAAATGTGCGTGCGGTGGAAATCTTCCTCTGTATTAAACAGGGCCCGTGAAAAGACCATTTGGATGACAGATGGGTTTGTATTCCAGCGCCACAACAACTCAAAACAAACAATTTAGCTGAGAAATAAAAACAAAACAAAACAAAACAAAAAAAACACAGTTTTTCCACCCTCTTAGGAGCCAATACGCACTACTGTGCTTTACCTGTCGTATCATTTCAAGGTGTGACACTGGATTTAAAAGCATTCAGTGTTTGTCCTTGATTTTTACCTCCAAATAAATACAGGTGTTTTTTTTTTCACAAATGTAGTTTGGTGAGTTCAGGTATCAAAATGGAAAAGCCAAACTGTGTTTATATTGAAAAAAAGTAATACTTTGTTTTTATTTAAAGTCAAAGTTCAAGCCAAATGTTACAGCAAATCTAGGGTTTGATTGTCCACTGTGTGGAATTATGCATAGTTATATATTATAGAAATATAAGAACATATAATGATGAGAATAGCATACTCAGCTTCACTAGGCTCACTATTAACCTGCAGTCCACTGAGTATCCAGCACTGCTTCAAGCCTGGACTTCAGCACTCCAAAGGTTTCTGCCTCTAGTACTTGACCTTAAAAGCTATACCTAGCATTGAAAACCCTTTGCGCAAAATTAAACCTGCTGATATTTGCAAAAGAATTTTTGCATTGACTTATTTCCACCTATTGCACAATTTATGCATTGAAATCCCCCCAGTCTCCCTTTCTAACCCTGAACAGGCTAAAGTATTCTGAGTCCTCCCTTATAACTTTCTATTTCATAGAGACTAGTTCAGTTCCCCATCTTTGCACTTTTCCCATGAGCCTCCACTGCTTTCTCACAGGGTGGTGCCCAGAACGGGATACTACCCATAATGCCACCACAATGATGTCATTTCCCCTGGAATCCTCACTGAAAGGGCAAGGAAATCCAGCTTCCATCACCTGCTGAGTTAAACTCCAGCTGCGGGCTAATCTAAAGGATTTCTTTTTGTCAGTTCATCTTAAAAGTCATGACCGCAGGGATCACATTCTGCCAATTATCCGGCACCCTTCTTCATTTGCTCTGCATGAATCAAAAGCCTGTTTTTAAATATCTGAAACACAATCCTCAGAAAGACTGACAGGAAGTTATATTCATGTGTTGGTGACTGTATGTTCAACTGATCTTTTTTCAAAGCCTAAATGTTTGCTTTAAATATCAATATTAAATAATAATTTAAATGATTAATCTGACACATTTGGGGATATAGAAACATTTTAAAGTTAGAATATTGACAAGAGGGAAAATTAATATTGGGTTCATGGTAATATTTTATCTCGGCGGAGTAAGAATACAGTGGCCAAATCATATTTTGAGAAAATTTGAAAACATTTTTTAATTACTGAAGACACAGTAACTATATTTAAAGCCAATTACGCTGAGGCGAAGTCCCTGACAGGCAGCTGACTCATAAGTGTACATGATCAGGACTGTTGTGCTGAGGTACTCTAATCTGGAGTATGCAAATAACAGGAGTAAATACTGTCAGCAGGATTCAAATGGGACCAGCTGCACGCCCCGCGATGAAATGAAGTATGCAATTATCCAATATGCAATTACAGGAGACGGGCTGATGATCATATCCCTGGATTCATTTCAATTATTTGAAATTAATTTTGTGTGTGTGTGTGTGTGCATATGTGTGTTGTGTGTGTGTGTGTGTTTGTGTGTGTGAGTGTGTGTGTGTGTGTGTGTGTGTGTGTGTGTGTGTGTGTGTGTGTGTGTGTGTGTGTGAGTGTGTGTGTGTTTCCCTTCTTCCTCAACGTTTAGAGCTTGGAGCAAGAGTCTGAGTCAGAGGCAAAAAAAAAAAAAAAAAACTTTCTCGCCATGGAAACGGGGCTTGGTTGTGCTGTTTGCCGGCACAAATCCTTGAGAACTTTGGCGATTAATCTGAATGTGACAGGGCCCGACGGCGGGATTATTAAACACAAAATGAACCCGACCCGCTAAAGCCCCGTCAATTCCACCACCTCAGCCCCTGGCTTTGAAGAAAGATCAAATTAACTGAATTAAGAGAGTCCACAGGTTTAAGGAAGTGTGATGAACGAGCAGCTAATGAGCCCTCTTCAGAACGTGGGAGCGTAAATGTGAAAAAACCAAAACTAACATTTCAGGTTAATCTCAGACAAACACACCAGTGGATCTGAGCAGTGCTGGCAGGCCCAAATGAATTAGATGATAAAACAAAACGGACCAACATTTTTCCAGAAATTTCACTTACAAATACATGCAAAATGCTGCACCTGTACGGTGAAAACACATTCCTTTTCCATTAGTCATAGTGATGTTTGAACACATCAAATTATGTCTGAAGTAAAGAAAACCAAATAAAAAACAAAAAAACTACAAATAAAATTAACCTGACAACTGACACTAATTGAGAATGCATGCAGTAGATAAGTGGTCATATTCGAACCCGGGTCCTGGAGTACCCACATTCATGCAGATTTGTGTCCAATCTGTGTCTGCAATTCCTAAAGAATACATTGTTTTAATAAGCCACTTTTAATTTCTGATTATTTTATGTACTCTCTTTATTCCACCAAGATATTTATCTTACAGAGAACAAATATTCTACATTAATTCAAAGGTTATCAGACAACTATTGTCCTTTTGGTTTTTATTTTTCTGTTACAAATGATTCCTTTACCTGGATTACATTTTGTACTGACATACTGGCAGAACTGCAGCTGATATCATAAATGCTAACTGTGCAGATACCTGATCATTAAAAACATGCACAGAATAGCGCAGACTAAAGACAACAGTATTTATAGACCAAACCTGCACCGTGTTGAAATTAACTTTCAAAATGTCTAGAACTTAAACACCATGCTTTCAACAGCATTAACAGAGAGGAGAGAGCTTGGGGTACTGAGCGGCCAGGAGTTTGGGGCCAGTTTGGAGCCCCTTAATCAGAATCTGAATGGGGCAGCCCGCGGCATCGAGAGCCAGCAGGGACGCACAGCACCACCAGCCCTGAGACTTTGGGGGAATTTAACCAGTAGGTGAACACTGCACTGTCTCCAGAATGCACACTCTGGTCTTACGGCCCTCGTCCACGGGGGAAAACGACTACGACTGTAACTGTGACTGATTAGCTATGAACCATTCACTGTTGTTGACGCCGGAGAACATTCTAAGGTCGTATACACCTGTCAATCATCGTCCTCGTGCTTCCCATGGGTACAGACAGCACAGAAGAGCGACTGGCCATACGTGATGTTTTGTGAGGGAAGTCGCTCTGTCAGGGCTCTGAGCACTGTCTAGTTTACTTTAAACAGCTGACTTGTTATCATGGTGGTGTGGAAGAGCTTTGTCTTTTCCTGATTCATCAGGAATTACAGATTTCCCATCCATAAATGTCTGTTATTTATCTCTTCTGCTGAACATTCTTTCCTGCTATAGACTATTGGTTTAACCCTTTCCACCCCCTACACCCCTAAACCTCATGTGGCCAAATCACTACAGCCATCCCCAAATCGCGACTGCCACCCCCAGATCAGTTTCAACAGGTCACAATTTCAGAGTTGTTTCTGGTCCTGCATGGAGTCAAGAGTCTGCTGAAGCACACACACACACACACACACACACACACACACACACAAAAACAAGTACTGGACGTTGTAAAAGTATAGAGGGTTGAGTTTGAGACCCATTATGTGTTGCATGAATCATGTAATTTCTTCATGCAAGATTTAGCGTCCATCTGTTTGGATGCAGCGGCACGAAATTAAACAGGAGCAGACAGACATGTTGCGGACGGCCCCGAGGTTCCAGCAGCGACTCGCACGCTATCCGCCATCCGTTACCCCGGCGATCCTGCGGCAAAGAATCAGCGATGGAAAACCCAAGACCCCAAGAACAACAAGTGAAAGAGGAAACGGGGGTGCCAAAACAAGGCAGGCTTTGATCGGCAAACAGAGGGATGAAGAGTAAAGGTTACATATGAAAAATATTTGTGTTGAAAAGCATCTCGGTGGCTCGTCAGTTCTGCGTTCCCAGATGGTGAGGGCTGTCTTGTGACCTGGATTAAACTGCAGCACCTGCCAAATTTACATCAGCTGACCTCCAGTTCAAGGTCCCTAAACATTTGGGTTTCCACAAGCTTTTAGTTTTAGTTTTTATTTTTTTTAACGGCTCACACAAACACCCTGATCCTGCTCTAGCCTCACATGAGGCTAGTCTGCAGTTTCTAAAGAAGCAGGCATCTACAATGCCCTCTAACATGAATGAACTCACTGTGGCCGAATTAAATTCTTTCTGCATTATTTTTTGAGGAGGTTGACAATTGCAGCTATGCAACCTCACATCGGATGAAAGCAAGATTTTTTGTTTGTTAACAGTGTGCTACAAGGCTTGCAATTTAGAAAGTTCTACCTTCATCTTTGAATGCTGAGTGAATGCTTCCCATAGGCTTTCAAAGGAGTTAATAATGAAGTGAGAAAACACTTGGTCAGAAAACTTTATGAAGTTCTGAGAGTAGCCAAAAGAGCTACTCCTTTACCCTGTCCCCTAAAATAGCAAAACAGCATTTTAAAACGGACCCCATACCACAGAGCAGGACATCAGCAATGTTACCTAGCTGGGGTAAAATTCGTCATGTCAGTCATGAGACTGGCCATAGGCTCCCTTCAGCACCATGGACAGAGCCACTGCGAGCCTTCAGCACCATGGACAGAGCCACTGCTGTTATTCTGCTGGTGGCCCAGACCCACAAGCAAATGTAGCTTATTCTATAATCATGAAGAAGCATAAAAATGTATTATTCACACTAATAAAATTCAAAATGCCCAGGTCAACCTGTTCATGAAAAGGGGCATGTCTCACAAGAGACAGAATAAGCCAAAGGCGGATGTACAATGCATTGCCTTTATCTACTGTGTTTTTCGATACCGAAGATACATTTTACCCAAGATATTTCATGGGAGATCCCATTATTTCAATTTCTTTTGTTGTTGTATTTCTCAGTTGTCCAGTCTGCCCTGCTTAATGTTTACTTATTTTATATGTGTTTACTTTTCTTGTACTTGCTTTTGTGGAGGGTGCACTGAACTTAATTCATTAAAAAGATGAACTGCAAAACTGTTCTAAGATCAGTTCTCCTACCTTGAGTTCCTTCATAAATATGAGCTGAGCTGCTGCTTGCTCCCTCCATCAGGCCTACAGTAACGCCGTAATTAGGACCTTTGGGAGAAAGAGAAAGGAATAACACAGAACTTCTGTGTGTGTCGACACCCCTAATGCTTTTTTTGTTAAGTCTGGCCAGCTCACTTTTTTGGTTCATTTTCTGTGGCCTGTCCTCCGCCCAGATCAGTGTTTTGTTTTGTCTTTTGGTTTTTGTTGTTGTTCATTTCCTGCTATGCGCTTAAAAAGAGAGATGTAAAACAGCTCGATGGCCAATTTGCAGTCTGCCCAGATACATGTTTTCATTCGCCCACCACCTGGCCACCTGAACTCCCTGCACTCTCTGCCAAACACATTAATTGCTTCAGATGATTGTTTCAGACAGGGGATTTGCCAGGCAGAATGAGGTACATATTAAATAATTCCCAGACAAAAGACCTACCGTTATGTATGTCCCAAAATGGACACCGTACACTGGGGGGACATCTTAGTTATTGTTCTTGAATGGTGTTTTCTTTGGCTTTTATCGTAGCATTGTGACGGACCGGGTCCCTGGCTCCACGAGCACCAGAGCGCCTAACATTGAACAAAACGAGAGCGATCAGAGCCAATACCGGACTGGGAATGCCTATTTATTTTCTCTTTGCACGTATTCAGTACTTTGTTCATTATCTGTGGGCCTGTGCACATAAACCAGTAGCCTTGATGATGAACCAACTCCCATAACTATTGGCCACAGATGCAGGTGGAGCTGCAAACAGCTGCTTACTATTCAACGAAGTTGGCAATACCAGGAACCAAAGAGACAGGGCTATATTTGGATATGGAGAGACATATGTAAGAGAGAGGGAGTCTTTGTGTGTGTGTGTGTGTGTGTGTATCTGTGTGTGTATGTATGTCTGTGTGAGAGAGAGAGAGAAAATGGAAGAGAGGATGTAAAATGTTTGTATAATAGGAAAACAACCAGCTGCAAACGGTGTGTATTATTTTAGAATGAATGAATAAGCGCATAACGGATTTTCAGGAGTGTTAACTCACTCAACTTGCTCCCTGGAGAGCACAGTTTGCTCATTTACAGGACTGAATTGCTAAAGCAATTGCTTTGCATTTCATCTGTGCGGGTTTAGAGACAACAAGAGGAGACTGTGTGGAACCCTGCAGTTCTGCCATTACAGACAAAGCCCTTACCTGGCTGAGGGTAAGCTTAAACAGTATTTAACAGTCACATCCTACTGTTAAACAAATAAACTTTATAACATATGTATGACCACAATATATACTTTTTATTTATAATGTTTATAACAGCCTTTATAAATGGTTAATACATGCTTTATTCCACGCAGAAAACACAATATATTTACTGCATTGTCTCTACAAACACCCAGCAAACTGCAGTAAGGAATGCTGGAGGAAACAGGTGAAGTAGTCACAGGGTGATTGTCCAATTGCTGACCAGCCAATCAGCCAGTTGCACCCAATTGATTGGCAGATGGAGACCAGCCAATCAGAGCTTGCCAAAACTCAAAGTCTGCCTGTATCTTAGGGTGTGTTCCAATGCTCAGATTTCATCTCCTCTGTGCCCTCCCTCCCTCCACTGCTCCAAAAAGGTAGGAGACAGGTTTTGTCTCCTCCGTCTTTTCACATTTCTGGATGACATCATTGTGCTCACAACCAGTCAGATTAGAAGACCATCCCACAGAATATTTTGGCTTTGGTACCCTCGGAATCAGTCGAAGTTACACGACTTCATCAACACCCAAGGTTGATGATGGGCTAATAGGATTAGCTGCTCCCATTTTCGTTTCATCTCGTTTCCTCTTCTCCTCCACTCGTTTTCTCCCCTCCTTTCCTCCACATACTTCCGGGGTAGGAGACGAGTGGAGGAGACGTGGAGACAGGAAGAAGTATTTGAACGCACCCTCAGACATGCCATTCAAAGCCATTCCTCTAATGTGACTTCTGTTTGCCTGAGGTACTCTTCAGGCAGAGTCCTCAACAATGTGCTCAACATCAATTAGTTACTAATTAATTAAAGTTAGTTATTTAAAGGAATCGCTCCTCATAACCCTCGAATAACTCCATTTCAACCCAGAGGACATTTTACATAAAAATCATGATTTTTTTTTTTACATTGTTAAAAAAAATCACAGTTATAAAAAACACGCAATTTACAGTGAGATTATGCTATCCAAGTATTGTGTAAAGTAACCGTTTTTTTTTTTTTTTTACCTTTAACTTTATTAAGAGGCCAAGTAGAGTAAGGACTCCAAAGAACAGAGGAATTTCTGTTCTATTCGCACCCACCAAGTCAATATCAGAACATACAAGTGACAGAACGCCCCCCATCCCCCCACTCTGGTTTTTTGAACACTGGATTTTGTAAGACATCCATGAATTCAGGCAGATTTTCGGTCAGTGACAGAGTGGTGCACCTGCAGCAGAGAAGTGACCGAGACTCCCCTCTCTCGGTCTCTCTGTCTCCCTCCTTCCCCTGGCACCGGTGTGAAAAATCGAAAGCGAAGGCCCCCAGTACTAATGGAATTAATAACAATTTTTTAAAATTACGTCTCTGAAGCGTGACCCCAGAAGTGTGTTAATTATTGATCGGCCGTTTCTTGGAGGGCGAGCTGTAATTACCTGCATAATGTGAGCCCTTCATCACAGTTAAACATTTAGATTGCTTCTCTTTTCCCACAGCCGCGCTGCCTGTGTTTTTGTAATTACACATATCAAACTGCAACTCTGGGGCTAAGGGCTACGGGTGGGGGGAATGGGGAGGGGGGGTGATTTTTCTCCTATTAAACTAGAACCACCGTATCAGTTCCATACATATTTTATATTTTATATCGTCTCATTTGTGTATGCTGGTGGACAAATGCATGACTCATACTTCATTACACGTCAATGTGCAACCTGTACGTTTTGCTCAGGAAATGCAACTGAAAAAGTGTAATAGCAGCTAACTCGTGAAGCTACCGGAGCCACTCTTCTAGGTTGCATGTCAGATTGCTGGTACCCCTTTGCCAACCAGATTACAGGATGTCCATTTATGGCGGGCATTTTTCTTGCAAAAGAAACTTAAACTTGTCTAACAGTCAGTGGGGAGGATGTTAAATGTCTTTTCCAAATGTACATGAAAGAAACTGGAAGATGTTCAAACACATCCCCAAAGCGTCAGTCACATCAACCAACAAAAAAAAAACCTCAGCCACTGAGGACCGTGCCATGCTACGCTATGTGGCAGCACAATGCAAGCAGCAGTTGTGCCATTTCCTTTGAAAACTCACACCCTGCAGTTCAAAGCATTCATCTCCGCTGATTTGAAAATGTGAAACTCAGACGGATGTGTAACACATAACCCTGCAGGACTCTTCCTTTCTCAGGTCCCGATGACATGGCAGTAATAAACACTTAGACTTTCTGATTCCGCTTTCTTACCTGAAACGTGTTCTTTTGGCTGGATACTGAGCTTCTTGCTGCCGTCTGGTTGCAGCTTACCAGCTGTCATATATCTGGCTGTGATCTCAAATGAACCCTTGGGCTTCGCTCCGATAACTTCACCTATTCTTCCTGTCAAAAACTACTTTAAAGCACCTGTAATTACACTGCCTGAATTAAAAACAATTTTCCTCAAGAAGAAAACATGTATATTTCTTATAAAATCCGCAAAGAGTCTTCTCCATTTGCATGTTACCAGAGACACAAAATTTACACAAAATAAAATAAAGAGAAATAAAGGCCCACCACAGGTTTCCCTTATCTTGTGAAACTTTATTGATGGTTATTGATTAGCGGATCATTGCATGCACATACGATGACAGGGAGAATGCCTGGTCACAACACTTGTTTTTTTTTTTTTTTTTTTTTACTTTTTCTTTAAAGCAGGAACTGTATAGAAGAGTCACGGCGGCAGGTAAGACATTTTACGGAGTCGCGCGATGTGGCGCCACGTACACATGAGGATATCTGCAGCATTTAAGTTGCTGTTTGTTTGTTTTTTTTGAAGTTGTGTTTTCATTTTTACTGAATTTTTTTAATAAATACAAAAAAATGAGATATGTGACAAACACCTCAACTTAAGTTTTACTTGTAAACAGGACAACATGGATGGAGTCTTTCTATATGCACAGACAAGCTGCAATTTTCCAAGGACACTAACACAGAGCCCTGACAACTTGCATGTGTGGCACTTGTAAATGTCCGAGTTATTAATATTTATATTTATATATATAGATATCCTTTTCACAAATTATACATATGCTGTTAATCAAACAGTTTCAAAATGTAAAGACCTTGTTCTATAAAATAATACAAAGAATGTGGCATTAAATATAATATCAAAACAAAAATGCAAATTGAACCAAAACAAATATAAAAAAAAACTAAACGGAACTAAACACAGCAATGTCTCAAAAGCGGGAAGCTAAGAAAAATTGCAGATTGTGTGTGCAACACAATAAAGTCTAAAACATATCAAGCTGACAAAAATACCATGATTATCTCTACATAATGATTGCGATACCTGTAAAATGGTCTTATAAATCTGAATATGATTATCATGTAATTCATAAAAAATGATACACCTAACAGTTGGTCTACTAGGCTAACTCTAAAACATCATATGGTGTATTTAGTATAACAGAACATTTCCACTGCACAGATCAAATTGTATACATTGTTGTAGGTTTTCTCTTTTTGAAACTGGTACAAATAATTCTAGTTTTATTATTTTCCTTCTGAAAAACAAAAAGAGAAAATAGAAACAGTGCTTTTTTCACTGTATTTGTTATTGTTATTTTTTCTCTCTCCCATAATATAAAAGTCAGTAATAATTTATATACTGGAAGCAATATAAAAAGAACACTTTTTTTAATGGCCTAAACTAAGTAAGGATTTTTTTTGACTAGAGAACTAGATAAAGGTTAAACAGGTAAGTACTGCCTTGGTTGAAAATCTTTAGGGGTTTTCCTAGACAGTTTCTATGCAAAATCTGAATATACAAGAGTAACAACCCAGGAACATAACCTTTGGCTTTGAGTAATGGATAAGAGAAGACTATTAATACACTTAAAATACAGTGCTGCCCCCCTACTCCCCCCCACCCTTCTCTCTCAACTGCATCGGTATTGGCCCCGCCCCAATACTGGCAGAACTAGGCTTCGGCTGTGCCCCATAGTGGGCGGAGTGAACATGTGCTGTCAATCAGCAATTCCCCCCAACGAGCCAATGAAAAGCTGCCGCGAGCCCAACGGAGGAACTCTATGACAGGGTCAAGTTTAACAGGGGGGAGGCAGGGTGGGGGGGAGGGTGAGGAGTGTGGGGGGGGAGATTCATTGACGGTATGTAATAAGCTCCGCCCATTTTAGGGTTTTCCGAAGCCTCACTCTCCAATCGTCACTATCCTGCCCCAGACCCCATCCCTATCCCATTCTTCGACCTCACCTAATCCCGGAGCTTCTTCTACACCCACCCCGACCCCAAATATATATTCCCTTTTCTCCTTTCTGAAACAAACCAAAAATATTATCTAATTAAAAACAAAGGCAATGTAACAAAAAAAAGAACAAAACAACATGACTGCTATAGTCACTTAACACTCTTACAAAACGTGAGAACCCCAAATGACTTCATATTTATTATACATAGTTTCATTTACAATGAGAAAAGCACACTTGATTGTGGCCTTAATTTTGTGTTTCATATATATTTTTTTATTTTTTTTATTTATTTATTATTATTTTTTAAAGATTTTATATCTAGCAGCTTTCTAGATCACCACAGAAACCTCTACAGCCAACAACCTATGTACTGTAACCTTAGGAAAATTAAAGACCCACAATATTAAAATACACCAAACAAAATATCAGAGGTATAAGATGAAAAATATCCGTTTTTTCCCCACCCCCCTCTCTCTTCAGAGGTGCTAAAATGATGCACTACTGCATATATTGCAATACCCAGGCCTCAAAAAAAAGTTTCTCTTGTTTTGTCCCCACTGGAAGGTTTTCAGATCTTTTTTTTCTTCTTGTTTTTTTTCGTTCAGTATGGCGCGAAACGGCTGTATCCCCCGCGATATATACTAGCCTGCAACGAAGACAGAACGAGACCGACATCGTCTGCGTGGCTCCGAGTCTTGGCATCGGTCAGCGGCGTGAAAGCATTCTGAAAACAAAGCGACGCACGTACAAAGATAGTTTTAACCCGTGTCGTTTTAGGAGGCGGGGATCCTCGCGATGAGCCAATCAGGTACCAGGACACGCAAAGAAACTGGGTGGAGCTACAATTTACCACTGTCAACTAATCAAAAGTGTTTTGCTCTTTAGTGGCAAAACACGATGATTGGTTCACATATTCCAGTCCACCAGTAGCTCCACCCCATTCTTGGTTGTCATGACACCATATTCCAGTCCCTCCAGAAATCAGCCATGGAAACATTTCAGAAATGTACAAAAAAAAAAAATTATTCAACAATGCCCTCAATACTGATCAAAGCACAAAATATGTAACATTTAAGCCAGAATATGAAATTAGCTGCATTTGCATATGTATGAGGAGCAATTTTCTGTACATTTATGAAATTTTTCTGTCGCTAATTTCTGGAGGGACTTTTCATTCTCCCATCAGGGTGGGATTCCGCCGCTCGCTAACTCTCGCATGCTACTATACATACCCCCCTGATGACATCACCATGACATCACCCAAGATCCAGCATGCAGCATGCACGTCACAAGTCACCGCATGCCAGGGAAAAGCGTTTAGCTACTTAAGAAAAACATAAGAGGAAAACAAAATGGTTAACAAAGAAATGAGGGAAAAATGAACCCAGGCGTAACAGAGCAGGAACACTGGGAAGGATGTTTTGGCACCTATATAAACCCGAGAGCTGAGCATGGTTTTGATATGTTAAAATGCATGGACCACCTGTGAAGCAGTTCTGTAGTTTTGTAGTTTTACCGATATGTACCCTTCACCTGACAAACATTGAATTCAGATTCAACTTTCAGGCATACGCTATACCTGGATGTTAGCCTCTGCTTTTCAACATCTTAATTTCAAAAGAGGGCCCGGCTTTAACAAAGCAAACAGGATGGGATCCTGACACCAAGTGTTAAAACCACTGAACTTTAAACTCTTTGTGTAAAAAATAAGAGTTGAATGAAAACAAACATTTTTGAAAACCTTCACTGAAAAAAACAAACAGTGCACACCTCATACACACTTGGTCCTTCAAGTCCTCCTTCAAGTGCAAAAGCCGCTGAACTAAACCATTTGTGTAAGACGAAGTTCAGAGATGGCAACGAGCCAAAACTGCATTGTGTTGAAATAAGCGAAGGGGGGAAAAATATGACAGAACATAAACACACGTTTTCAGAGACTGGCGCTAATGAAAGTCAGTGCACACAGTGGATCCCCCTTGAGTGTGTGAGCCTAAGCTCCGTTTGCTCTGCTGTGGGACCTCCCTCCAATGGATTACTCCACACGCTCTTTCCCTCTCCTCTCACCTCCACTGCACCACTTAGGTGATGGATTTAATTATCAAAATGACTAATTATTCCATTACGGAGCACGCTCCGCTAGGTGATGCTCGCAAAATTAGAAACATAATAACCAACATGCACTGCACCGCAAAAGGAATTAAGACATTTATCAAGTTTACAGGGAGGATTAATGTGACATTTCGGGTGCCGTTAGCACAGGAGACAAATTCAATTAGGTTAAAGTGAGGAGGACGTCAGCGGCAGCAGCCATGATATAAAAAAATGAATAAAAAATACATGCGCACAGAATAAAAAGAGAAATAACAATATAAAGACAGCAAATTACAGGACCGCAAGCAGAGAGAGAGAGAGAGAGAGAGAGAGAGAGAGAGAGAATATGTGAAAGAGAGAGGAGAGAGAGAAAGAGAGAGAGAGGGAGGGCAATTAAGTTAAAGTGAGATGTCAGGTGAGATAGGAAGGAGGTGAAAAGATGAGTGTGAGGAGAACAGAGAGGGAGACGGAGTAAGAGGATAGGAGAAAGAACAAAAAGAAAGAGGGGAAAAAGAAGACAGAGATAAAGAGAGGTAGACAAAACAAAAAGACAGGTGCATAACAGGTAAAGAGAGAGAAAGAGAAAGTGAGGGGAGAGACAGAGTAAATAATGGTGGGTAAAATGAAAGAGAGAGAGAGAGAGAGAGAGAGAGGGAAACAGATACTCAGACAGAGAGATACTGTGTGGTAGGCAGACAGACGGACAGAAAGAGGCAGGCAGGCAGACAGACAGACAGATAGACATGCGCGGTATGCTCACCATGGCACCAACGCTGTATGCGGCTGCCGGAGCAAGTGTGTGGTGGTAGGGGTCGGCAGCATAAACTCGTCCGTAACTATGGAAACAGAACAGGACATCACGCTCAACGTCACATTCGCTAATTACAAAAAGTGAAACAACCGGCAAGTCAAGAGGGCAGACACATGTGTGTCTACCTGACTGCAATCTCACTATTTTATGCTTTGAAGAGAGTAATACATGGATTATGAAATTCACAATTCAGGCAAAAATGGGCAGGTAATGGTCAACATGAATATCAGTACGGGTATATAAGTGTAAAGTGTACCACGAATGTATATATTTGGTGAAAAGCTTTCAACAATATATGTAAAAGCACTTTCAAGAAATAATTTTGTCTGTCATGTTTTACAACATTTTGGAAAACATTACTTTTTGATACTCTCTTAAAATATTACTTCTTACAGGGATACTTCTTCTATGATATTGACATTACAACAACAACAAGCAGAAATCCTGTAGTAAAAAATTCCTTGAAGACCCAACAAAATGAGGGCGTATGCAAGGTGCCAGACCACATGGAGATGCTGTCATGCAGGAGGGTGAAGTGGCTGGGATGGACTCTGCTGTCTGAGAACCTTAGCTCTCCTCTTGCAAAAATAAAAAAAAAAATAGAAAGAAATTTAAAAAAGAGAGAAAGAAACACAAAAACATAAAAAAAAATGCTACAGGCCACTTTGGGGAGTCAAAAGCTCAAAGGTCACAGCCAGTTCTGTACAACATCCCAATCAAAGTGCCCCCTGTGGCTATAGCCATGACCGTCGGCATGGCAACAGAACCGGCCACTGCGAAGGTTCTAGAACATCTCAAGGGGGGCTGGGGGGGTTCTGGGGCCAGTGTTTATTTTGGGGAAACAATTATACTAAAGCATATCTGGATGCACCGTTTAACATGGGGCAGCCACCCCGCCCCTCCTCCCCTCCTTCCCATCTCCCCAAAAATGGTACTGACTGAGCACGTGCCAAAATTTTCCAAAGATTTGGAATAAGAAAATAATTAAAATAACAGAAAATAAAACTTCAGAAATAAAGAAATAAAGTTAAGGATGCATTTTTTGTTTGGCTGAGACGGTTCGTGCTGTATGGAGGTTTTTCTGTAGCTGTTTTCATTCGGCTCCAAGGCTAAGCTTCAGAGTAGCGCTAGTTCACTGCGCTCTATGGCACATTGACATTTTCATGTTTTGCCTGGAGGGTAAGGAGAGGATGACAGAGGCGTGTTATTAAGCTGTTTGCTATTGCGTGACCGTTTGTTATGCCGTTATTATCGTAACATTGAGCGTAACTGTTAGCAAATGTCGTTTGTTAAGCTTTTTGCCCTGAACAGTGCTTGGGCGAAGTCACAGACAAATTTTTCGAGTGTGTCAACTGCATGATTCATGAGGGTTAGAAGAGTGTATGTTGTGTGTGAGCGTGTGTATGTGTGTGTGTGGGGGGCAGGGGGTGTAGCCTGAAGCAACTGCGCAATGTACTCAAAATAAAAAATAAATACACTCGAGGAAAAAAACAACAGCGTCTTAATGAATGACGTGCGTTAGATCCTTCCATGAGAAAATCTAACAAGCCAGGCTGTATGCTCTCCAGTTCATCGTGGAATGGAGAGTAAAACACAAATAAACAGCAACATAACACAAAGCCAGAGTCCAATTTTCTGTTAGGATTCACTCAACAAAAATCTGTCTAAAAGGCAATGGTTTCTGCTGTCTTCATGAGACTTGATTTGCTCTTGCAAAATAGTGAAAATGTTTCAACTGAAAAGATCCACAATGTATGAAAACCAAGGGCAGGGTACTCTCTCTTCTCTCAAAAGTCACTGCTGTGGACCCAAATTTTAAAGAGCTTTTAAGACATACACAGGATGGTTCAGGCCACATAGTTTGTATATCTGGACATTCACACAGAATACAAATACAGCACACAGATATACAAATTGCATGAATGCTTGATAAATCTACGCAAAAACCTGAAATTTATTTTCTTTCAGTCTCCTCTACCAGGAACATAGAATTCATTTCAAGAATTAGATTAGATTAGAGGCTGTTTCAAAACTATATGACCAAAACAAAAAGTAAAGACAACAAGAATGATTACTAAAATCCAAATTAAATATTTCCCTTAAGAATATTTCACAAGAATAAAGGTACCTGATCACACAACAAATTCCTCTGTTTTTTTTTTTTGAGGCCATTCATTTTTACTAGCTGAGATAACCATGAGCGCAATATACCATGAGCTGTGTACCCTAGCCAGTATATACCTCGACAGTGGGCCCCAGCGTGACATTACAGTCATTTAGCGGCACAGTCCACAGAGTGTCCTGCGAACCCGAGCTCTGCCTGACTCATCCTGACGTTTTCCAGCTGATGTATCACATCCTACAGTTTTAAAATAGCGTTGCACACTGATCCAAGCCTGGAAAATGACAATTCAGTGACAGGAAGAGTACAGCTGCTGGCAAATTCTATTTTCCTAACTTCCTAATACAATGGGAGTATCTATAATTATGTTTCATTAACAGAGTACCTAATGCAGTGACAGATTTTATGGAATTCACATACACACTAAAAAAATGTTCAGTGTTAATTTAGTTGTAACTGAGTTAACATGTGTCTGATGGGGATGACTAACACTCTGTCAGAGCACAGTGTACCCTATCAGGGAGTTGGTTTAGCACTGACTAAATATTTTACTCTGCAGTTAAGAAACGCCAGAAAAAAAAATCCTATACTTCATGTGTTCAGGGTAGGAAATATATGCCAAGACCTTAAAGAATGTTCTCTCTCTGTCTGTCTCTCTCTCTCTCTGTCTCTCTGTCCCTCTCTCTCTCTCTCTCTCTCTCTCTCTCTCTCTCTCTCTCTCTCTCTCGTAGAAGGAAGAAGTAATATGTCTTGGAATGTAATTAGGACTGCTTCTCCCAACTTTTGATTAATCACGGTGAGGTTCCCAGCCTAAGATGGCTCCAGGGCATCAGAGTCTCGATGGCGGAAGGCAGAGTTACTGAAGACCGAGCCAGACAGTACCAGATAACGAATTACAAAACAACAAACAAAAACGCTCGGGGTCAGGCTGAATATAACAAGCCACAAGAGGAAGGCAGCGTGAGACAGCTTCCTGGCTGGTGATGGAGAGGGACGTCACCCATGATGAGCAAAGAAAGAGGTCGTAGCTATCACCGCATGTTTCATTTATGTCTCTCTCTCTATATATATATATATGTATTGTGTTCTTCTTTTGATGAATCAAGCGTTTTTGTTGCACAGTTTAATCTGCGGAGGCCTGGGAAAATAAATTACCTACAGATTTAAAATGCTTCAACCTCAATCTAATTTGACCTGCAAGGTGGAGAAAACATATTAAAGCAAGGTAAATCAATCGTTATTACTTTCTATTCTCACAGCACAGAGCATTTTAATATGAACTTTACAAACTTCAGGGAGAGACCCACACACGCGCACACACACACGCGCACACACACACACACGCGCGCACGAAACGTGTACAGAATCATATAAAACCACAAGCATACACATACACACACCCATGCATATACTAAAACACACACACACACACACACACACACACACACACACATTTTCTTCTCAGTAAAACAGGAACACATTGCAACTACATAACATTTTTTTTTATCAACATTCTCTGTTCTTTTAAATCCCAATCTGTTAATCCGTTAATGAAATCATACAGATCTGAAAAACGTCACAAATAATAAATACGCCACATTTATTTCTGCAAATAAAAGACCAAAACCACACAGAATGATTCCTTGCCCTGGACTTTTGAAACTTTGTGTGTCATGGCATTAAAATATCTGGTGGACTTTCTGAGCCACAGTCCCTGATTCGCTGGTTTATTTTTATACTTTTAAAAAAAAAAAAATGTCCCTCCGCTCCCAAAAAAACATTTGATTGACAGGACATCTAGTCTCAGTGTGGCATGTGATAAAGAACCTTGGTTATCTTCTCCTTTGGGCCTGATTGGGTCTGCATTAGGGCCTTGGACCAGATAAGAGCCAATCAGAAGGCAGAGCAACAGCCTGTAAAGGACCTAATTTGCATATTTACTCACTCTTTGTGATTAGGAAGCTAATCCACGAGCGATTAGCCTGGGCATCGCGATCCACTGAATGGCCCGTCTTGTGTGTCTAGAATGACGGCCAACCAAGACTTCTGCCCGACCTGCGTTATCTCTGTTTGCAGGGGCGAAGTTTAATGACTGTGTTTTCTGCTCCATTTAGGGATCAAACTATGAACCAATGAGCACCACTGTCACAAAGGTTGGTGAGATGCAAAGAGAGAGATGGTGGGGGTGTTTTAAACAGGGCCAACTGACCGCTCAGATTCTCCACAATATCAACAATCTATAATAAAACATGGTCTTTCTAAAGCATATCTACAAAGCCAAAAAAACTGATTCTGAAGTCCAGCTATTCACAATTCTCAGCCATTTCCAAGTTCATGCCCAGATCTTAAATAACTAACCAAAAACAGAGAGGAAGTATCTTTGAACAAAGCTGATCATTTGTTGGTCGCACAAGGCCATATACAGCAGTATAATGGTAAAAATGCTACTAGCTGGGTATACTGTCTGAGGAGATGGGCATACTATAACTCCAAAGCCCATATGTATTAATGGTAATAAGGCTAATAGGTGGGTATACTGTCTGAGGAGATGGGCATACTGTAACTCCAAAGCCCATATGTATTAATGGTAATAAGGCTAATAGGTGGGTATACTGTCTGAGGAGATGGGCATACTGTAACTCCAAAGCCCATATGTATTAATGGTAATAAGGCTAATAGGTGGGTATACTGTCTGAGGAGGTGGGCATACTGTAACTCCAAAGCCCATATGTATTAATGGTAGTAAGGTTAATAGGTGGGTATACTGTCTGAGGAGGTGGGCATACTGTAACTCCAAAGCCCATATGTATTAATGGTAGTAAGGCTAATAGGTGGGTATACTGTCTGAGGAGATGGGCATACTGTAACTCCAAAGCCCATATGTATTAATGGTAATAAGGCTAATATGTGGGTATACTGTCTGAGGAGGTGGGCATACTGTAACTCCAAAGCCCATATGTATTAATGGTAATAAGGCTAATAGGTGAGTATACTGTCTGAGGAGATGGGCATACTGTAACTCCAAAGCCCATATGTATTAATGGTAATAAGGCTTATAGGTGGGTATACTGTCTGAGGAGGTGGGCATACTGTAACTCCAAAGTCCATATGTATTAATGGTAATAAGGTTAATATGTGAGTATACTGTCTGAGGAGGTGGGCATACTGTAACTCCAAAGCCCATATGTATTAATGGTAATAAGGCTAATAGGTGAGTATACTGTCTGAGGAGGTGGGCATACTGTAACTCCAAAGCCCATATGTATTAATGGTAATAAGGCTAATAGGTGGGTATACTGTCTGAGGAGATGGGCATACTGTAACTCCAAAGCCCATTTGTATTAATGGTAATAAGGCTAATAGGTGGGTATACTGTCTGAGGAGGTGGGCATACTGTAACTCCAAAGCCCATATGTATTAATGTCAATAAGGCTATGGGTATGTGGGTATACTGTACTCCATATATGTGCATATCCCCTTGATTACACCACAGGTCACATGTAAATACCGCAGTCAGTGTGGCAACATGTGATCGGTCACATGACACATGCAGGAATATGTGTTACACATGTGATCTGCTTAATGTGTTACACTGAGAGCTAACGTGACTTTTCAGAAGTGTCACTTAAAAGTGAATGATGTTTATGAGCCAGTGTTAGTGCCTACAGTCTTTGAGATGCAGTTTGGCTAACGATCACAGTGGATTCCACCATGTAGCCTGGCAGATGAACCAGCCATGATGAAGCTACAAGCATTACAACTCATTATAACTCATCTTAGTTTTGCAAATAGCTACAAATTAAAATGCCTCTGATCAACCTCAGTGTTTTTTAAAGTAATATTTGTTTTTGCATAAATCACAGTGAATAACAAATTGTTTTACAGGCTGTACAGGTTTCTCAACCAAGCATCCAAGCATTGACACAGCTATGGATACAGTAAAAAAAATGTATTGAAAATCAAACCAAATCAAATAAAATGTATTTGTGCAGTGTATTTCACATGCAGCTGTAACAAATTCCTTTAAAGCAAACCCTGCCCCTTAAACCCCCCAAAAAAAAAATCCCTAAAGCCAAAGAAACCTTGAGAGGAACCAGACTCTGGAGGGGGACTCCACCCTCCTCTGGCCAGCTCTGGGTGTGACTCTATAATGACCAAGGAGCTCATCGAGTCTGTGCTAAAAAACAGCAACAGAATCGGACACAGTGCCTATATGTTATATAGACTGATTTTATTTCCTATAGTTGTTTTGTGCGCCATTGTACCATCGCACTGTTCTCTCTGAGATTTGAGCCGTAAAGATAATTCTTCTGCTGCTCGTGTGGATATATTCAGTCTGACTTCAGGGGTTTATTTTACACAGAGTGTGTGGACAGCACTTTTTACTGCGCTCGCTTTAATAGTCATTAGTCACAGCCACTTTTCAATGCGAATCTGTCACAATGTCCCATACCTCCGTTTCAAATCTCATCAAAATATAATCTCCAAATATATCTGAGGGACAGCATGAAATGAAGTCAGCTTATCAGACAGGAATATTACAGAAAGGATTACTTAGGCCTCACCAGAACCTTCGCAAAGTTCCCAATAATAAGACTCCAAACTGAACAAAATAACTTCTCTTATATAACCTATGATCCTTATCCTTACTTTATGGGAAAAAAGCTGAAAGCCTCGATAAATCAATTAATAAAACGGCTCTGACTGTCTCATGAAAATGTGCGGTAGTGCTATGGCACTGTTTCACACAAACACCCCCTTCCCCCCACAAATAAATGAACAAATAAATAAATATGCTTGACAAACTTACTTGACCACGTCGCTTAAAGATATCTCCCATTAAAAAAAACGTGTGTGTTTCGAAAACAAACACCATCATAAAAAAAGAAAACCAAAATAAACAAAACCGAAAAAAAAAAACCCAAAAGGAAAATTTCCTGAAGGAGAGGGCAGAGGTTTGGAACAGGTGGGCAGGCAGGGGGAGAGGGAGGGGGGTCAGGGCTTGGGGCTTGGGGTTTTGTTGGAGGGGGGGTAATAAAATACCTTTCCAAATGAATAATGATCGAATAAACACAAGGGTGGGGGCAGCACAGGGGCCGCCTGAGGGCGCTGGGGGCCCCATGTGTTTATCAGGCAGCCCTGGGACCATGCGGCCCAATGGGGAGACAGTGGGATGGATGAGACTTGCAGAGGTTGCTAAGGAATGGGAAAATGGGTGGCGGCTACACGCTACGCGCTACGCTACAGTCCAGCACACTACACTACAGTGCAGGCCAGTGCCATCTGCAAGCATGCTCAAAACAGCTTCACTCACTTATACCTCAACCTGAATATATACGTCATAAACATTCAGAAACATAAAGGAAAATCATTTAAACGATTTTATTTATTTTCCTGAGGGTTTCGAAAGTAGGAGAGCTGGTTACAGCAAGGGTAACATAAGCACTGACTACTGGGTGAAATATCAGAAAAATAAAAATCAAAAATGAATAAATAAACAATATTTAAAAAGAAACAAAAGCTTGTCTGTGCCCTCATGGGTTTATAAAAATATATATATTATATCGAGAGAGAGAGAGAGAAAGAGAGTGAGGGTGAATCATTCATTCATTCATTTTATTTATTTATTTATTTTTTTTACCTGAAGAGGTGTTACAAGAAATTTCGTCTGCTGCAACGAAGAGGATATGATTTCTGCAAGAGAAGATACAGTTGACAACAGCGCTCGCGGACTGAGTGAATGTGCTGTGGGGGGTTGGGGGGGGAGCGGGGGCGGGAGGGGGAAGGAGAGTGCTTGGCAGCAAATGGATTTCAGCTCACAAGCAGTATAATAATAATAATAAAAAAAAGAAATCAGAAATTTTCCACAAAACCCCCACCACCCCCCACCAAAAAAAAAAAAAAAAACTGAAAAAAAGCCCAACCTTCCAAAACACGTCAGAAGACCACAAATAGGTACGGAGGAGAAAGTAAATATAAAAAGAAGCCATGCTTGGACTGTATACTGAAAGGGAAGAAGAAAAAAATGAACAAAAAATCATTTTAAAAAGCCATAAAATAAAATAAATAAATACATAAATAAAGTGCTGTGCAGATTATTTACACTTGGCTTAAGCCTATGCTATGTTTCTGACTGGAGATGACTGGGGTGAGGGGAGGCAGGAAGGACGGAGCTGGCATAGCTGAAACCACAATGCTAACAGTGCTAACGTGTTAACGGTGCTAACAATGCTAACGGTGCTAACAATGCTAACAGGCATCCCCACAAACACAGAGTAATCACAGAGCAGCTTTCCCAGGCGGTAGCCACATTCACAAAGCAGCTGCGCACACAGGCCGACGGCGTCCAGCACATCTCAAACAAACACAGGCGGCTAGCGTCGGGCAGAAAGGAGGGCCGCAACTGCTTCTGGAGGAATTTCATGCCAGCTTCAAGCTCTTACTTATTCAGTTAGCCCCAATCGTTTATGCGATTTGATAGCTTAGCTGCATAATTCTTGTTGAGGTCCTGACCAAATTCGAAAACTGCACATGAAATGTTTAACTGCGGTCTGATCTATGAGGTTACTAACAGTTTTGTATGCAGCTAATTAGCTAATTAATTGAGCCAGGGTAATTTGTCAATATTAAATGTGAATACACACTGACCCTCCAGGACTTGATTTGCTCACCTCTACCTTAAGACCAAGGTAAAACCTAGATAACAGCGGGCAACTACCTTTTACAGTAAATGTTGAGCTCTTGTAGGCTAGCTAAGATCACTGTAAAAAATATCGTCATTGTGTATCTATGTTGCCTGTAAGCCTTATCTCAAATCAGCAAAAATCACAACAGTTACGTAAAAAGCTGTTTTATGCATCTAGCTGGCCAGGAGAGGGAGCCAGAGAGTGACGAAGCTGATCAATCCAACAGATTTATCCCATGTTGTTGCCCAACCAGGTTGATTCATTGTTCTCCCCTGCAATGTTGACCTGTAGCTATAGCTCCTAATGGTGTTGCTGGAACGTGGTGGCTGTGAATTTGAACAAACTACATGATGCATTTCTGCAGGAGACATGAAGTGTGTGTTTCATGAGATAACATCATGCTGTCAGCACTTAGCAGCTGTTGTAATGGACAACCATATGTAGCAGACTGCTAAAGACACCTACTGCTCAGGGGGATTTCAGCTCATCAATTTTTCAAAAGTTCAACATCAAACTAACTGCTTCTATTGTCTGAGGTTAAAAAATGGATTACCAGCAATAGATTTAACAAGAAAATGATTACTTATTTATTATTTTTACTGCAAAGTCCCATCTCTCACCACTGAATGATTAACCCATATTTTGGTTTCACAAATCCAGTAAATCATCTGCATTCTGGAGCTATAATTACACACGAGAACAGCAATGGAGCAGGGGGTCTGGATTAAACGGGCTCAATGGAGCAGGGGGTCTGGATTAAACGGGCTCAATGGAGCAGGGGTCTGGATTAAACGGGCTCAATGGAGCAGGGGTCTGGATTAAACGGGCTCAATGGAGCAGGGGTCTGGATTAAACGGGCTCAATGGAGCAGGGGTCTGGATTAAACGGGCTCAATGGAGCCGGGTCTGGATTAAACGGGCTCAATGGAGCAGGGGTCTGGATTAAACGGGCTCAATGGAGCAGGGGTCTGGATTAAACGGGCTCAATGGAGCCGGGGTCTGGATTAAACGGGCTCAATGGAGCCGGGGTCTGGATTAAACGGGCTCAATGGAGCAGGGGGTCTGGATTAAACGGGCTCAATGGAGCAGGGGGTCTGGATTAAACGGGCTCAATGGAGCAGGGGGTCTGGATTAAACGGGCTCAATGGAGCAGGGGTCTGGATTAAACGGGCTCAATGGAGCAGGGTCTGGATTAAACGGGCTCAATGGAGCAGGGGTCTGGATTAAACGGGCTCAATGGAGCAGGGGGTCTGGATTAAACGGGCTCAAAGGAGCAGGGGTCTGGATTAAACGGGCTCAATGGAGCAGGGGTCTGGATTAAACGGGCTCAATGGAGCAGGGGTCTGGATTAAACGGGCTCAATGGAGCAGGGGGTCTGGATTAAACGGGCTCAATGGAGCAGGGGGTCTGGATTAAACGGGCTCAATGGAGCAGGGGGTCTGGATTAAACGGGCTCAATGGAGCAGGGGGTCTGGATTAAACGGGCTCAATGGAGCAGGGGGTCTGGATTAAACGGGCTCAATGGTATATCCTTATTTCCTTATGTCATGTGGCAAAATTGTGATTCGGCGGCGAGTCAGCGGTAATGCTCAGCATCAACAGCACATACGCTCGGCACCTGCTGGTCATGGTTTTCAATGTGGGCTACGGGCTACAGACTACAGGCTGCCCCAATTCAGTGTGGGACAGCCTGTAGTCTAGTGTTTACGGTACATAACTGGGACCCCAGAGGTTGGTTCAAGCCCCAGTCCAGCCACAGCAAGAACACCATTGCTGTTGGGCCCTTGAGCAAGGCCCTTAACCCCACATTGCTTCCAGGGAGGATTGGCCCTTGGTTAGCCTAATTAACTGTAAGTCGCTTTATATAAAAAATGTCAGCTAAATGATTGTACGGTAATGTAATGTAATGGGTTTGAGGCCTACTCTGGCCAGTTAAGTCCTGTGCTCTCCCTCACCTCCTAGACTTCCCACTGCCTTATGTTGGTAAAAGGGGCGTTTCACTTTTCGTAACACCGTCTGCTCTGGGGTTTCCTTACCTCTGAAGTGTCTTCATTAACAAGGTAGAATTGTTTTCTGTTTGCTGTGTCTTCCATAAGAACTGAGGCTTGTCCCCGTTCATTTAGGTCTCAAACTAACTCCCAATTGACTTCCATTCATTGCATAAAAACAACCTTGAAAACGTCCCTCAAGCACATATCCAACCCCCATAGACAAGGGACATGATAAACTTGATTCTACCTTGTTTATGAAGACACATCAGTGATACAGAAAATGTAGAGATCAAGGGTTTACCGAAGTGAAATTCCCCATTAATAGATGTGGAAAAAAAAGTTTTACATCAACACTACACTAGCCTGCACAGCTATTGTAATAAGCAGGATAAAATACTGTTCGATGCAAACATGCAAATGTAGCATAAAGAGCAGTAAGAAGGAACTACAGCATGTACATAAAACCAGGCATGCTTCACAGAGCTAAAGGCATGCTGATCTCCACCACGTCTGCATACAGACCATATAACCTTGTCCTAAAGCAACACAGGCTGCACAGGTCACCTGATCATGTCACATGACCACTTAGAACAACAACCAAGTGTCTGTAACTGCACTGTTTTCTGTTATCTAACCATAAACACTATCAAACAAAATATTCACAAAAATACAAAAAAATATATTTCCATGAAGTTGAAAAAAATATAATTATTAACAAAACTGTCATATTTATTATGTGAGAATGAGTGATTTTCCCAAACTGACTGTTGAAGTGTGTTCACATACAGAGTGACCACACCCCTCAACCAAAGTTCAATTTAATTTCTTTAAAATAAATTATTAAGCAAATAACCAGACTGGTTTAATTAAAAGTTGAGAGAAATTATGCAGCAATGCACTCCAGCAGATGCTGACTAATTTCTCACAAATAATTTATACTGTTATTAATATTTCTATTATTCTAGTCTAGGATTAAAATAAGAAAGAAAAATGTACGGTTTCAGAATATCAATTGACTTCTTTCTCGGTTATGAATTAGGATTTAATGAAACCATATTTTTTCCATATCTAATAAACATCTGTTGAATGCCAGTCAAGCGGTTTCATTTTGGATTCATTTGTTTGCTTTGGACAGTAATCAAGAGTGACAATTTTGGAACAGTTATTGATGCTTGTGAACACTGGCTGCTGTTATCTCTGTATCCTCCAAATCAAATTGCCTGCTAATCATTTTCTGAGTGCTATGCCATCCTGCTAGTGAAAGTGACTGTGAAGGGAAAGCACATAAATTACAATCAACCATCTTCACAAAAACAATATTTGATTTTAAAGGAAGCCCTGATCAAACAGAGAATGGCAAAGATCACAACGTAAATGTGCTACCCACTTTAAATCAACCACACAAAGCTGGTCATCCCACTGCCATACTTTAAAAAGGAGCTTCAAACAGCTATCAAAGCAAATAACGTTTGTAAATACAATGCTCTGAGCTATGTGAAGTGAAATATTAGGTCTGTAAGGTACAGACAAAAAAGACACTCTACACAAACAGATCTCCATCTTCGGCATTAAAAGAACTAATGACACAACTTCTGCCACAATTTTGGCCAAACAATCACATATGAAAAATATAACAGCACTACCAGCAAGGCTCACAAACTAAATGAGCAAAACATCACATCTTAGGGACCCACTAATCTGCAATATCCTTGCGTTTCATGTTGGGAATATCCCTGCTGGATTATAATATCACCAGCATGTGCAGGGGTATATTACTAAAGAAAATGCTTTTATATTATATATTGTATTGAAGTTACTGTGTAAGTTTTGCTGCAAAAGGCATGCATATTAAGACTGAGGCTCCTGCATGCAGGCTTACAGCCACTGAAACTCAAACTTCTGCTTCAGTCATGGGGCATGCAACAGGGACAATAAAACAGAAGCCAGGTACACACAGATTTATATACACAGGAAACTAAACCAAAACACTGCTGCCATTTTGAGGTCTTAAAACTTCAAAAAAGAGGAAAAAAAACCCAAATATTCTGTTGAAAACTGGCATCCATGCAAGTTCAGAACCACCCAACACAATGTTTAACCATCTGCATGCAAATATAACAATTATTGAGGAGATTTTTAAACTAACATGCATGAAACGCTAATGCAATCAACAGGCTAAGAGGCTATGATCTCTAATATTCAGACCTGGTCATTTTGGAGCAAGGGAAGCTGTCATTTCTGCTCACTTCTCTCAAGTATTGAACATCGACTTTTGCCAAGTTTCATTATCAGATACAACATCTCAAACAACTCCACAGCAAGGAAGTAAAAAAAAAAAAAAACTTTTTTGACGACTTTGAGGTGAGTGAGAAACATAAACTTTCATCTTCAATTCACAGTGGGCAATAGAATGACCGACACACATAATGCATTTTGTTTATCCAGCATGCAGTGCAACACAGTATGCAAATGAGCACAGCAGGTGACCGTGCAACACTGTGGGAAATTGTACAGATAGTAACTGAAAGCAATCATCTGACATAAACTCGCAACTCTCTTTCTCTTTGTCTCTCTCTCTCTCTCTCTCTCTCTCTCTCTCACACACACACACACACACACACTACATCACTTAGGCCTCTTTTTTGACAGGCCAAACTTGTGGGACAACTATAAAAAAGAAAAAAAAAACATTGAATATTTGGCGCATGATCTATTTGAAAACCAAGAGCTGCGTGATGTCTGAGTCAGGGAAAGTTCACTGAAATGTAAGTGCACCCTGTAAAAGCATTTTAACCCCCTCGCAAATAAACTTCTCGCTGTTTTCCAAGCATGTGTTGAGTCTGTACTCTTTAACTGGGATGTAACATGGAGTGACAAACAGAGAAAAGGTTTTTGTGGGAAGGTGGGAAGTTGCCGTCAGAGTTCAGAGGGAGGGGATTCAGTAGAGCACACCCACTGGCCTCTGGCTAAACGACCAAACCCTTCTCCATCCCATAATACAGTTTCTATTGCAGTCACAATTCAAGTGAGAACGCTCTTCTATGACTTTAAAAAAGCCCAAAGGTATCTTATCCCTTCAGTTTCATTGCAGTGCAGCGCGAGGGGCCAAATTTGATCACATTAACGGTTAAGTACGGACTGCACTGTACCAACTCAGGCTTGTTTGGCAGGAGGAGGAATGCAGTCGGAATCATGGTTTTGTTTTTTGGCCAATGAACCTAATGTTACTGAAACAGCCCTGATAAAAATCACTGTAAAGTTTGCTTCCTCCTTTTGTTAAATCTAATAGACCCAGTTTCTTTACTTACAGAACTGTGAAGTCTATCTCACTTAATTCCGTTTTCAAACCACTTCCTCCCCACCCCTCCCGTTCTTGTCATCGGGGCTCGCTCCGCTACACGACGACCGCTGCGCCGTTTTGCCATTTCACTTCCGCGCTGACAACTTCATTGATTTAATTTGCCAATTACCACGCTCGGGGGGTGGTTCCCTGCCGCCGGCTCAGATTGGAAAATGGGAATTATGACGATAAATCATATAGCCGGGACGACGGTGCCGCGGATGAACTGTCTCTCTCTGTCTCTCTCTGTCTCCCTGTCTACGGCCGAGGCTGGGGAGCGAGTGGCCCAAACCAAACTGACAAGCAGCCGTGGAGCCATGCAAGGCCACACCCTCTTTGGAGAGGCTGACCTATAAGAGGGGAGTTCAGGGTGAGGGGGCGGGGCAGGGCGTGTCCAAACCCATGTGCATGAGCGTGTGGATGGGGCTGGGACTAGGGCGGGGCCAGGGAAGGGAGAGGGGCGTGGTCTTACCTGTCACTGTAGGCGGCAGCAGTGGTGGCAGCAGGTTGGGCATATCTGTAGGCAGCATAACCACCCTGAAAACACAACACATACACACCACACACACAACACACACACACACACACACACACACACACACACACACACACACACACACACACAAAGATGCTCATTTGGACTGCTTCAACAATTCCCTGTAACAATATTTGTGGGGTTTTCAATATTTCTGAGCATCTAATTTTAGCTCCTGTGAGATTCATTAAAAATACATGTTTTCATTTAAATTCTGCACCAGATATAAAAAACTACATCCTGTAACAGATACAGATTAAAGACTGGCTTCAACATTCATCTTTATCTGTTGACTTGCAATAATGCAAAAACAAATTTTTAATATATATATATATATATTTTTATTTTGTAATGCAAACATGTTTTTCAAGTAATTTTAGTGACCAATCTGAACTCTCGAAACTGTGTATGTGAAGAAAACAAATGATATGTAATCATAAGCCAGGGTAAAAGATAAATGTTGATTGAATGCAAGCCATAGAGGATGTTAAATAAGCAGCCAGTGTAAGTCGGTTTGTTCTGTGAAGCATGGATGAGCTGAAAGGTTAAAGGTTAAAGGTTAAAGGATTCTAAAAGAATACTGGGGAAACACACTGTATATAAACATAAAATATTAGTATTTAATACATAATATATGTAATATTTTGCAATTTAAGGTGCATCCATCAAACGTCCAGGTTTCATATGGGCACAAGGATTCATGAAACATTAAAAAGTAACATGAACTAATTTTGATGTTATTGTTCCTGTTGAATGCATCCGTTAGCAATTTATGTCAGCTCACCCAAATGCTCCACAAACACAAACGCAAAATTGATTTTCTGCTCGTCCAAATGTACATAGATTTCCCTCACATACAGAAATGTTGGAAACCCCCTCCAAAACACAGTTTAATCACACCATCATCGGCTGAATGTCTACACAGCACAGGTGCATAGTTCTGAGGTGTTAGCTTACCACTCATTATTTAAACTAGCAGTTATATCTTGGCAGAATTTTCTGTGTTCCCTTTTTCTCATTTTTTTTTGCATTAATGCTAATTGCATCATATGTGACAGTCACATCAGCTGTTGAATTAAGCAAACGGGACAAACAAACGCACACGGGGGTGGGGGAACCCATCATGTGCAGTGAGGCAGCGACTGTCAAACTGTGAGGGGGGGAAAAAACACAACAGAGGTCCACGTCTAACGGACCGTAGCGTTTCATCCACCACCGCCAGAGAGACTGCGGCATGCCAGAATCGCAGGCTGAGACTGGACCTCCGCAGATAATGCAAAAAATTATAAAACAAAACAAAACACACAAAAAACGAAAATGGCTTCCTTCCAATTACAACTCCCTCCCTTAAACACCCTTCCCATCATCCTTTGGGGCTGCTGGCCAGTTATGTGTGAAAAGGCTAAGGACCATCTCTGCCTTCCTGCCTAAAGTGGTTGGATACTGAATGTGTTGGCTCCCTCCTCTTGTCAATTTAGTCACCATTCACTGCAAGCTGTCATGTTTTCATTTGAAAAAGAAGAAGAAAAACACAGGGCACCAAGACCTCTGATTGTTCCCCTGGAAGAGAAATCAGTCTTTGTAAAAGAACATCTCCAAGCCTGTGATTGTAATGGATTTGATTGGACTGGGTATGTTGTAAGTGTGTAAACTGCTGTGAAATGAAACTGAAATAAGGATTTTTGTTAAAAAAACCCGCCCTCTTCACACTTATACTCCACAATTGGGGTGTTAAAACTCCAGGATGGAGGGCTGTAGTGGACTGGAGTTAAACCTGCAGACACTGCCCCCTCCAGGACTGGAGTTAAACCTGCAGACACTGCCCCCTCCAGGACTGGAGTTAAACCTGCAGACACTGCGGCCTTCCAGGACTGGAGTTAAACCTGCAGACACTGCGGCCTTCCAGGACTGGAGTTAAACCTGCAGACACTGCGGCCCTCCAGGACTGGAGTTAAACCTGCAGACATGATTTTTATCTGTGCACTATGGCTCTGTTTGAAAAGCAAATATGTAATAATGCATATTAATAACATAATCATTACGGTCACGTTTCTCATTGGATTTTATTCAGTCTTACTTCACCTTGTAAAATCTCTGCTTAATACAGGAATAATGGAATCACGTCCTTTCTAAAATTTACTGTTGATTATATGTTTTCACAAATTGCTGTTTAATTGCCCAACTGGGGACTGGTGTTTCAAATTAGCCCTGGCACTTACATAACATACTTCATAATAGTTTTTTGTAAAACAATGTTCCTGTGTTTTAATTGGAAGCCCATTTTCATCCCAAAATAAATCTTGGAAATATAACTGCTTGCTCTCAAACTGACTATACCCCTGTGTGTTGTGTGCCGATTTTAAAAGTCTGGTTGGTAATACTCTGGAAGGAAAAAAGGTCTCCATTTTGTAACTGTATCCGGCCTTGATGGCATTCCTTATTCATTAGGGCTAAATCACATCTCTTTATGTGGTTAGGAGCAGTCAGTATTGCGGGCAAAATGGTTGTGTTTAGTCCTTGCTGCCCAGTTTTTTTAAATCCAAACTATCTTTTTGGGAGGCTCCTTACAAGTGACCTGATCAGATTTTTGTGTTAGAGTCAAGGTGCTGGCTTGCGATCGTTTCCTGAAATGTCTGCCCTGGTGGTTATTATTTTTGGCATGTAGTGATGACATAAGTCAACACTGCGTTGCCTGGGGAATGACAAAAAAACACTGGTCAGATCAGTGAGACACAAGTCTCAGGGGATGGAATCAAATTTGTATTGGACACAAACTGCAAACAAATGCGTTCAAAAGCAGGTCTGAAAAAAAAATCTGATTCCAAGACAATTTTCTGTTTAGATCCCAAGAAAAATATCAGATACAAATTGGATATGGGGAAAAAAAATCAGATTTGAGTCACTTGAAGCTGGCCGTCTAAACACAGCGTAACTGAGAGCAAGGAGGGCCGATGCTGGGAAACAGGGTATTAAAACAGCCTTGGGATATCTAATGGTGTAAAAGGGTTTGTTTCTCAGGTTGTGAGAAATGTAACCTCGCTTGTCAGGCCGAATAACCATGATCCAGACTAATTTCCCACTTCCAGTTGGAGTAACTCAGACTCGGGAGGCGTCTCGCTAATAAACAGGAATGGTGGGCTACTGCTGCTGATCAGTCCAACAGCAGAGCGGCGTGCACAAAATAATAAACTGCCAAAGCCAATCAAATCCACTGAGAGAAACCTGCTGGGACCAATGAGATTTCAGGAAACTCAGGCCAGTGAAGCCACAGAAGCTAATGGAGTTCCGCGAAGTCCAAAACTAGGAGAAATGTCTTCCCTTCCCTCTGTGTCCCTCTTGCTTTATGCACGGTTAAAAGCTGTTTGGTTCATTAAATCACACATCCCTGTTGGACAGCAACTTCTGCAAAGCTATTCTTCACAGGATGTAAATTCCTAGAAAAAGGTTTTTTGTTGTATGCACCAAAATTCAATTACTCAAAAATGGGAGGGCTGCGCAGAGGTCGTGTAGCTACTGTATGTGGGATAGATCTGCTCAGCCTGGCCAAAGCCTTCCAAACACCATCCCAATATAACTGCAGGAATCATGGCTAAGCTACCGCAGTGGAATTAGCTAATCTCAAAAGAAAAAAAACTAGATCTAAAAAAGTTCCATTTGGTAACTTTAAATGGTAGGTATCCCCCACAGCCGTCATATAATTCACAAGAAAATCAGACACAATAAAAACAACGAACAGAACTGTAGTAGCGAGCATTGCAAATTTACAAGGGAGGAGGGGAGTGAGGGGTGGGCCAAAATATTGGGGGGAGGGAGGGGGAGGGAGGCGGGGTTTGTGTGTTTCGAGGACGGCATGCAGATCAGATCATACTTACATAAATATCTGCCCCATAAAATCCGTCCTGGTATACAACACTGCAGAGATGCAAACACACACACACACACACACACACAGACACAAAACAAAATAAACAAAAACAAAAAACATCCATATTAGTGCATTTTCCACATGCAGAAACTGTCACATATCATACATCATTCCAGCCAGATTAGTTCAACAGTAGCACCAAAAAAAAAAAAAAAAAAAACAAAGAAAAACCTGCAGACGAACAAAAGACCACAAGAAGAACTCAATGGCACTCCTCGAGCCTTAGGGAAAAGGAGGCTGGGGATTCGTCAGTCCTTACAGGAAGCAGCCTGTGATTGGATAATGGCCACATCTTTCTGTGACCTCACCTATCAAAAGTTACTCTTTGTCAGTAGTGTGGCCTCCATGCTTTTCAAAAGCGCAGTGATGGCTGCTGACCTAAGAGAGCTCGATGACTCAGAGGAAACCCGATGATTAATAGACTGCGTTTCCTGATTAAGCCACGCTGTCATCGGAACTCACTTCCTGGGTACATGTTGTTATTTTGGAGACCAAGGCTGGGACTAAGTCAAACACACACGGACTTCAATGAAAACAGTCTTTAAATTACACACGTTTATCTGAGTATTTTCTATTTCATTAGAGCAAAACCTGTGGTATGAGTTATTTTCAGGACCATGAAAGGAGTTTGAGTTATTAGTCTCCAATAAAAGCAAATTTGTGATTATTTTTGTGAGCGTAAAAAATGCATCATAACCATAACAAACCATTTGGTCTATCCAAACTCATAATTTATGCGCAGCTGAGAGATAGCCATATAACGTGCTCACTTTATGGTATCTTACATTTACATTTTGTTTAAACTTACTTATTTTGTTTGTAATTAGCCTTGGCTATAAAAGCTATATAATGCACACTTCAGATTTACTCTGATAAGGGCAGTTATTTAGGTTCCATGCTCAAGTTCAGTTGCTGTGCCTCATAACAAATTGATTTGAACCTGTATTCCTAACGCCTGGAGCCGAGGCCCCCAGTGCAATATACTTCACTGTTCTTATTGGGCAGGTTGTTGCTTCGGTGGGGGTGAAAAAAACATTTAATTGAAATGTCCTGATTACTAAAAAAATGAAGAGGAAATTTTAACGAGCATTATTTTTTTAATGATTTTTAAATGGACGACCTCCAACCAGCCTCCTTAAGTGCCAGATACTTGCATGTCATTAACATGGAAAAAAGAAAATTTCCAAACAATTACAGCAATATATGAACTGATTAAGGCTTCCCTATGTCCCACAGCATTCCTCTACGGAGAGGGCTCCTTCAACACCAGCACGTAACATTAAAGATGCTGAAAGCCACCAAACCATGACAGTACAAATTACACCCATTTCTCATCCTGTTTCATTGCATTGATGGATAAGGGTCGGGGGATGGGGGGATGGGATTGGATAAGGGGGTGAGGGGTGGGCGGGTTGCATGTCTCTCCAGGCAATCCGATTGGTCACCACATGCCAAGTCTGCGGGCAGGGGTGGGGGGGAGGAATTGGGTTTCCATGGCAAAAGCAATACCCAGCATGCACTGCTCCATACATAGCAGTAACTGTGACCACCACACTGGTTCTGTAATGTCGAGTGAACGGGGGGATTGTAATACTGGGGAAAGGGTAGGGGATAAGGCTGGGGGTTATTTGGACGAGGTTGGGGTGGATGGGATCAGAGCTGGAGGAATACAAACCCGCCATAGGCCGGGATCGGTGGGGGCGGTGCCGCTGCTCGGAACGTGTTGTAGACGGTGCGCCCCCGCCCTCGCAAATGCGCCCCCCTGTAGGCCGCCGCCGCTGTTGCCGCGGGATACGGGAACCCTGGAACTGTGAGGAGGAGCGGAAAAAAAACGGACAGAGAAAAATGAAGAGCTAGTTGGAGATGTTACTCTGTGGGGGTAGCGCTGGCACTTCGCTGCTGAACACACTCTCCTGTTATCGCTTGTCAAAGAGTGAAAAAGCTTTTGAGAAAAGAGAGTAAATGAAAGAAGGAGAGAGAAAAAGAGACAGAGAGAGAGAGAGACCATGAGAGGATGCGTGAGAGACAAAGAGAGAGAGAGAAAGAGGAAGAGAACGAGAGAGACAGAGGTGACTCAGATGTTATCCTAAATGTCTTTGTGGCCGAGCCGCATTTGACTGCTGCTAAACACTCCCTCCGGCGATCAGCTGTCCAATAGCACAGAGGCTCTGGTGTGTCTGCTTTAAACGCACCCAAACCCTCCGAAAACCCCAGCGTTTCCGTGCTAATTAACCAGAATCAGGATCACAAAAACGACGTCCCTGTTCATTTCACTTACAGAGTTTCTTCACCCTGCCTTTTTGTCCTGCACTCTACAAGAAGAGCAACTTCTCACTCAACTAAGCGTCTGTGTGGGGCACAGGGTGCTCTTGTCTGAGTGGGGCCAGGTGGCTACTGTTCTAGGCCAGCGCTTAAACACCTGTTTCAGACAAGACCATGACTGGTGAGTTAGTTAAATCGGGTGGGTCAGTGAGGAGCTAGCACAGAGACCTACTTCCACAATGGCCTGATTTGGGATAAGACTGAAACCCCCTTCTGTACAGACCGAGGGACTGATGCGCTGTAGTTAAACAAACAAAACTAAATTTCACACTCCTTTCTTTGCGCCTCAGTTTCAGCCACTGCAGACATCTTGGCACAATGAAAGAGTAAATTAATATATTTTCATAGCCACTGTAAAACCTGAAGAGGCTTTGATCTTCAGCATTTTAACAACACAGCTTGAACCCATTTTTGGCCCTGGTTGGTAAAATCCAGAGAATTCATTTTTATTGTCAAGCTTTAGAACACTATGTTCCCTGGGTAATTAAACTTATAGTCAAAGTACAGGAACCTGCAAACATCTGGGGTAGGTGAGTCATCACCATTCTGCCACTACAGGCTGAAAAGGCACCTGATAAAACCACACACCGGCTCAGCTAATCTTAACCTCTGAGCACCCAATTCTGGTTTGACTACATTTGTGTCTTTCACTTAATCTATATATTCTCAAATCCACTTAAAGATATGGCTTTGTTGAGGAAATGACTAATACCATGATGCAAAAATCTTTATTTTATGATGCTAACAGATTCCATTAACGTCTGTTCACTGTACAAACCTATTGGAATGCCTTCCACAGATTCCCATACGACACAAGTAAATGTCTCAATGCAAATGAATACAGGCCTTCATAATACACAATTACTATGCGTGTGAAGCCTTATCACACTACAGTCTTTATATCCAGGGCATCGCATGGAGACTGGACCAAGCCAAGGGCAAATCCCCGCCCCGCCCCACCAGGAGCAATATGGGGTGAGAGCCTTGCTCAAGAGCCCAACAGCTACACTAACCTTACTGCGGTTACACTGGGGCTTGAGCCATCGACCCTCTGGGTGCCAGTCAAACACCTTAGCCCCTATGCTATATCTCACCCCCACAGGTCTCTGTAAATCTCTTGTGCAGAAGACAAGGTTCTGCATTATGTAACCAACTCTTGTATAAGTAAGGCACTTGTTTGTACGTGCCATTGTTTTGCTTTCAAAGCATGTTACGGTTAACTGAGTCCTTCAGCAAAGCAAGATCGATGGCACCTCTGCGCTCCATAAATCATTCAAAAAAACCAAAACTAATCATAACACATGAGTCACAGCATAAAATATCCCATAAAACTGTGGCACATTTTTCAGTCTGACTGAGTAATCCCGACTAGATGACAATGGCACTCTAGACAACTTAATTCAAGACTGTGCTGAGAGCCATTCGAGGAGAAAAGGGTGGCAATTTATACTTCAATTACACATGTAACATGTATTTATCAGCTTCTCAATATGAAGTCTGAAAAGAGACACTGAACAGAAACTGAGAAACTGCCAGAGAAAGAGGTTTAACGGGTTCAAAGGTGATCATTGTAATTATTCTGTCTCGTTTGTCGCAAAAGCACCTCGAGATCCAACAAGTTTGTGAGTTCCTCTCCCCTGCTGCTCGGAGAACATGAACGTCCTGAGATCTCCAAACACATAAACTAGATTATTACTTATTTGCAAGCGGAGGCATTATATAACCTTGTTATTTATCAGACTTCTCTGTGTCGTAGCACAAAAAAAAAAAAGAAAAAAGGAAAGACAGATTCATCAAGGAACTGATCAGAGTTTCGCGCGCGTCTGAAAATGTGTTTGTGCAACCTGTTTGTGCGCGTGTGCGCAAACTTCTGCTTTGATATGTAGAAAGGCTCCCCAGGAAATATAAATAAATAAGTCCAAATAAACTATAAAAAGCCTATGAGATACATGATATTGGACATTAATATTAAAATTTGCAGGATAAACAAGTTAGATTATGCTCTTTCATTTGAAACAGGGGGAGCACCCTTAGCAAGCCACGGCAACTCTGCCCCAAATGAAAAATGGGAAAGAACAGCAGGGAGGAACGCGTAGGGCATAAACATTCACATTAAAAGTTTTAGCGCTGTAGGAGAGATTTAAGTGGAGCAGATGCTGAACCCAGCTGGAAGCAGAGTCTCTATCACAGCCATTAAAGTATACAACTGCTTTATGGCGTAATTATTTTTCTCATTTGTTTGGTGATTGTGCCTTGGTGGTTCTCAGAGAGATGGATCGCGTATCTCCTGAAGAGGTGCTAAATTGGTGAGAGAAGATGGAGGACCACCCCCCCCCACCCCCGACCCCACATACCCTCTCGTAAATTTCAAACATTTCCACTTTGTAAAGTATTTAAGATATTAATTTCTGATGGTGTGTGTGTACTAATCAAATGTGTTTAATTAATGTTGGTACATGTCTCTAAATTAAATAAGTTCAAGCTGCCACTTGAGACTGAACCAGTTTACATTTGGGGTTTGAGTTTTTTGAAAAGTAACTGCAATTAATTAAATACCACTTCACAAACACGTTGATGGGACCACACAAAAAAAAGGCACCACAAAATTACCACATAATATGATTCTCTAAACAGAACAAACTTCAACATTTCAAACTATGAATCTCCGTTCCAAAATGAAAAATATTCTCAGACGTTATTATTTACACTGATAGTTTCCTTTGGATTCATTATGTATTCTCATAGATATATTCTTTTTTGCCAAGGGAAAAACTTTTCAAAACCATAATTTTGCAACAGTTTAGAATACAGCGCAGTTTGTTATTTCAATTCAATTCTTTATAAATCATAAGTGATCGCATTAGACATGATCTAAAATACAATGCCAGGTTATTGTTCATGAACATTGGTTAGCAAATGTCCTATGATGGGAGCCAGGGTGGCCAGATTGAGATAATTCCACATAAGGTTACGATATGCACCATGGAGACTATAACCTTATGAGGCATTTCCCTAGAAACCACAGCCCTATTCTTAATGCCACAAGATATATTTTAAGAGAGGACTAAATTATGACGGGCTGTGCCACATGAAAAAAAGCAACAGGGCGGTATGATGTGGTCCTGAGGCAAAGTTACTTACTCTGGTGACATTCCCAGCCACTTGCACCAGAAATACTCTGGCACTCAAACACAATTAAAACAAACTGCTGTAGTGTTGTATGGTTGCTGTTAAACTGATACTTTCTTTTAACTGGTATTTCCAGTTCTGAACAGAATTCTCGCCTGAAAATTAATTTCGAATGGCTTGCGTATCGATTTGGAATGATGATGAGGCCGATTCAGACTCATGCGTTTTACTGCTATTCCATGTGACTTGAAGCCAAAATTTACCAGGCCATGGCAAAAAGCCATGGTAATAAAGTATACACAATTGTTACACCAGTTCCAAGGAAGTAAAAGCACTTATTAATGTTTTATTACACATTACTAACAGTAGCACGGCTACTGAAAGTATGAATGAAGGCCAGAGATGGTACAAATATGATTGCTTTCTGAGGAGGGGAACAAAACAACATGGTAGGGGCTTTTGTCTTCAAACTTTACAAAAGTGAATTGAATGGGTTAAAATCCGTGGGCTGTGCAATAACAGAATGGAGCTGGCGACTGGCGGAGATTAGATTTACTCCCTGTGTGTTCCTCAGCCCTTTTTTTCTTTTTCATTTTTTGAATAATCCTGGTAAATAATTAGGTTATACATCTATTGCCCACAGGAAGGTAGATAATGTAGGCTTTTTTGTCGGGAAGAGGCAAGCCTTTTTTAAATTACATTCCCTCTCATATAATAAGAGGAAGGTAAAACTTCAATATTTCAGTCTGCGTCTTTGTTCAAGGGTTAAATTTTTTATTATTATTATTATTATTATTATTATTGGGACATCTTTGCTACACTTTGCTTTCTATGTTTCATCCTCAGAAGATGAATCGTTCCCATGTTTTATCATAAACAAACACACTTTTTTTTTCAAACGGTTCAGGAGGGAAGTAATTAATGTACATGTTTAATCATTTCTCTGTGTGAGCAGGGGTCGTTTTTCATTGTTCGCTCTTGTGATGCAATCTGGTTCTCCGATACAGTTTCCGCCACCAAATCCGCTCTTATTTTCTCTGATAAAACACTTTTGCTCCCCTTAACTAACACTTGCATGCTCCCCTTTTCCAAGACATTAATAAAATTTTGAACTGAAACACGAAAAAACACATAAGACCTCTCCCCTTCCTCTGATTGGTCCATCTCTTCATACGTTTTTGCTGTTTTATTTATTTTTAAGCAGAAGTGAATCGGGAGCTATCTTCCCCGCGTGCGGGTGAGTTTGGCAGTAGATGATTAATTACTGCGCTGCAAAATGACAGGGCAGAAGGGGAAGTGACACGGCCACTGATTAATTGAGCGTTTTATACAGGGGATACTGCATCTGCCTGCAAATGAGAAAACGCAACGAGTAACTTCAGGTGAACAAACCCGTTCGCTCAGAAAACCAAAAGTACTCAATGTTTAAAATCCAACATCGCTGTCAGGGATGAAACCTGCGCTTTATTGTCTTTTTTATTGCTTAAAAAAACACTTCAATTAAAGCAATCTCATTTAAAAGAGTGGCACACAGACTAACTGGCTTTAATTTTGTTTAGCACAGGCAATAGGTTTGATGATACCAAATGAAATGCTTCCTGTTTGGGGTAATGTAAGAGACAATGATTAAATAAGGATGCCTGCCATTTTATCACATTTTTCAGAGGAAGAGGAGTGAGTGTGTGGGGGTACTCTTGAGTGAGATGAGCATGATTTGTGCATGCTTGTGTGTGTTAGTTTGTGCATGGCTGTGTGAGTGTGTGTGTGTGTGTGTGTGTGTGTGATGATAATGTGGGCATATGTGTATGATTGTGTATGTTGCATGCATGTTTGTACTGGCAGCATAATAGTAAAGAAAAGGTTGCACAGTTTTAAGTAAGCTTATTGTGGACCTGGATCTAGACCCATAAAGGCACAGCTGAGATAACGGCAAGCCATATAAAGTCCCATTCCACTGGAACAAAGTGTGGAGACAGCATAAAAGAAAACAATGTTTTTTTTTTTTTTTTTCCAGGAAAAGGTTTTCAACATTGTCTCCTACCGCTGTAAAGAATGTAGACACTGCCGTCAAAGACTTTAACATCTGAACCTACCCAGGGACTTTCTGTGCAAATAACAGTCGTTTTTACTTGCAGTAGCTACGTTTATGTGTACTACTGCTGGCTGGCTCTACCGAGGCCTCAGTCCCAAGGCTAGGCTAGTTTATCGTTTTAATTTCAGAGCGAAAAAAAAAACAAAAAAACCTGAGGACTCTCAATGGAGGATCAATGTCCCTCTTGTGGATGTTTCTCTGAAAGTAATATCTTGAGAAATAAAAAGGAAGCGATGTTTTAGGGGGTCCCTGGCGATTATAAGACCCAGGTCTTCCTGCGACATCAGAGAGGAGGGAGAAAACTGAATGATTAACGGATAGTATACAACCCATCCGCACTGCCACTTGCCTCTGACTTTCTGGACGGTGAGATCATCACTTGTTTACTTTAGATTCTTGTGAGATAGAGTAATTCTAATGATGGTCGTGCTGGACGAAATGGGATATGAAAATAGTTACATCTTATGAATAGAATTACATTACATTACAGGAATTTAGCTAAACACAGAGTGTCTTACTCAGAGAATGAACAGACTGAATCAATGAGATACAGGCTGTGGTTCAGTCAAGCTCCTTTATCAAATCTTCTTTATCACAGTCTCAGCTCAGACTGTGTTTATGCTAAAAAGCAACGCACAAACGTTGACTTTAAGTGTATTGACTTTAAGCCTGTATTGACATTCTGAGCACAGCTCACCCATGTTGAAACGGGCCCTTTTTAATGGGCGTTTTTGGTTAGCACATAGAGAGAGAGACAGTGCTCTCTGACCCATATTATGGCTTATCCTGAGTCACGGGGGCATGGGGCGGGGGCGGGTGGGCAGGCACTAATTACAGGGCATAACCCTTCTGGTAGGCCCAAATCAACTGGCCATTTCCACACAAAAGCAGAGGCCAACAGCAACTGTGGGGCCAGCTAACCTCACCCTGCACAGTCCACTTTTGATGATGTAATGCAGCTGTGTGACACACAATCATGTCCTGAGTCATGTCACATCTTGCATTGTGTTGAATGGCTCCATTTTGTGTGGACAAAATGCCATATTTTCACAAGCAGATGATGAAATCCTGGCCACATTTTCATCAAAAGTGTGATTTACTTCAAACTGAAACTATTCAATGTAAAGAAAACGATGTATTAATCTATGGCCTCGTCTGCAGTTGAAGGATCCCCTTAGCTTTTCTCTTAAAGAGGGAGAGAGGGTGTAGAAGGGTTAACTTTGACATATAAATGCAGTGTTTGTTAATACAAATACAATAATGTTAATGGCTGCTCAATCCACAAAATCATTTTGACAGAAACACATTAACTTTTATGTTTAATTGTTAAACGTTAAGGACTGCTGTTTATTGAACGTGGGCCTCTTCCCGCTTTAAATGTGATCCCACGCTTAGCTGCTCACAGAAAACCCGACGGCATCCTGCTATCACTTCTCAGCTCCGGAGTGGACCCATGTTTAAAGTTGCATTAAATTGTGTGACACAAACTCACGCTCGCCTCTGCTTCGTTTCACAGAAATGCATTCAATCTTTTTAAGCTGCAGCACAAAAACAAGCATGACTGAGGAAGGTCAGGGGGTGTCCTCCCTTTCTCTCTCTCTCTCTCTCTCTCCTCTCAGTCTCTCTCCCTCCCTTTCTCTCTCTCTCTCTACATATATATATATATCCCTCTCCATCTCCTCTCTCCTTCAGGGTACATAAAAGAGGGAGTCACAAAGGCAGAGTTTTCTTAGCAGTGAGCCACTTCTTTTATTTTTTAAAAAAATGACTGAATGTATTTCTTTCTCTCTTTTCTTTTATGTAAGAGACAGGCACACAGGTTGTATGAGGTTGCTGCTGCAGCATAACACAGAATGTTCTCACGGATATTCTTCACATCCATTCTGATGTCTCTGTGTGGATACAGAAGTGGGAATCCCAAAACAAACCCATACCCAGCATTTACGGACATCCCTGCGCATTGATTGTCACCGCTGGTATTTTCATCTTAATCTTCTTTATCCGTTAAAAGGAATATGTAAAAGCTATGTAGAGCAAGGCCACTAGGGGGCTACACTTCCCTCTGGACCAGACAGAACTCCAATGCCCAAGCACGGTGATTGGGGGTACCGTGTCATAGAAGGTTCTGTCCTTCAGGTCAGATGTTAAACTGAGGTACTGACCCACAGTGATCATTAAACACCCCGGACCAAGAACATGGGATGTTAACCCTTGAGTCCTATTTGAATCTCAGCAGAAATTGGCTCTCTTCATCTGACCACCCCATAGTCCCCTATGTCTTGACTGACCGCACCAAGCCTTATAGTTCTTCACCCAATTCGATCCCAGAGGTCACTGCAGCGAAAGGGAGCTGAGTTCTCAATTGACCTTGCTGAGAAAATGAGAGGTTAAATAAAATAAATAACCAGCCTGTCAGGCAGGCTGTAATGAAGAGGCCGTCTCTGAGTGATGAAATCATGGCAGAGCCAAACTCTCGCTCACTCCCCGGAACCCTGGAGCCACCGCACTTCACAGGGGCCAACAGCAGAGGGCGCTCTCTCTTCCTGGGCAGAGGGCAGGGAGACACAATAGCGCACTCCGCATTTCTTTTATTATAATTTTTCTTTTTCGTTTCCACGCAGCGGGCAGGTTTTTTTAAAAACAGCAGAACCGACATGTGTTCTATCAACGTGTCAATATGCTGCCTCGCATCGATAGACTCAGATGCTAATGCCCTGCAACGATATGAAAGAGGGCCGAGAAGACCGCCGCCGCACCTCATATTACTGACAAAAGCTGTAGACATGTGAGGCTTCTCCATAGGGGGAGGGTTAGATTTCCTGCCCACTGCCAAAGCAAACACGGCCCACAGTAAAAAAAAAAAAAAAAAAAAAATAATAAAAGGGGTACCAGGAGAACTGCGCTAAGCTTACATAAGCGTGTCCTACATTTCACACTCACCAATCTATACGGACTCAACGAGATCGCTCATCGAGAAATGAAAAAGAAACAAAAAAAAAAGGAAGGGGCGAAAAAAGGAAAAGAAAACGAATCGAAATCCTTTGTGATTCTGAAGTAAAGCTATTAAATAAGCATAAGAATCTTGTTTTGGGGCGCCTCGTTAAAGATGAATTTCAAAGTAAAGAGTTTTTGTAAATTAAAGAAAAGAGAAAGAAAAGGGATTAACCAGAGAAGCTATGGTTTTTTTGTGGTCATGATCCAGCTCCTCTAATTGCAGAAATTGCTGCATCTCATCTTTAGGGTGTTCTCATTTCTCTCTCTTTATTTATTTTAATCCTCAGCCTCTGCAGGCATTGTTTTAGCTCACATAAAATGTTGTCCACTTTACTTTTTTCCTCGGCTAATTAACAGCACAACGTTTTATGTGAATTTCCTTAGGATTAAAACCAAAGATCTGGAGTGCCCATTAAAGCATTAGTTTAATGGGATGTGCAAGTATGATGACCAAACTCTTTTTTTAGCAGAAAACTATCATAAAATTCTATAGAAAACAATAAAGTAGACCAGAGTAGAACTGAGTGGAATAGAATAGAATAGAATAGAAATCAGCATTGAATCAAATTTGGAATCAGCACACGGCCTTTAAATGAAGGATTGAAAAATTCACATGTGGAACACATTCTCACTGCACATATAGACCCACGCAACGTGACTGCGTCAGTCCCAGGCTTCACTCCGCTCTGACAATCTGCCGCCACAGAACAGAACGACCACGGGCTGCATTCAATCAAACGCACTTAAGCTCTTTAGGGGAATATGCGGTCCGATCAAAACAAACCTCACACTGCCGCATCATCTTGAGTGCGTTACATGCTATTGGAGACGAGCAGAAACGTCCTTTGGAATGCGTGCTTTGTTTCTCCATTTAAAAATAGAACAGCATATGCGCTTAAAGAGACTTAAAGTCTGCCCTGATTCAAAAGCATACGCCCCTAAAGGGACTCAGCAGGTTTGATCGAATCCAGCCCCACGCCTGCAGAAATTAAAAACTTTTTAGTGCAAATATAAATAAACAAATACTCAAATACGTAATAAATTGCACACCTGGTGAGATGAAATGAGGGGTATGCGTTCTGCTTTATAACATAACTCTGGCTAACTAATGTAAGTAGGCCATACGTTACAGTATGCGCAGTGAAGGCACTTGAGGATATAATATAACTCTCCATTCACCAGCCTGCACAAAAAGTGACAGCTAAGAGACCTGCAAGTGACACGAAGCTGTATTAGGCTAGAGGGGATCACTGCTGACAGAGACATGTCTCTCATAAAACACAATAATAAATACCCTGTCATCACGTCCACAGAGTGACATCTTTGCTTCTCCATTCAAAGCCAAAAAAAAAAAAAAAACCCTCTTTCTGTAACAATTTTGGTGATTATGTCTGCTTCACACAAACTGTCAGGGAAACCTGGGATTTTGTGAATGAAAATTTTAAAAATTCCAATCTGGTCTTTGCACCATTCTTACTGGTATTATAATTACAAGACCAAACAGCATGCTAAAGCTACTGTTGATCCTCTTCTTCTCCTTCGCCTCCTCCCTTTTCTCCTTCTCCCATCTTATTCTCACCCTAATTCTCCTTCTCCTTCAACCTCTACTTCTTCAAAAAAAACACTGCTAATGGTATATTTTTTTAAAAAAGTAAGCTGTGCAGATCTCCCCGGAAAAAAAAGCATCTGCCAGACAGAGTGCAGACTAAGAGACAAAGACCAGCTGACAGACGTGTGAGCAGGAATGGTTTCCATCGCAAAATCCAACCAGAGTGACGGCACAGTGACAGGACGCTGAGAGTTTAGTGATGGGGGGCGTGAAGTTTCGTGAAACCAAAAATCAGAAGCCCAATGATTTTGACCAATGTCTGCATTGGCTGTGGAGGGAAGAACACTTTTGATTGGTTAAGACAAAGTGAATGATTGACCGCTGTGTGTGGCTCCACCCTTAAATGAAGTTCATGAAACCCCAATTTCACCCGTCACTAATGACAGCTGTGATCAGCACAGAGAAGAGGTTTAACAGCTGAAGTCCGCTGCATACAGAGCAGAGAGTCCGTTTCTGCAGTATGCCCACGTTTGCAATTTGAAGACCGTTGAAAACTGGCCTCTTAATTTTTGAACCGAGTTTGAGACAGTAATACATCAACTCCCGATAAACAACCTGCCGATATCAGTTCATCAAGTGCTTCACGAGAAAAATCATCCAAGACATTTTTTTTTCTCAGCATCGAGTATGATCACGAACTGTTAATGAAGCGGCAATTATAATCCTACTTGGAGAAAAAAATTAAAAGCAAAAAAAAAAAAAAAGCGTTCTCCACATTCAGAGTGGGATTGCGGGATGTTTAGAGAGACTTGAAAGGTGAGACAAAAGAGAATCGATAATGCACCATTTTGTAATTAACGCAATGTGCACCCGAATTAGGGAAAATGACCGTTCAGAGAGAAATGGAAAATATTGATTTCAATTTGCAAAATATATTTCTGCCACCTTCTGTGACCTTGCACAAGGAGACAATTAGATTTTGTACTCTCTCTCTCTTTCTTTTTCCTTCCCTCGATTTGTTCTCGCATTGTTCCTATTATCATAAAATCGGGATATTTTTCACCATAATGGCAGCGATAAGAACGGGTGAGGGGAAGGTCAGGCTTGGATGGGCCAAGGTCGACCGCATGCTTAGACACGGCAGGAAAAAAAACGTTCAAAGCAGTCGCCAATCTGGAATCTGGAAAACAAGCCTCATGAAAAACGGAACATGCTGCAATAAACTGTAAATATGTAACTCTGTAAGCAAAAATTCATAATAAAAATCTTTCAGTTTTTAATTATGTATCGCACACTTACATATATATGGCAATATCCGAACACTGAATTTATTTGCATATTGACCCATCCGTTGTGAAGTGTTGCACTTGTTAATACATTTAGCTTCAATATTTCAAAATATTTTAATATGTTTAATTTCAGTAAGGAACTAAAAGCCGTAATTTTATTTAGGTGTCTTGGGATAAAAAATAAAAATAAAAAAAAAAACGTTTTTGTGCACCAGTCTTAAACGGCTTCCTCTTACATGGCGTAGAGTGAGGGAGATGGTATGAGACCAATCTCTCTCTCCTGACTGCCAGGCATAGCAGCCGATGCCAGAGTCCACTTAGGAGGGGAGAGTAGCAGAGTTCAGAGACTGATATTTTTCAAGCGGCCATATTTTGGGCCGATGTTCTCCAAAATACACGGGATGTGAACAGCCACCAACCCCCACTACCACCACCTCTAACTTTGAAAAATAAATAAATAAATAAATAAATAAATAAATAAATAAATAAATAAATAAATAAATAACCCGCCTCCAGCAGGCATTTCACATTAGCTTCCTTTCTGCTTATCGAGTCACAGATCTGTGCTGACCCCCCCCCCCCCACCCGCAGCGTCGGCCTACACATTAGCAGCTGTTAGCTCTCCGAACTCTGGCCGTTTAGCTCGCTAAGCGCGTTAGCGGGGGCTCCTCACCACCGTGGAATCCAGCCTAGCAGAAATAATTTAAAAGCACAGGTGCGAACTCGCTACAGGGTCGCTCACGCCCCTCTAGGCCCGTGGGGTGAGGCCGATTTAGACGCCGCGCAGAGCGCACCCGTGTGGGTAAACGCTAGGCTGTTAGCATGTGCGCCGACCTGTGTCTGTTTTTTCTCTCTCTTTCAGTTTTTTTTTTTTTCCTCAGACAGAGCCTGGCTCCATGCCCTGAAGTGAAGCTGTGTAAAATAAATAAATAAATAAATGAATAAATAAAATAAATAAATAAAAAAACTGGCAGCGCAGTCCTGTACTTGAAGCAGGCAGGGCCAAAGCTACACATCCTACAATCTGAGACGTATCTCTGGATGTCAGCACAGATGCTGAACCTTTGATTCTCTGTGGCCCACAGGGTTGGCTCCACAGAGGCGCATCTCAACACCGAGAGGAAACTCTACTTTTGCTGTTGATCAGATTAAAACAAAGCCCCGATTTCCATTATTCAGAATTTTGAAACTAATACAACATTTTTTTTTTGGTAATTGTGGTTAAAGTTAAAAAGCTAAACGAATGTGGTGTGAAAAGTTGCAAAATTCAGCAGAAAGCACACAAAAGTTAAATTTGAGCTTAAAGGCCAAAAGGCCAGAGCGAAAGCAAATATGGGGAAAGGGTAAACACTACCCACATGTAAATCAATGAACATATAAAATAAATCCAACCATGATAATCAGATAGTTGCACACAGGCTTGCTTCGAAAGCTCAAGGGTTCAAGCCCTGCTCCTGCCAATTTTGCTCTATTCTCCCTTTTTTATTTCCAACTGTCTCAATAAAATGCAAAAAAATATATATATGCATGACAATGAGATCCTGCTCTTTATTTTTCTCCAAAAAATGTATTAATACAGACATAACAAATAAATGGTGTTTTCTTTAGACTCATACCTGCATAGAATTCTGGACTGTATACTGCACCCACAACTGGATTCAACTTCCAGCCTGCATGACAAAAAGAAAGAGTTGTGACATTAGATTACATTTAAGCAGCACTGAAATCACACTCAGGCGCTGACCCAGAGCCACTCAGTCAATAAATATACGATTCTGTGACATTGCCATCAAAATGGACAGCAACAGTCATTTCATCTACCTAAAACACAGCATTCAGGGCCAGGTTTACTCAAGCATTTAGCACAAGAAAACTGCTGTGCTGGTGTGAAAAGACTAAGAAAGAATGTGATTGGTCGAGGTAGCTCATTTGCCCCAATCACACATCATGTCACTGAAATGTGCATTGAAATTGAACATGTGCTTTGATAATCTGGCCCTGAGAGCCATAGCAGGTGTGAGAGGGAATGTTGATTGCTTTTTGGCAGGTGTGCACACCTCCAACCCGTGTGAGCCACAGAGAGCGTGCAGGATTTTGATGTGTTTCAGTGCTTAAACTGCTTCATTTATAACATCGACTGGCTGACTTGTCCACACACTGTGCTTAAACAAGGCTTTAACTCTCTGCTGCCTGGCAGGGATCAACTAAATCTTGCCGACAGTGTGGCTTTCCAGCACCGGAGTTGTGCATCGCTTCTACAAGAGTGTGAGGAAAACTTGAGCAAAAACAACACACAAAGACATTAAAAATCAACAGATGGCCACACAGGGAAACTGTAAGTGCTCATTTATGAAAGGAAAAAGCATGTTTGGCTGTAATTCACACATTAAAAACCTGCCTGACAACTGCGTAAGTGTTTTTTAACACTTTTACTGGGTTCCTTGGAAACGCACAATTTTTTTTTTTTTTTTTTACAAGTGTTGACAAGTTAATAATATAATTACTGTAGTTGTCAGGGACCATGCACAACAAATTACCACACCAGACATACAGCTGATTTTCATCTGAAGAATTTTCACAATATAATATAATATAATATAATATAATATAATATAATATAATATAATATAATATAATATAATAACAGTGAGGTTAATGAGTGGTTTTATTTCAGAGAACCACACTGTCTGTCACGTGTTTGCGACATGATTTTGGTTGACAGGGCAGTGAACGTGTCAGTTACGGGGAAGCTCCTGTCAGTCTCTGTGTTCAACAGTGCGCCAAGCGGGGAGAGAGAGGGAGAGAGGGAGTGGGAGAGAGAGAGAGAAGGAGAGAGGGAGTGTGTGCGTGAGAGAGAAAGAGTGCTCTGGCAGGGATCCTACAGGCCACGCAGTCCTGACAGCTACTCAAATCCTACATTTGCAAAATAAATAAATAAATAAATATTAAAATGAAACCACTGGCTGAGACACGATGGCAGACGCTTGCAGCTGAAATGTTGTTCTCATCCACGCGTCTAAGTCCCCTCCCCCACCCCTGCCACCCCCCACCATGGCCGTATCCACGGCCTAACTTTCCTACAGATCCAAAAAAAAAAAAAAAAACCCCACAATGCCTCAGACTCATGACATCCAGCCCCTCATTCATCATGGAAATAACAACAATTAAACTTTACAGTGCGTCTGGCTTGCGGGCCGCAGTGCCGGGTTAATCGTGTGTGACCCAGGCTGCTGTCCCCAACGCTGGCCTGCCGAGGCCAGGCTCTGAGCCACGCAACCATGGAAGATGTACTGCATCACTGAGGGGTTTATTGATCGCCCACAGGTCAAAGGTCAGAGGTCACAGAGGATGTGGAATGGGGGAGGAGGGGGAGCAAAGTCACAGCGACAGTGATAGGAGTGCCGTACTGAGACTCTGCCTTCCGCAGAAATTCATCTGAAAACAGTGATTTTTAGATTTTACTGAGAACTTTCATGCCTACCCGAAGCATTTTACCACAAGCATTTTAGAGTTCAAAATGTCGAAGAAGAGCTTAACAATTGCTTGCTGAGGATTCAAGGTTGTTAAACAAGAAAAGAATCACTCAATTTTTCTTCATTGCTTAACCAGGAAGTTGGACTGTTGCTATTGTTGATGTGCACTGTGTTGTTCCATGATGTCTCCTTTTGTCAGTACACACACAATCATCCAGTTATGTGTATGTTTTATAAATAAAGACCGTTTCAGAACAAGACATCTATGACTCTGGAACTTTGGAGATGATATGGTGTCCTTTAATCTTTATCGCCATGAAATGAGTTTGCTGAACTACATATATGTTCTCATTTTTATTGTTTTGTAAACATTGCTATTTATATGTTCTTTCACTGAACTGACACTTTATTGAACGGCATCTCTAACTGAAAAGCGAAGTGGAATTTCCATCTGTGAAATAAAATTTGGAGAACAAATGTCATGTATCGGTACACAAATATAAACTGGACTAAGATTAAAAGGTTTTTACTATAACAGTGTTAGGGAAGTCTTTAATTCAGTCCCATGAGTCCTCTTTGTAACATACGGTCTGTCTGTATTCTTTTACAGACCCATATGATTCAAAAGGGTTAATTTCCATACCTGTGATCACCTGTGTGGTAAGCATTTAAAGTACTAGCCTTTGTCAGGTATTCAGTCATCAATCAGAAATAAACTGGCAATCTGCGATGGTAAAAACAGCATGGCACAACTGATCAAGCCATAAAGACCCGCTCCATTCATCAAGTTTTTCAGCTGTTACATCACATCCTGTAGTTTGAAATTGTTGTTGCAAAAGAATCCAAAAATGTCTCTGTTAATAAATGTGTGAGTTTTTTGCTGTAACATTTTCCAACAAGCTGTGATGTACATACCTGCAAATATAACATTTTCAATGTAGCTATCAACTCCTTTAATTTATTGAGCACATGAGGAGCGCATTATTTTTATGAGTACTTGTTTGAGTAAGGTCAGGGAGTGAGTTTCACTGGAGTGGGCCACAAACAATACACGCTCACAACCAAGGGCGTAACAGCATAGCATGGCGATATCCTTCAGGTGCTCATGAAGCAATACCCTACATGTTATTGGACCCAATAACGGGAAATGTAAAATGAAATGGGAAGTGTACTCTTAGAATACTGGGGAAAATAGCGCATTATGTTTTAATATGAAGGATTTTCTGTTCACAATACTGGTTTAGCCTCTGAGATTTTTAGCATCTTGAAAGCCCTTTCAGAGGGATAATTCTGAGACACATTAAAGTCTTCAAAATGTCACATAAATGATTTACAAATGAGCAGCTCTCGACAAGACAAAATAACAATACTTACATACGGTCTGTTTCCATACAGCACCCAAAACAACACACAAAATAATAAACTCTAAAGTACGATCATATAAAACTCCCCCTGAGAGTGATAAACCTTCAGAGCTCTGATCTGATATTCCGAACTCAAGGATTAACAGCAGAGATAGATTACATTACCTTGAGTAATTTCTGCCATGTTTATTTCAAAACCACTGCACTGAGCTATCAAACAGTTACATTCCAACCTGCTATAAAATGGCCCTTCCCCTCGCACTGACATCACATAGATCATGATGTTCAAATAAGCGATGCACCTCTTATTCAACAGTGTAACACTTCTGAGTCATGAGCTTCGACCATCAAAAGAGAGTCACATGACTTACCGTTTGCATAAGGGTTGACCGTCTTTTTGTTCGTCATTACCCGAGCTGTAGCATTGTTAACCTTAGCACAAAGAGGACAATATTAGCAAGGCTGCAGCTTAACTGATCTTCCACATGGCATAGCATTAAAAATCACATGCATTACTATCAGTATAGCATTTAGATAAAAATGTGTTTCAAAAACAAACTATCATTAGGGTATTTATCACCAAACAAATATATTCATTTCACAAGAAATATCAAAACAATATCATATGTCAATACTACAAAAACACACAAAGCAAATTAAAGTAGTAATTGCATATTTCAAATTTAAGACATTTCAAAGCATGCTTTATATATTCATGATAATTTCAAAAGGAAGTCAGAAAAATTAACACAAACAGAAGAGCCTACTTATATATGAAGGAACATGCAGTGAAAAAGGGAAGGAGAGACAAGGTACAAACAAAAAGGAAAAACAAAGAAAAACGTTGATAAAGGGTACAAACAAGTTTAGCATTGTGCAACATAATCCTCAAGAAATATATCTACCATTGGATAGAAAGCAACATTGAGCATTCAAACACTCGGAACAAGAGCCTTTCGTTTCATCGCAAGAATAAGAACCAAACCAAACCAAACCAAACCAAACCAGAAAAAAAAACAAACAAAAAAAACAAACAAAAAAAAAATTAATGATAATAATCATTCCAGCTTAAAAACCACAGCTAACAAAAAGGATAAAAAGAAGGGTGCATTATCTAACACAATATGGAAGTCAACAATCTTAGTAGAGTAAGATGTGCAGGGATCAATTCAATCCAATTGGTGGCGCCTCAGGCAGCTTAAACGTACACTTAGAGTACAGGCGTACTAATAATAAAGTAAGCTAGCATCAAGAAAAAACGTAACAAGTCAAAAAAATTCACGTGGTATCAGCGCTTTAAAAATACGTGAAAAACGGCTGATGGACTTTGCCACTTACCGTTCACCACCTTCGCCCGCATGTGTATGTATAGAGTTACCATGGTTACTGAGAGTTTGGTGAGGGCCCTACGTGCTTTCGTTGAAAAAGGGGGAAGGGGGAAATGAGAAGGCAAAATATGCAACATCTTACTCAGAGACTACACCACTTAATACGGGAATCAGTCTTAGAATACAGCTAACGTCTCTTCTTTTATATAGTGAAGGCAGTGTTGAGCGGGAATTAGAGGTGACTCTGTCATATTTACTTATTTCAGTGGAATATAATTTTTTTTTTTTCCATAGTTTATTTTTATTTTTTTTTTGATCCGGTTTAGTAGTACATTTGTTTTTCTCCCGAAAATCCATGTTAAAAATGAGTCAAATTAAATGAAAAATTCAACACAAATTTCGAAGCAGCTCTGCTCTTGATTTGCATTCCAAGCGGGTTCCCAATTAAAAGTTGTTTGTGGATTTTTGTATGCTCAAGTTCCACGCCACCACATATCCCAATTCAACCCTGCAATAAGGTAGCTAACCATAATTACACACACGCTTCTGTTTTTTTACCCTTTTTTTAATGGCTGGTTTTGGTAGTTACTGCACCCATATTTCTTTTTAAAAATTTAAACATAGAAAATCATATTCAGATTTCTCTTAAGTACACTGTACACAAAAAAATAACCAAAGTAAATAACTTAAAAAAGTTTTTAAAAGAGAAGATAAAATGCCATATCAGCTCTCTAAATTAATTAAATAAATGAATAAAACTAAGTCCAGGATAAAAATATATACCTTCATACACATTACATATATAGTTAAACCAAATTAAAAGAAAACAAAACACAATATGGGGGAGGGAGGGAGTGCACTTGAAAGACAAATGATGCATCTGAAACGACAAAATGAGAGTGAAGCAGACATTTATTTAGAAAAAATAAAAACGAAGGATGAGAAGGGAAATATATTTGTAACATGCACCTCTATTTTACGGCCTTCTACCACCGTGCCGTGTAATTTCTCTCGAGCCCTGTCCGCATCGGCACTATTTTCGAAAGTTACGAAACCGAACCCCTACATGCAGGCGGGAGAGGGGGGAAACAACATGCGCATCATTAATTTCATCATTCACCAAAACAAAAAAAAAATCAACCAATTCACTCTATTACTCATCATCATTATTGATTAGAATATTATTTCTGCTGCCCGTTTAAAACATGTTCTTGCATTTTTTTTTGCTTTCTGCTTTTTTTTTGGTTCTGTTCATGCAAATTGAAACAAAAAACAACAACTGAAAAAAGAAAAACAAAAAAAAACAGCTTTGAAATGTGCGGTAAATAAGCCACAGACATGAACGTTATCTTAAATTAGGCCCCTCTAAGAGAAACAGAGAATTAAAAAACCCTTCCCAAAAGCAGAATAGTTAAAAAAATACCTTCGACAGGTCATTACAGTAGAAAATAAGTCTACTGAAGAAATGGAACCAAAATAAACATAGGGTTTACACACAGAATACAAAACCATACGACTGCAGTTATGAGAAAGGTGAACCATTGCTTTGCATGCAGAAATACTGTCCCAACAACAATAACAAAACAACATAATATATAAAATAATCAAATGAACCTATTTATGCACATACACTATGGTGAAATACAAAAGTATCAGTTTGTTGCTATATGCTTATTGCATACTGTGCTGAATAAAGTATAACTGCTATGGAATGCTATTACTTCACCAGTGATGTTTTCATAAACCTCAAACTTAAGTCATGTCAACCACACAGTAAAAATGACTAACTGCTTAGCAAGCTATCCTACATGTTGACGTTTACTCCAATTACTACCAAGTAATGAAAAGACCTATTAAAAATGTACGGTTGACACACTTGTTTTGGCTCTAAGTTTCCGTCATAAAACAAAATCTGACATCTTTCAGGCCCAATTCTCATGAAAATATGTTTGGTGTTCACAGAAATGTACATTGTAGAGTATTATTTGACATATTAGACATTTCTGACGTTGTAGTAAAGAGAAAACAAGTGTGAAACTATTTATAATTTTCATAAATAATAATATTTGATAAAATAAAACTTTGCTGAACAACACAGTATATTCCAAACATTCATGTCTACAGCACATATATTTATTATGACTGCCTCTCTCTGCATTGAAAGGTGCCCTGGCTGAGACATTGCATACGCTAATCTCAAGAATAATCATGTGAAGAAAGGGAAAAAGTAAGAAAGATTCATAACATTTAACTGAAGGCATTTAAGGCTCCTTCTCAGCAATTACTTGAAAATGAATTTAGGCCCATTCTTCATTTCTTCATTGATAAGTTATTTTCTCTTGTTACATTTTTTTGAGAAAACTCACTTCCACTTTTGAACACGTAATGATAACAAACGTGTACTCCTCAGTGATGATTAATTTGGAAAGTACTTTCCACTTTTTCCTCACTTCACATTTTTTTTCAATCTGAATTAAACTGATACAGTGAAAAACATGCAGATTTAAATGTTTCAACCACGTACCTTAGACCCCCGCTCATTAAAAATAATTTCAACGTCTAAGATTTTACCAAATTGCTGTAAGAGAGGAGAAAGACAGGAATCAAAACTCTGGGCCAATAATGAACTGCAGTGAACCACGCATAAAGTAAGGACATTGATAAGAGATCAATGCGTAGATCAGATACAGGAAAACACATCTGAAACCAGAAAAGATCCCTCTGGTGACTGGATTTCATCTACTTTTCTTTTATTCATTTCTATTTAATCTTTATTTAACCAAGTTCCATAAAATCTGTTTTTCAAATGAGACCCGGACAAGAAAGCAGAATCACCAAAGCAGAACACCAAAAATAGTAACTAGTACTCCCTGCCTCTCATTGGCTGAAGTGATAGGCAGTATTTCTGCCTCTCATTGGCTGAAGTGATAGGCAGTATTCCTGCCTGAAGTGATAGGTAATTTTGCCTCTCATTGGCTGAAGTGATAGGGCTCATTGGCTGAAGTGATAGGCAGTATTCCTGCCTCTCATTGGCTGAAGTGATAGGCAGTATTCCTGCCTCTCATTGGCTGAAGTGATAGGCAGTATTCCTGCCTCTCATTGGCTGAAGTGATAGGCAGTATTCCTGTCCCCCATGAACAACTACATTCCTCAAGAACAGCATTCTGTGATGGGTTTTAAATCAGGCAGTGGCTTGGACAGTTGTCCCCTCTCTGATGAGGACCCCTAAGCAATCATGTGACTGCTGCACCAAACACATGTGCCCCCACTGTGCGCCCCACCCAAAGGGCTGGTATTTGACATTTTCTCTTCTTTAATTCCATCCGGGCCTGCAGGTCTGCCCTAAAGACTCTGGCCTGTCTGTAACGGCCCATTTTTACTCATCTGCATCTGTCCTGTCCTCTTCTGTTTTTATTTATCTAATTTCGTCTTCTCTAATTATATGTACCGTTGCCTGATATGTAATAGTTGCTCTTTTTTACTGCCCACTGTAAATCTCTTTGAGCTTGTTACACGATGTAAAGTGCTCCCTAAATAAAATGGCATCATTATTATTATTATTATTATTTTTGCGAACGTGAGGGTTTTCGGTACTCACGCCGAACATTTGCCTGAGGTCTGGGTCGCGGAACCTGAAGGGGATGTTGGACACGTGGAGCCTCTTGGGCTGGGATTTGTTGTCTGTGTTTTCGGGAGACTGCGTCTGTGGCTGTCCGTCCGTCTGCGCCGCGTCGTCTGTCTGCTGGAGGACAGGGACAGTGAGGCCGGATTACCACAAAAAAAAAAAAAAAACTAAACAAACAAACAAACAAATAAACAAATAACAAATTATGATAACAGAGCTAACACTGAGGTAAACAAAATCACAATTCAAAGTATTTACAGCAATTAGTCACACACACTCATTTGACCCAGGGAGGAAATGACCACTGACACTCTGGGGTTCCAGGGTACACTTTTTATCTGTGGAAGGGGGGGGTGGTTAAGTGGAAACTCATGGCAGTGGGGGGGGGATTCTCTAAAGTCCACAAGACCCCCCCCCACCATATTTTGAACCCTGAATTTAACATAAGCCTGGACTCTGTTACTTGTAGGTGTTTTATAGAACTTATAGTATGCAATGCACAAAGATAACGAGTGTACAGAATGTACAAAACAGTTTCCCAAAGTGTCCGTTCAGCCCTATATTAAACCCCAAAAAAGTAATAAACTTTAAGAGTAGCTCAACTGCTCAACTCTTATCTGTTTGTGGAGATAAGAGAGAGGCACTAACTTCAGAGGGAAAAAAGCTGCCACAGACGCACAAAGAATCACGGCAGCCCTTTATACCACTATTTGATTATCATAAGAATGATAAAAATGACCCCCCCTCCTCAAAAAAAACCCTGGCATTTCAACAATAGTTAAGGACAGTCATTGAGTGACTCCACGCCCCTGTAAAAAATGTCAGATCTCAAAAAAGGATTCCATTATTTGTGCCTACATTAAACACAGTAGTATCGGTTTTATTTTCTTTTTCTCTTTTTATTTCGTGTGTGCCACTGTGCTTCACTTTGCCTGAGCCTGTCAGACATAAACATAATTCACAACATCGGAGTCAAAGTCCTCCTGAAACTCCAGAGTCAGGTTCAGCTGAGGTCTCGGGGCTCTGACGGCTCACACAAACCGCTCTATGCACCAACGAACGCATAAATAAATGAAATAAGAGCAAGTACAAGAGCACCACCATCACCACCACAGGAATAATTAAAATATAATAATCTTATTATTAGTAGCGATAGTTTCATTGCTATTATACTGTAATCATCATCACTATCATCATCATTATTGCATTGTAATTTACTCCTTCGGCTGCGAATAGATGCCTCCTCTTGATTGTGTCTGGCAATGAGCCTGAACGTAGATCTTAAACGGCTCCGGAGCGCGTTGTTTAGAGCTCATCGCTCAACCTCGAGAAATGAAAAAAAAAAAATAATAATAATAAAAAGCAAGCTTTATCACCTCCTGTGACGTTTCTTTCCCAGAAATCAATTTGTGCTGGGATTTAAAAAAAAAAATCCCAGAGTCCCTATTCTCTCCATTAGATCCTGAGGAGCTAGAAGAAGGCCTCTCCATTTCGACAATAACATTAATTTACCCCGGCCTGCGTTGGAACTGCTCTCAGCTGCATGCCCAACACTCAGCATGAGCTGCTTAACTCTCACTTACACTGGCAATTTAACCAGAGCCCTCCTTAAACAAATTAACCTGTCGATGCCCATGTGTTGACAGCGGACCTTCATGTGATTTCCATTTTTACTAAGAGCACCCAAGATCTACAGCCCTTTCAGGGGAGGATCTTCACAAGCACGACCTCCTGTTCCTCTGTAGCACGGCCGGCCAGTTCTGGCCTTGCCAGTGTTGACCTCAGTTGAAAGCTGGTAAGAGTGGCACACAGCTTGACCATGACTATGCGCCTTTATAGGCCTGTATCCATGCAGCTGCACTGGATAATTTCATATTTACCAGCTCTTATAAAAACATGCAGACAGGTGCAGTCTCGCTATGTGCAAAACCCACATGCAATAAAAATACATGCACACACTCACACACACACACACACACACACACACACACACACACACACACACACACACACACACACACACACACACACGCGCACACACACACACACACACACACACACACACACACACACACACACACACACACACACACGGCAAGCTCTGTGGTTGATGGGTTAAGCTAAGGCACCAGGGCAGATGTTTCACTGCCCTCCCACCATGACTAAGGGCCAGTTCAGTCTCTGCCTGGGTCTGGAGACTGATCTGGGATCAGGCCTCTACTGCAGCTTTACAGCTCCACCTTTCCCTTGCATGTCCCTCTCATAGGAACCTTTTATTGTTCACATTTGAAAAGATTTCATAAAAACGATTAAGGAAACGTCATTTTGCACTTCCCACTAATCACAGTCTATCACTGGCAGGATTCCAGTTTTTGAGAGACTTTTGACTGCATCCATTGATTAGCTCATGAATGATGGCCGAAGACCGTCCTTGTGTCCCACGTACAAAACGTTTTACTGTGCTGTAAACTGTGAGTGAACCGGTGTTTAAAGAATCCTCCTTTTTCACATTAATAAAATGGCTGAAAAAACAAACAACAACCTCAGATGGCAACCCACTGTTATTCTCATCCATATTAGCTCAGCTAATGTTTCAGTGGGCGGATCGGATAGTTTACATGCAGTAGCATCTACGCACATTAGTTTACATACAGTGCATGTGTTTACACGGCCGTTTAGCATCGCTTAAGGTGCCCTACCTGAGACGCCCGGGGCGGAAAGAGGGGAAATCTGTCCATTAGCCACCAAACCTGCACCTCATCGCTGCCCTGGAAAACATTTGCCTTTCCGCTGCTGTGCTTTTTTTTTTTTTTTTTTTTGTTCCAGCTCAATGCCCCGCCCATAGTTACCTTTCCAGTGCTAAGCCAGCCACATGTCATGTTTCTTTTCTTTCCTGTATTTTTTTGTTATTTGGTCATTCTTTTTTCTTTTTTTTGGAGTGGGGGGGAGAGGGGATGTCCGGAAACAATGCGTATCCAAGTCTGTGTTTATTTCGCTCCCCTGGTGTTTCTTTCAAATATCAGATGTCATACTGCTCTTAATCTTGCTTTAAGGAGAGAAGGAGGTGGCATAAGCCAAGAAAGGGTACACCGGAAAGAAGAAAACAAAAAAAAAACACAAACAAATATTTTTTTGATGGTATTATCCCATATATATTGGATTCCAACCCAAATCCTTTGTCCTGTTGGCCACTGAAACGACATATCTGCATAGACAATGTAATTTGAAAGGGATGACCGATGGGGAACAGGGATTTGTTTGCGCATACGGGCTTACAAAAGATTAGAGCGTAACCGCATAATAACGCTAACAATAGGGGAAAAGGAGAGCATTGGTAGGCGATCTGACAGGAAGTGGGAAAAAAGAGAGAAATCCCTTATTTGTTATTACCAGCCATAAACAAAAAGCAGATACACCCCCCCACAGCACAGAACAAAGGACCAAATAAACTTTACGGGGGAATGCAGCGGAAAGACGATCTAAAAAGAAGGGGAAATATTCTGCTGTTTTATGTTTTTTTTTAGTTAATCCCCTCATCCAGTTCTACAGGGCTCATTTTAATGATTGTTGCAAAAAAAAAAAAAAAAAAGAGAAAATTGGCCGACCCTCTGGAAATATATGAACATGGTGATATAATTGAAAATATGTGCCTTTAACTAATAACGGGATGCTGTGAGACTGGAGATGCTGGAGGAAAAGAAATAAGGGAATAAACAGTGTTAGGTGGATCAGGGGGAGGCATCCCTGGTCCTGCAGAGTTACAGGGTGAGCTTTAAACTCACGTGAACGCCAGTCCTCACTTCCTTCCACACTGCAGACGCACCACCAGCTGCACGGAGACTATGTTAACGGAGGACCATGAAGTCAGCCATGCTCTCGGTTTGTGAGTAAACAGGTGCCTAAACTAATGAACTGAACCAGCTTACCCCTATCAGTCCCTGGTGAGGCTCAGCCCGTTGTGGATATCTGGCCTTAGCCAGTAATGGCGCGTCTGAGACTCAAACCCCCAGTCAGGGGCAAAAAAAAAAACTGCTAATGCTTTGACTGTCTTAGGACGTATACCACAGCCAACCTTGGCAAATCTGTTAAAGTAGAAATATGTATGTGGTTGTTTTACTTCACACAGACAGACAGCCATTAACTGCTATTGTGTATTCAAATTTAGAGCTAGTTTCAATGATATACAAATGTGATTTCCTACATGAGATTTAGTTGGCTGGATAACGACTGAACCAGCTTCATGGTGTAAGGTCTGGGACCAGAGTTGAGAACTACCTCCAAACAGAAAAACAAGAGAAAAAAAAAAACACAAACACAGGTACCTTTGTTAGCTGGAGGTAAGAGGCTGGAGGAACAGGGCCCTGGGACTAAACCTTGGCCTCTCACCCATGGAGTCTGGGTCAGACCCTCCGAATCCAAATCAATTTAATGGAGCAGATGGACACAACAGGCAGAGGAGTATTTATTGGTCATTGATCCAGGGTTGGGCTCTAACGGTCTAACAGTGTGGGGGAGGGGGGCTGGGGGCCGCGGTCCACCATCTGTTTACACAGCCCTCAGGAGTCACTGAGGGGTACGGAGCCGAGAGGAAGACTTCACTACGGCATGCCCGCCACGGGAACATCCTCGAGAACAAACATGACCCCAATCGACCCAATGCCCTGTCAAAAACATTTCCTCTGTTTGTTACTCCCAGCTTTCACTACATTTTATGACCACATCACCCAGGTCCTGGAGGGCCACAGGGCCAGCAGGGCTACTCTACCCTGGTCCTGGAGGACCACAGTGCCTGCAGGGCTACTCTACCCTGGTCCTGGAGGACCACAGTGCCTGCAGGGCCTGCAGGGCTACTCTACCCTGGTCCTGGAGGACCACAGTGCCTGCAGGGCTACTCTACCCTGGTCCAGGAGGGCCACAGTGCCTGCAGGGCTACTCTACCCTGGTCCTGGAGGACCACAGTGCCTGCAGGGCTACTCTACCCTGGCCCTGGAGGACCACAGTGCCTGCAGTGCCTGCAGGGCTACTCTACCCTGGTCCAGGAGGGCCACAGTGCCTGCAGTGCCTGCAGGGCTACTCCACCCTGGTCCTGGAGGGCCACAGTGCCTGCAGGGCTACTCTACCCCTGGTCCTGGAGGACCACAGTGCATGCAGGTTCTCTCCAGCCAGGCACACACTACCACTGATTAGAGTAATTGCTGTCTTGACTGAACCAGTTCACAGCCACCCTTCTTTCCTTCAGTGCTGAGAGAGGGAGAGAGCTGGAGAACGTATCGGTTTGGGGACCCAAAGGATCCCAGCTGAGTCGCTCTGCTGAGCTCAGGCCAGTTTAATACGCATAACAGTAGCTGAGCTACAGAAAAGTGGCAGTGACTATTTCACACCCTACATACCACACACAGTACTACAGGAGAGACCCAGTGACTGTTTACCGCCCTACAGGACTCAGGAAAGTACTACAGGAAAGAGCTACTGCTGATCAGAAGAGAAGCATATCTCATTGACACCACAGGTAGCCTGTAGGTGCCTGTGATAACCATAGCAACCATGTTTTAAACCCACCCAACCCCTGGCAGGACAAAGCTGAACGAGTCCTGCTGCTTTCAAAATATTAGCCATAGCTGGCTAATGATCGCGCCGAAGCTAAAGCTCCACGACTGAAAGGCCTAGTTTTTAATAGCTGAGCCCTATGAGTGTAATTTTGGCAGATACCTTCGTATAAAGCGCCTCACAAAACAGGAAAACTGATAAATGTGATTCACTAACCACCCCCCCCCCCCCCTTATATTTTCCAAACCACAGACTTTCTAATGATAGGCTAGGATACCGAGGCGCACAGACACACAAACACTGGCGGATGAATTTAGCTAGTTGACACTGAACACTTGGTTAAATAAAAAGTGTGTGTATGTGTGTGTGTGTGTGTGTGTGGGGGGGGGTGTTGGGGGGAGGTTAAAAAAATACCTGTCTGCCAGGAAGGACTAAATCTTGCCAGGATGACAAATCTAAAAGGCCTATGTAATGCATTTCACCCAGTTACAAAAGTAAAGAGAAGATTTTCCATTTCTGCTTCAGACAATTCTGGGCCGCTGGCCAACTAAAACACGCAGTCTGTGTATACAGTATGCTCTCTGCTGACAGTTTACCGTTCATGCCATCTGTGTTGTGGTATTTTTATACATTTTCTGTTACATTTTCAAAAACTGGCACCAGTCCCCTTCCCCACTCGAAACCTGTCAATAAAACAAAAACAATCACCCTCTCTTTTTCTGACATAAACACTTGATGACTTGAGGCCGGGGAAAAAAAAAAAAAACCTTACGAGCACTGACCAGTTTTCTAAGACATCTGGACCCAATAAGCAGATTGGATACATTTTTTTAAAAGCAATTTTAAGAAGGACTGGGGACAAAGTAGAAAAGAGATAAACAGGTAAAAAAAAAAAAAAAACCCAACTGGACATCTTCCGTCACCACAGATCCCAATAACTATTGGCTAACAACTGTCTAAAGCAGTTATTTTTCTTTATTTTTTTGACATTTGCTATATTTTATTTATTTATTGTCATTATTATTGATGGCTTTAAAATGGGCTATTTAAGATGGAATACAGGCGTGTTGGTGCCCTGCCAACAGTGACCTAGCTCTCACTCCCACTGCAAAATGTAGCTGAATAAATAAGCATTCAGAAAGAAGGGGATGAAGCAAAAATCGTGTGCTGGGCTGGAATAATATTTTATTACATTTTAGTTCATACACTACCATTTGGTATTAAAGTAAAAGCAATCGCTTGTGTTTTATTGTTTTAGGTAATATGTATAGAATCCCTGAAAGAATTTAAGTATGCTTTATGTCCAGTGTTGTATGATTTAGGGTGTCATGTATGTGATTTTTTAAAGATGAGGTATTGTTAATATGCAGGGATTATCTACTGGACCACCAGTTTTTGTTCTGCCCTGTCTGTTTCAAAGAGGACCACCGTGGAGACACGTTGCCATCATTGCTGTGTTTTTATCCCTGATTGGTACTGAATGCATGCATTTATGTACCTATTTATACTCTCTTAATGTGGGGCTATCTGTACATGTGGTTTTTAACTTTAATAATAAACCAGCAGTCCCGTTCCAGCACTGTGCTGGTTTAAATAAAGTTCATTCAAAGGGCAAAATGGAGGCGCTGGAAACCATTAGCACTTGGCAAAGTCTCTCAGCACTGCTGCTTTCCAAACGCTCTCATAATCAAAAAGTCTTTTTTTTTTCTGTTTGCATGATTATTTTATTATGGCTCATGCTTGAAACACGCCCGGTAACCATAGAGACACAGAGTCGCAAAGCGGAGGGAGAGGGCTGAGTCCAGAGGGCTTGGAGAGCCGACCCCATCCAATGAGCTGCAGACAAAACACCAAGATTTAAAGACCAAACGCACATATACAAAGGGGTCCTTTTCATGATCTAACCACTCGACCCTTTGTTGGGATAACCTGAGTAATTTATCCTGATTAATAAGAAAACACAGACTTTATTGCTAAAATGTGCTTAAGTTGTGGATGAGTGTGCAAAATGTCTCCTCTCTCTCAGGTTGAGACATTCGTAACCTGAAAATCAGAGTAATAAAATAAAAATAAAAAAATATCACAATCTTGGCATTGAGATTTTTCACAACACTGGAGTCCAGAAGTCATCAGATGAGGCTACCAGGTAGTGTGTCCAGTCAGCCCACATTTACCCGTATTTGGTCATCCCAGACAGCAGAGGGCGCTAGCCACCGCCATTTAGCCACATTTTCCACTAAAACCGAAAACCACTTGAATACTCATCATGAACATTCTTCAACACACTGACAAAACTCATAGCCAAGCTCTCATACAAAAGTATCCTAAATTATGAAATTTGTCACGATTATGAACTTTGGGTTAACCGATAGCTGAACTATCAGACAAGGTTTGCCAACATATCCAGTGTAACTGGTGTGCCAGTGTCAGTAATGAGGTCACGTGAGCAAACAGCTAAAAAGAGAGAAACATCGAGGCCAAAGGTCATTTCGGTGAGGGTCCCTAAATACTTTATGTTGATATACATCTGGAGAAGTGCTTTGTGTCATTCCAAAAAAAGGTTTTTGTCAGATATTTATGTGCGCACTAAAACAAACAACCAATCCATTGCCTACAAAACGAATAAAACACATGACAATGTGAGTGCATGATAAAAACTACGACGCAACTGCAATGCCATATGCTTTGCAGGGCAGGTCACATGGCCAAGAAAAGCGCAAAGCACACAGCCTACACATCTTCAACACGAACCTTTTATAACGAATTTAAAATCGCACACAGGGCTGCATGCTTTACATTGTGCTGCGTTTACAACATCCACTTAGCTCACTTAAAGTATTTACATAGCCGGTTGAGTTTAATTTGATTGGTGAAGCAGGTCACCTCTATAAACACAAAAACACCCTGTCTGGTGGCTAATTACGTCACAGCGGGGCTCCAGTTACCTACAACGCTTTCGGGCCCTGTCTGTCCCTCTCTTGACATTCTCTGCGGCTGACCATAGAATAACATCTGCGCGTCCAAAATAACACGGCTCACACACAGGAGGGAGAGACGTCGGTTTACGCTGAGGCCCTGCGTTCGGGACAGGACTGGAATCTGGAATCTGGAATCCGAAACGGGGTCGCGTGAGGGACTACGCGCCTGCTTCGGGTTAGCGGGAAGCTAAACTGCGGTTCCAGTGTTTTTCCCCGGCTCACTCCCCCCCCAGCACTCAGTACAGCCCTTCCTCCCCCACATGCTATTGTTGCTGACACAATAGGATGACTGCAAAAGATCATTACTTGGGCCTTACTTTTTTTCCTCCATGTGAAGAAAAATCCCAAACCCACATCTACAGAAACTCCCTCCTTACCCCTGGAGATCCTACGCGTGTCTGGCTCTATCAGAAATCTGCACGTTTTCAGCTGGAACAACTTTCAGGGGGAGAAGCACGATGAAAGAAAAACAAAGGCACCTAGTCTAGCAAACTACAGGATGCATGTATTTATTATTAGCGCCTGAGACAATAATACGGGAGAATTCAGGGTGTGTGTGTACATTGGGTACGTCACACACTCTCCTCAGTGTTTCAGTATTCCCAGCGCCACTTGACAAAACCACAAGTTGACAAGAGCCACCATTTGGGCTGTATCTAAAGTGGTGTAAAAATGACAGGATCTCACTCCAGGCCTCCTTTTTCATTTTTGACTGCATTACATCACAGGCATTTGGCAGACACTCTTATCTGGAATGACTTAAAATGCAAAGTGTGCATAGATGGATAGATAGATAGATAGATAGATAGATGGATGCCTTATCCTCATACAGCATCTCAGAGCAAGACTACTTATCTCAAATCAGGTTTCCCCCATCCATATCCTACCCCTATTCATTGTGGCCAAAAAGGAGAAACTGATACCAGATCATGAGAAAACTGTGAGACCCAGGTAAAGCGAACCATGGGGACTCACCCTGGCGAGGCTAAGGGGTAAGTATTTGGCTACGTCCCGATAAACGCTTTTCCAGGGTTTTATCCCGAGCCTCTTGAAGAGGGTTCCAGCGGGGTGGCAGGTCCACGGAAGTCCATGACGATCCGAGGACCAGCGGGACCCGCGGAGAGAAGATGAGCGAGGGAACAAACACGCCACGCAGGAAGTGCTTTTTTACCGACCGCGGTGGTGTTGACACAGCCCGCTGCTGGAGTGGGATTTTGGAAAAAAGGATTGAGCCCATGCTGAGAGTAGGGAATGGCTCACCACCGTGCGGCTTAGTGGCAGGAAAAAAAATGCAGCCACAGAGAAATTCAGGTTTGGTTCTGCAGTGTTATATGGAGAACTGGCCATTTCTCACCACCAACTCTGACATCAGCTAACTGTCCAGCCCTGGACGGCTGGCACAGTGTTATGGCTACCATGTCTACCAATAGCATGTTTCACCCTGAATCATCCCCATCTCTGATTGGTCCTCTCTCTCCCCATTCCCCATCGGATTGGTCCTCTCCCTACAAATTTCTCATGCCCCTCCCTAAATGGTCATCTTTCTTCCAATTTCTAATGCCCCCCCTTGATTGGTCATCTCCTTGCACATTTCTAATGCCCCTATCTGATTGGTCGTCTCCTTGCACATTTCTAATGCCCCTCTCTGATTGGTCCTGTCCTCCCTCAGTTCTCATGCCCCTCCCTGATTGGTCCTCTCCCTCCCCATATCATAACTTTGTGACTTGTCTAAAACTGCGGGCTCATTCTTGCTCCAGGTGTTCACCGCTCCCCCCCACCCCCCACCCCCTCCTCCCTGAACAATTGACAGATTTCACCTGTTTCTCTGCTCCTACACTGCATGCTGACGTGTTGCTTTCACCCCCTTCAGTACCTCAGACTACCTCGCTGATAACCAAATCGGCTAACAGGTTTTGAGTGAGCCACGAGGACTGATGAGGAGTAGTTTAACAATGCAGATAAGACCTCCAGCAAAAAAAAAAAAAAAAGGGAAAAGAAAAAACTGCAAGCTTCTTAAAATGTCAAGCATTACTGTGCAAAAGCTTTCCATCTTTAAATCTTTAATGCCTTCCATAACCCCAAGAAACAGAGCTGAAAAAAAAAACACTGATTTTAAGCTTCTCTGCAGAACAAATTAACATTTTATTTGTCAGGAACTGTAAGGATAGTTTGTTGATTTGTCAATGGTAGGATGATCTCTCGTTTTGTTAAAAGGCTACATGGGGAAGGGTCTGCAGAGCGCTGCCTTTCTGGAGGCACTCCACGACTTCTCCACAACTTTATTCAAAATTTTAATTTTGTTCTCTGCACCTTCAATTGGCCCCGCTACATTAAATCTTCTTTATCTTTCCGGCTGAATTGAATGTGTAATTCCTGAGGCCTTACATTTCAATTCCCAGGTAGGACACTGCCTTTGGACCCTTTGGCAAGGTACTTCTCCTGGATTTCTTGAGTAAAACATCCAGCTGTATAATTGGAAAGTGTGTGAAAATCTAAGCTCCAAATGTGTCTATCGATAAGGGTTAATTGCCTTTGTTATGTAACGTAAGGGCATGTGATAAAGTTACACCGAATAGAGCACGATATGTAGACTCCAGTGTAAAACTTTCAAACCAAGATTTTACAGCGGTAATTGTGTGGGAAAATATCCCAGACATTGTCTTTTTTATTTGTCAAACCGTGATGCTGGAGGTCTACAGGGCGTGCTGGTTTTGCTTGCACCATTAACACCAGTAAATAATTCAGACCAATCCAAGAACCCAAACCAGCTGTGCAAATTGCTCAATTAAGTATTAATTGCTGGGTAACAACAAAAGGCTTTTGCTCTCCAGGACCAGGTGTTGACAACCCCTGATCTAGATCTTTCTTCTTTTTTTTTTTTTCAAAATACTAAATAAATATAAGGTCATGGTTGTTTGGTGACTGCAACACAATCAAAAGGAAAGGGGGCGGGGTGGAGTTCATATTGATGCACGGGGAGATCTGATTGGTCCCTGGTGAATCACAGACGATGTCATCTGGAGCGGTCTGGCGGAACGAGCGTGAGCCGTTAACTGCTCATCACGGGGTGCGGGTGGGGGGGCAAACTATCGTCCCCTGGGGGGCTCTTATCCCTAATTGCCACCTGGAGTGCCTAGTGTACGAGGCCATGCAGTCCTGGGAGGCTTTAGTGAAATGTAATTTATAAACCTGCCTTGTGCTGGGGCAGGGGGTGTATTTAAGGTGACACTGCTGGGGAGGGGAAGGGGGGGGGGTTATTTTTCCCTGTCATGAGCTTTGTGTGTTTGAATACCCACTCATCAATCTCCCCATGTGTTGTCACTGAAATCCCTGCCTCTGTGACATCACAGTACTCTACGGTTCCTCTTATCCGTCTGAGACTCCCTCGATTCTCACCTTTTTGCCCAGTGAGGGCAATTAGCTGTGACATCACAATCCATGTAATTTCCTTTTAATTGAAGATGGGTGGGCGTGGCTATAGCCTTAACACCAGCCTGACTACTGCCTTACACAAGCTTTTTTCTCCAATAAAAGTGAGCCCCAAAACAAATCTTACACAAAGTTGGGTTTTCTAGCAAACGGTTCACACCTTAATCAATAGAATATGGTCTTTTTTTTAAATGCAGTGAGTTTCAATGTCAACATAAAGCCCACACAGTACATGCTGAAACGTACCCACAAAAGGTGAGGTACTAATCAATTTTGTATTTTTTTTGAGACCAGCTGTAGGTGCCCTTCAATGCCCCGTGCAGATTGGATTTTAGGCACTTTCTAAACCCTGCGTAACGGTTTCACCGACAGCTGTCCCCACCGCCTCCGTTACCCCCGAGGTTTTGACATGCTCTTTAATTGGGTCCGAATCCGAGCGCATGTCGATCCAGGCTGTCGCCGGTGCAGATCGATAAGGCGTGAGTCGTCCGCCCCCGCGCACCAACGTTAGCGGTGTGAGGCAGGCCTTCGGGGAGACAGAGATGTTGGGTGTGTGTGTTTGTGTGTGTGTGTATTGGCACGTCAGACGAAATGCTTACTGTACACTCCTAACGAGGGCATCTGAGGACTGCAGATTGCAGGTAAATGACAGGCCGAGTTGGGCCTGAACGACCTGTTCTTGTCATAATGAAATAAAAGAAAAGTCAGGAAGAAGGAAAAGACCAAGGGCCAGAGTCACTCAAACACATATGAGCTGGAACCCAATCATACACAGTCAGTCAATTTAAGGGCGTAAAAACTTAAACATGCCCTTGAAGCCTGTTTTGATTGAATTGCATATGCCCCTAATGACTAGACTGGGTGCACTTGATTGAATTTAGCCCTTAGCTATAGTGCTGTTGAGAAAGCAAAAAAAAATATCTATTCTTTTCCCAGTTTAACTAAGTTAACTTATGACTTAACTTCAGATTATTCTTTGCAGATTTTGCTGATATGGGCACATACAGATTAATTTATATTTTATTTTAAAGGCATTGTGACATGGACAGTTTCCTTTTCTACACAGTAACTGTTTATACAGCTGCATATTTTACAGGTAAACTACCTGGCTGAAGGTGACTATGACAAACCCCCCCAAACCCCCCCCCCAAAAGGATACCCCTCAGTCAGTGAGGCGATACTGCGGCAGATATATAAGAACTGTAGCAGCCTGTGGTTCAGCAGTTTAGAGACGCTGAGCTTGTTTTACTGTTTGTATTGGAAAAGCCAGACCGGGGCGAGCACACACCCCTGGCCACGAAATTATATGGTTGCGACACAGCGGAAAAACTGCACCGGGGCTTTGGAATGCGATGCCATGACGATACAATTTTGCATTTTTTTGGAGCTTTTACTCAGTGTCAATAAAAATCGTATTAATGACAAGGAAGGTTGTCATTAGTTGTACATACATCAGAGCTATGATCTCCTTTTGGGTGATGATGTAAGAAGGATCATAGGTGGGAGTTTTGGTGAGGGACACGCTTGTTTATGCTGCCTTCAGTGACAGAAAAGTGGCGATGATGACAGAAAAAAGCTGCAATTGTGACAAAAGCAGCATTTCTGACAGAAATTCTTGGAACATCTTCAAAAAAAAAAAAACTAATTTTGACTTTTGACATTGGATTCAACAGCCCAAACTCTCGTTCCAGTTTTTTTTTTTTTTTAGGTGGAAAGACAGCTTCTTGTAATTCGTCCCCTGACAAAAAAAAAAGAGATATGTTACTCTGTTAAGGACAAAGGGCTATGAGGTCGGGCCCGAAAATCCGGCCGTTCTTGAACACAAGCCACGATTGGAGGAAAGGATCGATTTCAGGCGATGATGGAGCCATCTTTTAAGTAATGGTGATCTCCTGTGTTTGGGTCAGCAGCTTAGCCAAAGTGACCTCCGCCACACCGCCCGGTCCGCACCGTCCCCCCCGCGAGATGGCTTGATCGAGGGTCGTGGCCGGTAATGGAAAAAAAAAAACGAAGGTAGGTGTGTGCTTGACAAATCGAGTTGGGGAGAAGTTATGGGTCCACAACCAAGAGAAAATAAAGTGGTGAGATATCTGTTGTTTTTTTCTTCTCCTGTCTTTTTTTTTTACAACTATTGATTGTACTGCGGTCTTCATAGACACCATTATGAGCAAGGAGAGTGTATTCTGTTCAGCCAATCACTAACTCATATATACCGATCGAATGATGTTACCCCCCAGGAAAAAGCGGTGTGATTGGTTAACATCAGTTGACATCAGTGAGCCCCAGAAAGGACAATAGAGATACAGTTGGGCTGGGGTCCTTGTTGGTCTCTCTCTCTCTCTTTCTCACATACATTCACACAAACACAAATAATTTGTACATTTTAAAATATCTTATTTTTTGCCATACTTGAATGAAGCTGTGATGTGAATCCACACCCACTGCCGTTTGTCCTCCACCCTTTTCTGCTGCAGGGAATGGGGGGGCATTAACCATCTGACATCCAGGTGATGCTGGCAGCCCCCCACCCCCACAAACCAAAACAACTCCATTGTGACAGAGACACAGGCTTCATCCTGTCACTGGCTCTTCTGCCGAAAACCAGCCATTTAACCAACCAAGGGACCCCCTCCCATTCCCCCACCCAGCTCAGCCTCTAGTTAAGAGCAGGCCGCACAGGAAACCTGCACAGACTGGGGCGTGCGCAGAGTGAAACATCATTTTAATCTCCCGCAAGATGTGGAGCGTGGCTGCGCATGAATATGTCTACAATTAGCATTCCTAAAACACATTTACTTTCTTTTTTTCCTTCCTTTTTTAAACTTATGAGAATTAATGAAGTACAGATTGTTTTTTGTACAAATGTATTTACTTATCCTCAGTGTCTTGGTTATTTCGGTCAGGCAGCAGAGAGAACTGGAGGCTGTGTCATAAATTTAAGGTAGAATTAACACCTGGCATGGGAGCCCTTATCTTCTGGATTCTTTTAAATGAAACCCACAGACAGTGTTTATTTGGACAAACCAGCGCATGCAGAAAAACCTACTGCTTGGAAGAAAGTGGCCCTTTAAAAAAAAGCTAAAGTGTAAATACTTATTTTTCCCAAGGAAAGCCCCCTTCCCATCATTCTGCAGTCCCAGCAGCTGAGCTGCGCAGTCTCTGGTTCAGAGGAACACATTTCACGTGCAGCTGACGCAGACGGAAGCCTAAAAGCCGGCAGGATGACAGTCAGACAGTAATAAGGAAATGATTCACACTCAGAAACAAAACACTGCAATACCACAGACCAATGAAACAATATAAAAATGGCTGTTAATTTAATCTAAATTGAAGGCTGATCCAGGATCAGTTTGTTTAGGTTTTCGTTGACTTTGCCCCCCTCCACGCCTTCCTCCCACCTGTAATGAACTACACGGTCATCCGGACTTTTCTTTCGCAAAAGAACGCACGTTCTTGCTTTCCATACTGCACACACATCTCACCAATCTCATATTGCTCTGCCATTAAAGGAGTCAACGTATGATCAATTTAAAAACTCGCATTCAAATGAGGCTGAGGATTATAATTGACTTAACCTGCCAATATGGACCTCCATCCATAGTCTCCTCTTTCAACCTTAATCAAAACCCCCAACTGCGCTTAGAAGAATATGGATCCTAAATCAGGGTAAATTTCAAATGGAATAATTTATTTAAAACTTAAGACATGAAGCACAATCTGTCGAAAGAGAAAAAAAAAATCAAGGATGTTAAAGTACCTCAGTCAAAACTGAGCTACTTTCAAAAGCTTTGAAGGCTTTGATTTTAATTTTCTAGACATGAGGACTTTTTTCAGCATGGGAAACCCTTTAAACAGTCTTCTAAATCCTGAAATATTCTGAGTGGAAAGTGAATATATGTAACTTTATTCTTCAGTGCTCGTATCTTGCATTTTCATACGCTTGATTTTGCTCTTGTATCTTCCTTAACATCTGTGACTGGCCCCGAAAAGGGTTGTCCGCCAGATGAATAAATAGGAAATAATGAAATAATAACACTTACATCATGGAAATGTGAAACTAAGCTGAAAGGACTGGGATCTGCCTCGCTGTAATTCAGGAGAGAGCTCGCATTTCAACATCTTTCGAAAAAAAAAGGTATTACTTTTCCGACACAGGTAATGGAAAAGTCAAGTTCGGCGTGTTTTCATTAGATCCTGCGGAAATCGAGCCCTTGCACATTTCCATAGGCGAAAGAATAAAGGATAAAGTAATTACATAATTCTTCCCTCCCCGACGGCAAGTGAGGTTTTGAGTTTCTATGTCTTATGTCCCAGTCTTATGCCATTCGGCTGCCAATGAGGTCAAGCTGAGAGAGCCGTTAGGAGCCCAGACCTAATTAAACCAAGGTAATCTTAATAAGCAATGCATATTTAAAAATGTGTCTGAATCACCAGTGCTGATAAAAAAAAAAATACCCTTACATCCACATTTTTGCCGTTGAGTTTGATACATGAATAGAACGCTCGCATCATCCATTGTGCGCTGTCAATGTTTCAAGGCTTCAGGATGAATTAAGCTGTTCCAAACGGCAGGTGAATAATACTTACATAATGCAACATAATAATGCAATAATAATAAAAAAAAAACTGTTTTGTTTGCTATCAATTATGATGACATATATAGCATGCACATGGCTTTGACGCACGGTTCATTCGAAAGTTAGCATACACGTGCAATGATGTTATATGCATATATATATATATATATATATATATATATATATATATATATACGCATTTACCAGATACCTTCTTCAGACAAATAGATACATCTTAGCTCTTGTTACCCACAATGCACTAAGTCTTGGATAGTTGTTATTTACTAAACTAAAGCAATTCTTAGCTAAAGGGGACAACAGCACTACAGCATGAAGGAACGGAACCTGCAACTGTTGTGTTACAAGGCCTGCTCCCTAACGTTTACGCTACACTGCAACCAAACGCTCAGTGAGACCCTATGATAGGAGAGGGCTGGAGGGGGGTGGGGTGGGGGGATTATGTAAACCCACAGTGAGAACACGGATGACTTCGAGTGACAGCAGAGCGGGACGACGCGGGAGATCAGATTGAACGGCGGAAGGCTTTTGAAGAGGATAATCTGAGGTGGCTGACTCCTCGAGCCCGCCCCCTCACCGCCCCCCCACTCCACACATGTTACAGAGAGACTGAGAGACTTACTCCTCAGGCAGAGCCCCCTATGGCTCAAACCTGGCGACAGGCCAAATGCCATCCTGGTGCATACAGGTTTCAAAAGCAATCCCTCCCACCAACCCCAAGAGTTTTTTACAAAGGTGGAGGGGAAAGTGGGACACAGCAGTCAGTTAGGGTCAAGTGGGGTGACTGCACATAAAACACCCTGTCTGTGTCACCTCTCACCTTTGACCTCTCACCTCCTCCTCTTCCCATTTCACTTTCCACTCCTCTACCTGCTGAGGGGATCGGGGAAGTGTTAAACGTTTTTTCCTCTCTGTTTGGGTGCTGTGGGCCTGCCTGCCACCCCTAGCTTTCAGACTGCACCAGCGAAAAAACCCTACATGACTGACTGACCGACTGACTGACAAACGGTTGCCAGCTTCCTTGACAAATGCACCTCCAAACTGCAATCAAAAACATGGAAGCACAGGCTGTTTTGCATGTTAAACATCATCTAAGCAACATGGTAAGTGACCCTCAATACATCTCAAACGCATATATTCAAATCAATATTTCAAATGCATAATATTGCACAAGTTTGATATTTTCTGGCAGTCACTGTTTCTGTACCATACCAAACCCATCTAAACTGCTGAGCTCAGGAGCCGCACCATGTGACCTGGTACATGAGCCGGGACAGTAATGAGCATGCTCAGTGCAGAAGCTGTTTAGTTTCTTAGGCTTTATGACACACTTGTGGTTTACTGAGGGAATAATTGCCCTCGTTTGGAAAGGAACAGCCTGCCATAAAGCTCTGTACACAGGTTCGTGATTTCGCCTTTGAGTTTTTTGCAGCTGTAACTGAGAGCGAGAAAGAGAGAGAGAGATGAAGAGGGAGGGAGAGAAAGAGAGAGAGAGAACAGGGCCATGTAGTACAAGACATTTACCAGATTAACCAAAAAATTAACACCAAAACTTACATAAGTGTTAAGTGCAATCCTGTCCCATGAAGTACAAAAAAGACTCAGGAGGCACCAGTATAAAATATAATCAATTATAAAAACAAGTAAAAGGATGCTTCCTTTTTTCTTTACATGCATGGTTTGAAAAAGTCAATTCTAGTTAATGCTACATACACCTACCTATTCCTTTAAAAGGACAAAAAAAAAAAAACAACAAAGAAAAATGGCACTAATTTAAAATCAAAGCAAAGGGTAGACACTGATTTTATCCAGACCAGAAAAACAGTTGTCTTGTTTTCTAGGGCTGACGTAAACGAGTTTGATCTTCCAGGAGAATCGAACCCTAGACAACAACAAAGCAGAACTCGTAACGAGTGATGTGACTTGCTCTAGCTGCCAAAAAGACTAACATACCAACGCTCAAGCAACCAATCATACTCTTATCCAAAAACTAGGAAGGGGGGAACTCACAAATAAAAACTAGGAAAGGGGCGGAGGGGGAGGGTGACTCACAAGCCAAGCTGCTCTGGGCCAACTAATGCCAGTATCTCAGAACATTAAGAAATCCAAACAATTGAGGAAAACAACCCCCACCGAAAAAGGGGAAGAAAAAAAAATTATCCAAAGTACCCTGTAACCATGCCAACGGGGAGCCTCATGTGACCGAATAAATCACAGACATGTTGTCAGGCGGAGAGTTTGGATCTCCATTCGCTTCACGGGGAGAGAAAGAATAAAAAAATAAAAAATAAAAAACTGGCAGAGAATGACATCGTTTGAGTCAGTCCTGGCCGATGATGTCATGCTCCTAGATGTCTGGGTAATTTAGACCCCTCGCTGAAAGCCCTGCGCCGCTGGAGCCAAAATGGCATTTCCAGAGGAGTTTCCAGGCTTCTCTCCCTCTCTTTTCCTGCCGCTAAAACCTGACCCCTGCGCCAGAGCGCTATCCCAGGCCAAACCACAGTCACATGGGATTGGCTTTCTCACACCTTCCCGAGTGCTCAGGTCTACAAATGAACGGGAACGGCTGATGGTGGCGTTAAGATCTATACAAGAACGAAATCAGGCCCCCGCTCTTTCTGAACTAAAAACTTTTCCAAGTTGGTTCCTGGCCTGCTGCCTGATGAATAAAGATTTTTAATTTTAATTTTTTTTTTTTAAAACGAACAGAAACAGTTGGTGACTTCAATTCAACACTGCAGGCACACAGTCCTACACAGCTGTTACTTTTATTGTTCACGGTAGAGCAGATTTCTTTTGTTGTTGTTGTGTGTGTTTTTTTTTTTGTTAAAATTAGTTTAAATGGTGTATATAACCCTGGTCTGGCCTGATCTCACCATTGCCCAATGGTAAACAAGACTGACTTCCAACTGCACTGGCTGCTGCTCTGAGCTGCCAAATCAAAGCCAGTAATTACAAACCCAATCCCAGCGCTCATTTTGGTCTGGGACAGCTGTGCTCTGTGCCCTCCAACATGCCTACCAGTATCGAGCCCAATCCAACATCACAAAATACTGGGCTCTGTAGGGGTGCCCAATACACTGACGCCATGACACAAATGTGCTCTCGAACCCTGACGAAACCATTGGCAGAGATTGGAGAAATGGCAGTACCGTGACACATTCCCTGTCAACGTCCAAAGATAACAGATAACAACGATCCAAACAAAAGAACAAAAGTTAGCTGGCAGACCTGCTCCAGCCACAAGGCGTGTACGGGCTGTTTCAGAGCCAGGCCTCTCCCATCATCACATAGTAAACAGCAGCTCATCATCCGCATCATGCTGTAATTTACAGCGGTGTTGTGATGGCATTAAATTTTCACATTATGACAATCCTCCGGCCCTTAAACTTCCTGGACTGTTAGGGTATATGTTCTCAGGAAGTGAATGCGTACCATTTCCTGGCCGTCCATTGACCATCAACTTTAAATCACAAGAGACATTTCACTAACAGCCTAAGAGCATTATTTTGTTTTGTTACGCCAGTTAAAATTAATTTTTAATTGTGCATGGTCATTTTACCGCTAATGTTAGCAGAGTTAGAAAAATAGCTACAGGGACTTTCCACTGCAAACTTTCCCTGTGTTGTATGACTAACTGACAGCCATCATGATATTTTGCCAGCAACCTTGCCTGGAATTTTTTAAGAGAACTCCAAAAGAACTTGCTTGGAACATTGAGTGTGTTCTAACCCTGCTTTAAGAAACGTTCTCACCAAAGCCTTATCCCACAGACACATGAAAACATAACCGGACCATTCTTCATTCCAGCACACAGAGCTGCTTCATGCTTAAGGGGAGAGGGCAAGGGAGAATGAGGTAGACTGACACAAAACATGGGTGATCTTCTGTTTTTTTTTTAGTAGTATCTCATCATAGACTTTTCAGACACGCATTTTCTTTCCTGGTGTGGCCTGCGATGGGCCAAGGTCTCATATGAACCTGGGTCTGTAACCAAGAGAGTTTCCGCCATTGTCAGTGAGTGTCTGTCCATTGCTTTTGAGGGGGCTTAGCCCATGAATTTGCCATATTTAGCATTGTGAAAAATGCTTTGTGAAAGGCACTTAAATTTATTTGACTGTAAGAGGTGCAGCTCCACCCAATCACAGTGTCATGATACCTCATTCTCACGTCAGTAATGTCAGTGGTGTCAGTGGTGTCAGTGTCCTGCAAAGGAGCGAAGTCACATACAGGTGTGTCAGTATTCTATATGCAGGGATGGACCTCTCTCTCTCTCTCTCTCTCACACACACACACACACACACACACAGCGTGTCAGTGCTCCGTGTTACTTACTGTGGCGGTGCCGGATACGGGCTGAATGCTGGTGTCGGAGGGGCCCTGGTCGCTGTGCGTCTGGGCGGGGGGGTACAGGTTTAGCGTGTGCTCGGGGACCGGCGTCTGGCCCGTGTAGTCGGCCGTGGGGTGGGGGTGGGGGTGGGGTGCCGGGTACTCGGCCGGGATGCCGTTCTGAGGGGGGGCGAACTGAGTGGAGGCGTAAGGCTGGGCCATTGTTTCCGGGGGTGCCGCGGCGTCCTGGTTACCCTGGAAACACCAGACAAAGAGAGAAAGAAATTGTGATTGGTGAATTAATCTAGAAATAATATAATATATTGATATAGGAATCACAACACCTTTTCTCAAGTTAATGTACATGTACTACAGAATCACACGTCACAGAAAACTATTATCAAAGATATGTAAAGATAATTCTTGTCCAAAGACTACACTTAAAATAGTTATCACGCTTAACAAAGCAGATTTTTTGATTGCAGAGTGAGGTTTCATTAAACCAAAAAAAAAAGGAGACACCATGTAATATCAATGACTTGATTATTTGGACCAATGACTGTGGACAGAATTTTTTTCTGATTGGTTCAAACCAATGTCAATGACTGCCAGCTAAGCGTAGCTCCGCCCTAACAGGGGCCATGAAACTTCCTTTCAGCCATAACTCAAATAACTATAACACCATAAAACAGTAACTCTGAGTCACCACTCGGTGAAACAGGATGATATTTTCCTGAAAGCCTGGCCTGCAACAAGCCCATTAGAAAAAAAGACATGTCTTTATAAAGACAAGTACCAGATACAGAGCCTGAGAAATACTTAACTGAATAATACATAATATTACGCATGAATTACAGAACAAATGTGTTGGCAAATATATTGTATTCTAGGGCTGAAATGATTCCTCGAGTTATACAGATAATTTGACAACACAAATTTCTCCATTAGAAATTTCATCCTCAAGTACTCGCCAAAGTATTTGTCAGAATACTTGATACTTTCATCCAAAGAATCGATAGCTGCAGCCAGATTGAATTCCATACAATCTTTCTGGATGTTTTTTCTTTACAATGCAGTACATTATTTTAATGTATAACACTGTTTTTCTTTGCTTTTTTTCTTGGGGAAGCTACCAGCTTCAGCCCCAGATAATGCACTGTGCTCTCTGTGCTTAAATTGCCACTCTGTGAAACGGCCTGTGCTCAGACCTGGGTAATCACAAATCGTACTAAAAAAAAAAAAAATTGGATTCACAAAACCCCACTTTGGCAGCTTAGACTCTGAGCAAATTACAATATTTTATGGGTAGACTTTTTTCTCCACCTCCCCCAAACTCTTTTTTGTAACC